>LR738711.1:293137492-293170718 GCA_902687465.1 Secale cereale
CCCGGTGGGGGTGGCTGAACAGGACCCCGTGGTGTTTCCTCTGCATGAACAGGACCCCGTTGGATCGAGCCGGTTTGGGTTGCATGAACAGGACCCCGTGGAGGGCTGCATGAACAGGACCACCCCATGGAGGGTTGCATGAACAGTAGACAGTGGAGGGCTGGATGAACAGGAGCCCATGGAGGGGTGGTTGAACAGGAGCCCGTGGAGAGGGCTGGTTGAATAGTAGCCGGTGGAGTAGCGCGCGGTGGAGGCTGAACAGTCGCAGGTGGAAGGTGGAGGAGGTCGACGGTGGATGAACAGTAGCCCATGGAGGCTGGAGGGGGTCGACGGTGGTGATGAACAGTATCATGTGGAGTCCCGTTTTGTGGTACGCCACACCTCTCCCGATGAACAGGACCCCCATTTAGACCGTAGCGCTCCAACACAAGTCCGTTTCCTCCGTTTTGCGGTACGCCACACCCCTCCCATCAATAGGACCCCCGTTTCGACCGTAGGAGGTCCATTTCCTCCATTTTGCGGTATGCCAGACCCCTCCCGATGAACATGATCCCGTTTCGAACGTGGCCGGTCAAACACAAGGCCGTTTCCTCCGTTCTGCGGTACGCCAGGCCTCGTTTCCATCGGCTGTTCCGTCCAAGCCCTCCTGATGAACATGACGACACATTCCTTTCTGACCCAACCGCTTGGCTCCCCATGAACACGACGACGACGCTGTTTCTCCGTTCTGACCCAGCCATGTACACGATCCCTGGCCGTACGTATGCGCGAGTAGGCGTTCGAGACCCTGCCCGTATGTACGTACGTGGCCGTATTTTCTTTCTTGCACACTTTACGCTGTACGTACGTGTACATGCTACGTGTGCGCCTCTACTACGACACGTGCGCGCCTCTACATCGACCAGTATGTACATACACGTTCGCGACCAGAAAGACAACGCTACATACGCTTCGACCAGGTGGGTCCCGACTGTCAGGCACTTCCTTGCGTGCGAAGATGTAGCTGGTGGGTCCCATCAGTCAGGGGGGCGAATCGTTTTTTTTTGCCCGGATGCACTTCCTTGCGTGCGAAGATGTAGCTGGTGGGTCCCAGCAGTCAGGGGGAAACATTTTTTTCGCGAAATACGGTGGCCCGTCCGGTGGGTCCCCGCTGTTAGGTGGAGGAATAATTATTTTGTGCGTAATAAGGAGGCACTTCCTTGCTGCGGCCGTGGACCCAGCTATCAGCCTCTCCACGTACAGTCCACGTTTGATGGAAGCCGTTCCTTGACCACGTTGACCACGCTGCACCGAGAGCACCAGGGCAGTGGACGACGGCGAGGCCTAGGAAGGGGACGACACAGAGCCGAGGAAGACGCGGCAGTGGATGCCCGCGTGTAGAGGAGTACGAGGGTTCACTGGTTCACTGCGGTGTGAGGCTGCCGTCGCCGCAGAATAACATGGGGTGTGGGTGAGTAGAGGGATGGCCTAGCCAACGGTCGGAATAGTAGGGGGCGATGAGGCCTCCGCAGCAGCACAGCCGGCCATGGGAGGCGGGAGCATGCGGCACGATCGGCGCTGCTTTAGGCGGCTGGAGCAACAAGACCAGTGGTTGAAGAAGCACTGCGGCCGTTGGATGGACATCGTACGGTCACTAGAGTTAGAATCGTTCATATTGACTAAGTTGACAAAGCACTCCGTCCCCGTCAACTTAGTAGGCCCACAAGCCAGCCTCCCACCAAGGTGGGTCCCAACCAGCAGGGGGAGAATTCATTTTTTTGTGCGTAATAAGGAGGCGCTTCCGGTAGGTCCGAGCTGACAGCGGGGGGAACGTTTTTTTCACGCAATACGGTGGCCCGTCTGCTGGGTCCCAACAGTCAGGGGGGAAACGTTTTTTTTGCAAAATATGGTGACCCATCCGGTGGGTCCCTGCTGTCAGGTGGAGGAATAAATATTTTCTGTGTAATAAGGAGGCACTTCCATGCTGCCGTCGTGGACCCAACTGTCGGCCTCTCCACGTACAGTCCACGTCCGATGGAAGCTGTTCCTTGACCACGTTGACCACGCCGCGCTGAGAGCACTAGGGTGGTGGACGACGTCGAGGCCTAGGAAGGGGACGACGTGGAGCCGGGGAAGACGCGGCAGTGGATGCCCACGTGTAGAGGAGTACGAGGGTTCATTGGTTCGCTGCGGTGTGAGGCTGCCGTCGTAGCAGAATAACAGGGGGTGTGGGTGAGTAGAGGGATGGCCTGGCCAGCGGTGGGTGTAGTAGGGGGCGGTGAGGCCTCCACGGCATCACAGCCGGCCATGGGAGGCAGGAGCACGCGGCACGACCGGCGCTGCTTTGGGTGGCTGGAGCAAGAAGACCAGAGGTTGAAGAAGCACTACGACCGTTGGATAGACATCGTACGGTCACTGCAGCTAGAATCGTTTATATTGACTAAGTTGACAAAGCATTCCGTCCCCATCAACTTATTAGGCCCACAAGTCAGCCTCCCACCAAGGTGGGTCCCAACCAGCGGGGGGAGTATTCAATTTTTTGTGTGTAATAAGGACACACTTCCTTGCGTGCGAAGATATAGTTGGTGGGTCCAAGCTGTCAGCGGCGGTAACGTTCTTTTCGCGAAATACGGAGGCCCTTTCGGTGGGTCCCAGATGTCAGGTGGAGGAATAATTATTTTGCGCGTAATAAGGAGGCATTTCCTCGCGTGCGGCCGTGGACCCAGCTGTCAGCCTCTCCACGTAAAGTTCACTCCAAATGCATGTCGATCGTTGACCACGTTGACTAGGCCACATCGAAAGCACCAGGGCGGTGGACGACGGCGAGGCCTAGGAAGGGAATGACACGGAGGCAGGGAAGACTCGGGAGTTGTTTCCCATGCGGAGTGGAGTACGACTGTATGAGGGTTCACTGGTTCGTCTGCCGTCTCCGGAGAATAACAACAGGTGTGGGTGAGTAGAGGGATAGCTAGGCCAGCAATGGGAGTACGATGGGGCGTTGAGGCTTGCGCGGCAGCACAGCCGGCCACGGGGAGGAGGGAGCAGGCAGTCCCGCCGGCGCTTGTTTGAGCGGCTGGAGCAGGAAGAGCAGAGATTGAAGAAGCACGACCGCCGTTGGATGGACATCCAACAGTCACTGCTTGTGCGTCAACCTTTTTTAGGAAAGCCTCAAATTTGTGGAAAACATCATACATCCCATCTGCCATGATTTCTAATAATTTACAGCCCATTTGCTAATTCTTCAGGTTTTTTTGGAGCCCGTATTCTTTTTTTTAGTATTACAGCCCATATTGTGGACACGGTTAAAAAATTATACGAAATTTTGCATATTTCGGTGCGGTCTGAACTGTTTTTAATCCCGAAATTTCGAGTCACATTCAAACTGATTTTAGAAATAAATGTATATCAATATAAAATCCAACAAATTGTCCACGCATAAAAATCAATGCAATTCAAAATCTCGAAATGAAAAAAAGAAATTCGAAACTAATCGCCGGTTTGATGTGTTTTAAAAATGTACATCCCATTTCTCATTACTGATAGGCCATTTTCTCGGCCATCCGAATGAAGCTCTCCTCATCTTCAAAGATTTTTAGCCCAACAGGCCTAACAAAGCGACTTACTTGGCAAATCACAAAAAAATTGGGCTGTGGCCATGGACCCAGTTGTCAGCCTCTCCACGTACAATACTCTTCCGATGGAAGTCGGTCGTTGACCACATTGACCACGGCGCGCTGAGAGCACCAAGGCGGTGGACGACGGTGAGGCCTAGGAAGGGGATGACGCGGAGCCGTGGAAGACGCGGTTGTGGATGCCCACGCGGAGAGGAGTACGAGGGTTCACTGGTTCGGCTGCGGTGTGAAGCTGCCGTCGGCGCAGAATAACAGGGGGTGTGGGTGAGTGGAGGGATGACCTGGCTAGCGGTGGGAGTAGTATGGGGGCGGTGAGGCCTCCGCGGCAGCACATCCGGCCACGGGAGGCAGGAGCAGGCGACACGACCGGCACTGCTTTGGGCGGCTGGAGCAAGAAGACCAGAGGTTGAAGAAGCACTACGGCTGTTGGATGGACATCATACGGTCACTGGAGCTAGAATCGTTCATATTGACTAAGTTGACAAAGCACTCCGTCCCCGTCAACTTAGTAGGCCCACAAGTCAGCCTCCCACTGTGGTGGGTCCTAACTAGCAGGGAGTCGTAGAGGGAGAGGTGTACGAGGGTTAACTAGTTCATGTGCGGTGTGGTTCGGCAGTCGGTGGAGAAGAACAGGAGGTGTGGAGGGGTGGAGGGAAGGCCTGGCCAACGGTGGAGTAGCGCTTCACAGCGAAGCGTGCTAACCAGAGCTGCTAGCAGCAGGAGGCGTGAGCAGGTGGTCCCGACGGCGCTGGAGGAAGAAGACGAGAGATTGAAGATGGATGCCGGTCATTGGATGTAAATCCAACGGCTAACGATGTTAGAATCATTTGTTGACTAAGTTGACAACGACTTGCATTGGCTTCGGCCTATTGGCCCACATTTCAGCCTCCAAAAATGTGGCACGTATTCAACCCATTTTTTTAGAATTTCCAGTCTTTTTTTGCGGGGTAGAATTTACAGTCCATTTGATCTTTTTTTTGAATTACAGTCCATTAGCTGGTCTGCGTGAACAAATAATGTAGCGTCCATGCGGCCCATTTATGTTTTTCCTGAAAAATTACAGGCCATTTGCACTTTTTCGAAATACACGATTTTGCTGGGCTGATTCTAATTATAATGTTGGGGCGGGCGCAACAATGTTATCAAAAAATAAACAGGGGCTGAGCATTTTGTTATATATATATATATATATATATATATATATATATATATATATATATATATATATATATATAATAAGTGATTTATTGTTACATTGGTCCTTAAATCTTACCAAGGTTTTGTACACAATCACTAGGATTCTCGTTGCCAAAACAAATCCAGGATTTCATTGTTAAGAAATTATTTCTATAAGTTAACAAGATGTGGGATATTGTTTTCTTACATATGTAAGTATCTGTTAAATATACGATGACAATAACAATAATATATAATAACATACAAAATAATTAAAATATATATAATATAATTAGAAGGGAAATATAAGTTGGACCAGGCGTTCCTATTCTTATATAGAAAAATAGAACATACGTCTGCGTTTTCTTCAAAAAAATAATACAAAAATTGGGCTGCCGATGTTTCAGGAAAAATAAAACCTCGGATGGGAGGTCCATAGGCCGGTCGATACATGACGGCCCTCAAGAAAATACAAACAGGCCTATGGACCTCCCATCCGAGGTAGTGGGCTGCGCATGTTAAAAAAGAAAGCCTAGATGGGGCAGCCCAAAACCTAGCTGATACTTGCTGCCACAGTGATAATAAATGATACCTGCCAGCACCCCAGCTTCGTTGTGAATTTATCTCCTATAGTAACTACGTTGAAGCACCTAAAAAAATGTAACTACGTTGACAAACCCGTGGGCCCCAATGCCAGTATAGCATTATGAGGAAGTATTTTTTCGATGAGGCACTTGCTTGCTTACGGCCATAGACCTGGTGGGTCCCGACTATCCGCCTCTCCACGTACAGTCCTCTCCAGGTTCCTCTCGTTTGTTCAACATGTTCACAATGACAGATAGCGGCGTCGCGAGATCCGACCACCTGACGAAATGCCTTATTCGTAACGAAACAACTGAACTAGCCCAGTGGTCGAGTGACACTACCCGACAGCTGTTCTGCCCGTGTTCGATTCCACCTGTGCAGAGAAAATATCTCCAAAATTTTTGCCTCTACCTTTATTGACATGTGGATCCCAATTGTCATCTACGCACACCATGTCCTACACTTGGCAAAACTTCACCCCTCGTTTTATATGTTTTTCGCACACTCGACATTGTGTGGGCATTTTGAAAATGACATATCTTTTTGACTGTGCATCATATGAAGATGCGCTATGCATGAATGCTGATGATCATGATGTTAACTGGCTGGTAGTTCCAGTTTCGACCATGAATAAAACTTCCAGCATGATGTTAATACTGTTTGAAAAGGCCGTGTTAATATAAATGCCCTGCCTCTGAAAGTTGCAGTTTCTTATCTCAAACTGAACTTGGAGTTTCTTATGTGAAACTAAAACTTGTTGTTTCCTCTCTATGAATCACATTGTCTGCACTTTTATATTCCTACGAAACTACATTTTTTTAAGTGCAGAGAAAATATCTCCAATTTTTTTGCCTCTGCCTTTATTGACATGTGGGTCCCAATTGTCATCTACGCACACCACGTCCTACAGTTACCAAAACTTCGTCCCTTGTTTTCTCAGTTTTTCGCACACACGACATTGTGTGGGCATTTTGGAAATAGCGTATCTTTTTGACTGTGCATCATATGAAGATGTGCTATGCATGAATGTTGATCAGCATGATATTAACTGGCTGGTAGTTCCAGTTTCGACTATCAATAAAACTTCCAGCATGATGTTAACACTGTTTGAAAAGGCCGTGTTAATATAAATGCTCTGCCTCTGAAAGTTGCAGTTTCTTATCTGAAACCGAACTTGGAGTTTCTTATCTGAAACTGAAACTTGCAGTTTCTTCTTTGAGAATCACATTGTCTGCACTTTTATACTCCTATAAAACTACATTTTTTAAGTGCTAAAAATAGATCTCTAGAATTCATAAAATACTTCATATGCTCAATACTGCAAATCTGAAATTCAAAAGACATTCATATCTGAAAGTACTCTCAAAATACACAACACAAAACACAATTCACAACCTACAAATACTAACAACCCTAAGCTCCTCTTGACAATTCACAACCTGCCCGACTATTGGTCTGAGGGGGGGGGGATTCCCTCCTATTCCTCGATGGCAGACAGCCGCCCCGTGAGATGATGTGAACGGCGAGGGAGAGGATGGCAGGGAAGCGTCGTCGGGCCAACTATTTTTCTCCTCTTGAAGTTGGGTTCGGTCGACGAAGACTCCACCGGCTCGCTATCGCACGACACCCTCACAAACGGCACCCTTTAGATGCTCGATCCTTCAATCTCTGGTGGATGCTCCATCTAGGATCGATACTCCACAGTGAGCGCCACACAGCCCACTGATGGTGGTGGATGCCAAAGCTTAGATGGAGCAGGGTTGGTGTCGGTAATTTTTACATGGCACCTCTCACTCTGCATATATGCCGGTTCCATCCGTACATTTGTGCAGTTCCACCAAAATGCAGCTAAATAACCCTGTTTGCACAGATAATGAAAAGGCATGATTAGATTATAGTGGCACTAGTTGATGAAACATACACTAATACACAAAAGAAAATATTACATCATACTGGAAATCGACCCAAGTCTACCCGATACACCTTCTGCCAGTGATGAACATCAGTGTACATCGGTAGTACAAGGAGGGGCCTTGAGACATTCAAATCTCTATTTTTGTCCAGATAACCTAAAATTAAGCACCCTAGTTTGCAGAAACGCTTAAACATTAGCAATGGGACTAGTTGATGAAACATACATTAACAAAGAGAAGCACTTTCTTTATCTACATTGAAAATGAAATGATAGAGAGGACACTCGCTCTATTTTAAGTTTTTATCTATATTATTACTTCATTTTAACAGTGACACTAGGGTCGAGCAGGTGGCAAACGAGGTGACCATGCGTCGCAAGGATGAAGGTCGGGGGTGCTTAGACTGGGATGCTGAAGCTGGCTCTTCAGTCCCTATCTTTCCCCAGATGTTTCTGTGGTAGCATTTGGGTTGTAATTCTAACTTGGTCGAGGTGGTGCTGCATCCCCCTACCTGCCTAGCTTATGTGGCGAACTTGTCTCCTGCTAGTACTCAGTCTGTTCTAGTAGTAGTTGCATAACTGCCCGTTTACACTGAGATGTTGTCGGATAATGGTTCTCTATGGTTGGGTTTCTTTAATGAAATCGGAGGGAACCCCCTCTTTTGATATAAAAAAACAGTGGCACTAGCAGTGCCAAAACATTGGCTCAAATTAATAGTGCCACTAGATTAAGGTGCAAAATAATAACACTACTGCTTTATCATGGCAGTGCCAAAACAGTAGCACAAGAGCAGGATCAACATGCAGGATCTTTGGAAAACAGTTAGACCAAAAAGGAACATACCTCGATGGGAACCATATTGCAGTCAACGCCATCATAGAAGGGATGACACCAGTCACCAACATGGATGATTCAATTCATGGGACCTTTTGGGGCAGTTCACCTAAAATGAAGCAATGTCCCATGAGCTAGCATCTTCTTCTTCTTATTTTTTTAAGAAAAGGGATCCAACCCCGGTTCCATTTCCATCAGAAAACGAAAAGAAGCAACTTATCTTAATGGGAAATTTAGCAGGACATGAAAAAAAGTGACATTGATTCATATTACTGGAGGCATTACATTGAAAACAACATTGGTTTAACGTGTCCTTACTTTTAATAGTGTGACTGCTACATTTTACCAGTGGAATTACATAAGAGCGACTCGGGGCAACAAACATCAGAAGAGGATATCTGGGTTGGTCCCATTTTTGTTTGGTATATAGCCACCTTATATTGTGTGAGGCTAGCAAATCCAGTGCTGGACTTACTCTGTTGACTTGTCCCCCAGTACCCACTTTCTTTCCTTTTTTAACCAATAGATCGGGTTTATATTGAGTTTGTACTGCGTTCCCTTTATTTCCTTATTGGACATAGAGACCAGTTGGATAGCCAGTCTCTGCTACTTTTCGCCCCCATTATTTCCTCTTTCGACCAAGTCCTAGATTCAGGTAACAAATCTTCCCCCACCCCGACCCCCTTTCTTCCTTGTTTGAACCAAGAAATGTTGAGGATATCACTTATCTTTATCATATCGGTCACCTAGGGATTAGAGATTAATCGGAAATCGGCTGATTAATCGACTTTATCGGTCGACTATTAATCGGCCATTTTTTTTCAAATCCCAGGTTCCCAACACTAAAATATGCTATATTCAACACCAAAACAATATTAGACAAAAGTGTTACCTTGAATCCTAGCCTTTGAATCCTGATATAATGACAAACAAAATAGAGAAACATTACATATTGCGTAAAAAGGTCCACAGAACAGAAATAAACATAGTTCTTGCAAACATAGTGCTACGAATAGGCCCGATTTATCGGTAGATTCCCGATAAATCGCTTGTCATAACGATAAATCGTCCCAAATGATAAATGATGAAGATAAGGCATAATCTTATCGGTCACCCCAAGAGTAGCGATAAATCGGACGATAAATCGCTGAATCGGAAGATTTCTTGAAAAGTGGAACCAAGTACTACTAGATTCCAGTGCATGCACTAGTTTTACCTCTTAACAGTAAAAAATTAGGCGGTTTTCGAACAACCGATTGATCCTATCTACACGAGGGGGCCTGAGAAATAGTAAAAGATACAAATGCAGCGATGTCAGGAGCTCGGGAACTAGAGCAAGGCCGGTTTCGAAGGAAGTTATAACTAAGGGTTGACGGGATGTCGCTAGGTGGGCGACGGGACGCCGGATCTGCCCACACTACGACAGCGAGGAAGAACAGGTTGGTAGCCCTTTCTCACCAGCGATGCTTGGGAGAGAACGGCAAGGCACGCTGATCGGGACGCGTCGGCAGTGGGTAAGAGCCGTCGCCGAGGACGACTGCATGAACGTTGCACCTTCTCACCTTCCCCGGCGGAGAGGATCCGGCTGGATCTGTGACCAGCGGTGAGTAGAGAGAGAGAGTGTGTGGCCACCGCTGTTGTGTTTAGATCTGGAGAGGACGAGACAGTATGAAGAGAGCAACACTAGCAAGCAAGCGTGGAGGCTCCTGGCTATATAATGGAGTACTAGTTTTCTTTTGTCTACCAGCCGAAGCCGACTTGACCTCGGCAATGACTGTCGAGAAGTCTTCATGCACGTGCCTCGGAGGCGCAATTGTCGTCATTTTGATCTTAAGCACCGTATTATAACATATAACACGAAAAAATGCCACATGACAAGAAATCATAACCTCAAAGGAGACAAGATGAATCCCGACGGACAAACTAGACGAGGATCAAAGCTCAAATTAAAGATAAACTCGTAGAAAAGGGGTCCATCGATAGATGTCCTAATTAACCTAGCCAGCTTGACCTAGATGGCAGCCGAGTAGTCTTCGTGCATGTGCCCCCAATGACTAACCCAACTCAGTTGTCGCTGTTTAACCCTCGCAGTGATCCAAAGCACATTACACCTAATTTTGCGAGATGACAAGAAACCTTTTTTTCGATTTCTCACCAGAACTACAGCCCTGTACAACACAACCTGCACGATATGTAGACGATAGCCAATCCAGGCATGTCTGCTGGAGTCTGGTCACATGCATGGACGAACTGATCTTCCGTGTCTTGCAGGGATCGTCCAGATAACAACGTATGTACTTCTATTAAGTCACCCGACTTGCGGGGCTAGGGAGTATGCCTATGGTCGGTTCTCAATTGCGGTGCCACACGTGTGTGCAAACGCAATATGATGCACGTTCCATTTGGAGAGCGGCGTGCCAGACCCACCGACCGTCTGGGGTGCAACGCGCGCGGCGAACGTGCTGTATACTCCGTACATGTGTACCACCGTTTTCTTGAGGCTTTGCTCCATGGCGCAATCCATGGATACAAAATTAGTATACTGTACTGTTTAAAAGTCGAGGGCGGGGCTTTTCCCGTGCGGTAGGCGGGGCAGTTTGATACGGCTCCAACGTATCTATAATTTTTTATTGTTCCATGCTATTATTTATGAAGTCTTGGATGTTTAATGGGCTTTGTCATACACTTTTATATCATTTTTGGGACTAACCTATTAACCCAAAGGCCCAGTCCAGATTGCTGTTTATTGCCTGTTTCAGGGTTTTACACAAAAAGAATATCAAACGGAGTCCAAACGGAATGAAACCTTCGCCAGAGTTATTTTTGGAGAAAATCACGCACGGGAGACTTGAGAACCACGTCAGGGGAGCCATGAGGTGCCCACAAGGGTGGGGGCGCGCCCCCTTGCCAGGGCGTGCCCCTGCCTCGTGGGGCCCTCGGGCGTCCCCCGTTGTCCTCTTTCCTCCTATATAAGTCTACGTACCCCGAAACCATCAGCAACAAAGAGAAAACCCTAATTCCAGTGCCGTAACCTTCTGTTCCCGTGAGATCCCATCTTGGAACTTGTTCCGGAGCTCCACCGGAGGGGGGATCCATCACGGTGTTCTTCTACATCATCATCATCGCCCTCACCATGAGTTGTGAGTAGTTTACTATAGACCTTCGGGTCCATAGCTAGTATCTAGATGGCTTCTTCTCTCTCTTTGGATCTCAATACAAAGTTCTCCTCGGTCTTCGAGGAGATCTATTCGATGTAATCTCTTTTTGCGGTGTGTTTGTCGAGATCTGAAGAATTGTGAGTTTATGATCAAGATTATCTACGAGAAATATTTGGTTCTTTTCTGAACTCTTTATGTGCGCTCATAATATACTTGCAAGTCTCTTCGAAATATTGGTTTGGTTTGGCCTACTAGATCTATAGTTCTTGCAATTGGAGAAGTGCTTGGCTTTGGGTCCAATCTTGCGGTGTCCTTTCCCATTGATAGTAGGGGCAGCAAGATGATAAGCCACAAGTGTAGGGGATCGCAATAGTTTTCGACGGTAAAGAATTCAACCCAAATTTTTTGATTCGACACAAGGGGAGCCAAAGAATACTCTTAAGTATTAGCAGCTGAGTTGTCAATTCAACCACACCTGGAAACTTAGTATCTGCGGCAAGATAGTTTAGTAGCAAATTAATATGATAGTGGCGGGAGCAGCAATAAAAGTAACGATAGTGTTTTTGTAGTTTTGGTAATAGTAGCGACGGAAAAGTAAATAAGCAACAAGCAATATAGGTAAAGCTCGTAGGCATTGGATCGGTGATGGGAAATTATGTTGGATGCAATTCATCATGTAGAATTTATAACCTAGGGTGACACAGATCTAGTTCCAGTTCACCAATGCAATGTAGGCATGTATTATTCAATATAGTCATATGTGCTTATGGAAAAGAACTTGCATGACATCTTTTGTCCTACCCTCCCGTGGCAGCGTGTTCCTATTGGAAACTAAGGGATATTAAGGCCTCCTTTTAATAGAGTACCGGACCAAAGCATTAACACATAGTGAATACATGAACTCCTCAAACTATGGTCATCACCGGGAGTGGTCCCGTTTATTGTCACTTCGGGGTTGCCGGATAATAACACATAGTAGGTGGCTATAGACTTGCGAGATAGGATCAAGGACAAACATATATTCATGAAAGCATAATAGGTTCAGATCTGAAATCATGGCACTCGGGCCCTAGTGACAAGCATTAAGCATAGCAAAGTCATAGCAACATCAATCTCAGAACATAGTGGATACTAGGGATCAAACCCTAACAAAACTAACTCGATTACATGATAGATCCCATCCAACCCATGACCGTCCAGCAAGCCTACGATGGAATTACTCACACACGGCGGTGAGCATCATGGAATTGGTGATGGAGGAAGGTTGATGATGACGATGGCGACGATCTCCACTCTCCGGAGCCCCGAACAGACTCCAGATCAGCCCTCCCGAGAGAGATTAGGGCTTGGCGGCGGCTCTGTCTCGTGAAACACTGTAATTCCTTCTCTCTGATTTTTTTCTCCCCGAAACGAAAGATATAGGATCTAGGGGTACGTCGGTAAGGCACCAGGGGGCCCACGAGGTATGGGGGCGCGGCCCCACCCTTGTGGATAGGCCCAAGGCCCCCTGGTGTGGATCTTCTTGCAGGTATTTTCTATATTTTTCGAAATAATTCTCCGTTGATTTTCAGGCGATTCCGAGAACTTTTTATTCTGCACAAAAACAACACCATGGCAGTTCTGCTGAAAACAGCGTCAGTCTGGGTTAGTTCCATTCAAATGATGCAAGTTAGAGTCCAAAACAAGGGCAAAATGGTTTGGAAAAGTAGATACGTTGGAGACGTATCAACTCCCCCAAGCTTAAACCTTTGCTTGTCATCAAGCAATTCAGTTGAAAAACTGAAAGTGATAAAGAAAAACTTTGACAAACTCTATTTGCTCTTGTTGTTGTAAATATGTAAGCTAGCATTCAAGTTTTCAACAAGATCATGAACTAACCATATTCACAATAACTTTCAGGTCTCAAGACTACTCACATCAATGGCATAATGAACTAGTGAGCAATAATAATAAACCTCGGATGACAACACTCTCTCAAAACAATCATGATATGATATAACAAGATGGTATCTCGCTAGCCCTTTCTGAGACCACAAAACATAAATGCAGAGCACCTTTAAAGATCAAGGACTGACTAGACATTGTAATTCATGGTAAAAGAGATCCAGTTATTATCATACTCAATGCAAACTAATAGTAATACATGCCACGACAGAGGTTCTCTCCTACTGGTGCTCTTTGATAAGAGGATGATGACTCTGCATAAAAGTAAATAGATAGGCCCTTCGCAGAGGGAAGCAGGGATTTGTAGAGGTGCTAGAGCTCGATTTTTAAATAGAGATTGAATAACATTTTGATTGGTATTCTTTCATTGTCAACATAACAACCAAGAATCTCGATATCTCCCATGCTACGCACATTATATGCGGTTCCCAAACAAAATGATAAAGTTTATACTCCCCCAACCACCAACAAGCACACCCCATGGCTAGCCCAAAACAACGGGTACCGTCCAAACCAGCAACAACCTTGGGGGAGTTTTGTTTAATTATTATGATTTTGAGCATGGGACTGGGCATCCCGATTACCAGCCATTTTCTCATGAATGATGAGCGGAGTCCACTCATCAGGAGAATAACCCACCTAGCATGGAAGATATACACAACCCTAGTTGATACATTCGAGCATACAGAACAGAATTTCATTTGAAGGTTTAGAGTTTGGCACATGCAAATTTACTTGGAACGGCAGGTAAATACTGCATATAGGAAGGTATGGTGGACTCATATGGAATAACATTGAGGTTTATGGAAGTGGATACACAAGCAGTATTCCCGCTTAGTACAGGTGAAGGCTAGAAAGAGACTGGAAAGCGACCAGCTAGAGAGCAACAACGGTCATGAACATGCATTAAAATTAATCAACAATGAATGCAAGCATCAGTAGGATATAAATCACCATGACCATAAATATCGTGAAGGCTATGTTGATTTGTTTCAACTACTTGCGTGAACATGTGCCAAGCCAGATCACTTAAATCGTTCAAAGGAGGATACCACCCATCATACCACATCACAACCATTTTAATATCATGTTGGCACGCAAGATAGACCATTATAACTCTCAGCTAATTAAGCATGGCATAAGCAGCTATGATCTCTAATTATCATTGCAAACATGTTTCATTCATAATAAGCTGAATCAGGAATGACGAGCAATCATATTTACAGAAACAAAAGAGATCGAGTTCATACCAGCTCTTCTCATCTCAATTAGTTCATCATGTATCATCCTTATTGCCTTTCACTCGCACGACTGAACGATGTGGAAAATAGTAATAGTGCACATGCATTGGACTAAGCTGGAATCTGCAGGCACTTAATACAAGAGAGAAGACAAGGTAATATGGTTCAAGGTTAAATCAACAACAAAGCATATGGGAGCCACTAAGCATTTTAATCATGGTCTTCTACTCTTAACCCCTAAAGAAAAGAAAAGAAACTATTTACACAGGAAAGCTCCCAACAAGAAAAAGAAGAACAAGATTTTTTTTTGGGTTTTCGTTTTAACTACTACTACAAGCAAAGAAAGCAAACTTGCTAGAAGCTACAACTAATTTTTTTTGTTCTTTTGGGTTTTTCTAGCACACAAGGAAAATACTAAGAAAAAGAAATTGAAACTAAGCATGGATGGTACAGTGAAAGAGTGTGAGCACCGACAACTAGAATAAGTATGAACATGAATGTAAGTCGGTGAGAAACACGTACTCCCCCAAGCTTAGGCTTTTGGCCTAAGTTGGTCTATGGCCAGTATTGGCCTGACAAATATCCAAAGTTGTAGTTGGGGTCGTACTGAGACGCAACAGATGCTGCATGCTGAGCTGCAGCTCGAAGGCGGGCTGCCTCCGTCATGTTATAATAAGCATTTGCCTCCTCCATAGTTATAGTGTATCTCCCTTTTTCCTGAAAGTTAAACAAAGTGGGGGCAGGAAGAACAATAGGGATGGCATGCTGCCTATTACAAATTAGTCAATATTTGAGGGTTTGATCATCCCACTCTATAAACCGGTGACTAGTCATAGCATGGAAGTCTAAATAAGCAGGAGGTAAAGGTTCATCATTCACGTGCACAGACACACCAAGAAAGCGGGCTATGCGGGTAGCATAGATCCCACCAAATAAATCTCCATGCAACCCATTATGGTGTAGTCTGCGTGCAACAATGGCTCCCAAGTTATATTGCCTATCACCTAGTACGGTACTCCCGAGAACACTAAGATCAGGGACACACATGTGACAAGCCTCATCCTTACCGTTTATGCATCTACCGATAAAGAGAGCAAAGTAATGAACAGCAGGAAAATGAATACTCCCTATGGTAGCCTGTGTGATTTCCCTGGATTCCCCCACTGTAATACTAGCTACGAATTCTCTAAATTCAGATTTGCGAGGATCACTCATACTGCCCCACTGTGGGAGCTTGCAAGCAACATTAAAATCCTCTAAATCCATAGTATAGGATTTATCATATAGGTCAAACAGTACAGTGTGAGAATTACATGAAGATGAAAATTTAAATCTTCTTACAAAGCTATCAGTTAAGGCACGGTATTGAGGACACTTATCTTGTATGAAGTCCTCGAGGTCAGCGTTGCGCACGTATGCGTAAAATTCATCCTTGATGCCTGCTTGACCCATGAATTCATCTGACGACCATTCACAAGGCCACACATCAGCATCCCTCGGTGGTTCATCGTCCGGCTCACGGAACGCGAGCCTCGGTTCTTGCTTCCTTGAAGGACCACCTTGGAAGTTTCTCCTAGACATTTTTCTGAATTTTTTAGTAACTTCAAAATAAAAGTTAACCAAACTCAACAAGAATGATAGCAACAACTCCTACTAGTGTCTAGAGACTAAATCATGCATTAGAACTACTTGGGACCAAGAAAATTTGACATGCAAGCTCAAGAACAAGGTCACCACAACAACATCATTTGCAACAAATAAAGCACTAGAACAAAAACTAATTGGACCAATGGAGCAGTCACATACCAAAGAACAATCTCCCAAAACAGTTTGGTGATTGGTTCTTTGAGCAAGGAGATCGAAAATGGCAGCAAGATGAGCTAGAACTCGGGTTTGAGCTGGTTGTGGATTTTTTTTGGGAGGAAGAAGAAGAGCATGGGTGCAGGAATAAGTGGAGCAGGGCCACATGGGGCCCACGAGGCAGGGGCGCGTCCTAGGCAGGGGGCCGCGCCCTGGACCCTCGTGGCCACGTGTTGGCTCCCCTCGCTGTGTGTTCAGTGCCATATTTCCTCAAGTATTCTAGAAAAAATCATATTTCATTTTCTTGGCATTTGGAGAACTTTTATTTTCGGGATATTTTTTTATTGCACGGATAAGTCTGAAAACAGATAGAAAATACCATTTTTGCTTTATTTGTCTTAATTAACAGAAAGTAAAAAGAGGGTACAGAAGGCTGTGCTATCTAGATTCACCTATCCCGTGTTCATCAAAAGGAATCCATTAACAAGGTTGATCAGGTCGTGTTAATAAACTCTTTCCGAGTAACATGAAACCGGAGAATTTTCGAATAACACTAGGTTACCTCAATGGGGATATGTATGTCCCCAACAATAAGAATGTCATATGCCTTCTTGACAGTAGGAAGAGGAAACTCAAAACCTCCAATAGTAATTGTTGAAGTTTTTCCAATATAATTGATAATGTGGACCTGAGGTTGTTTCCTCGGAAAGTGCACCTTTTGCTCATTACCATTGACATGAAAAGTGACATTGCCTTTGTTGCAATCAATAACATCCCCTGCAGTATTGAAAAAGGGTCTTCCAAGAATAATAGACATACTATCGTCCTCGGGAATATCAAGTATAACAAAGTCCGTTAGAATAGTAACATTTGCAACTACAACAGGCACATCCTCACAAATACCGACATGTATAGCAGTTGATTTATCAGTCATTTGCAAAGATATTTCATTAGGTGTCAACTTACTCAAGTCAAGTCTACGATATAAAGAGAGAGGCATAACACTAACACCGGCTCCAAGATCACACAAAGCAGTTTTAACATAGTTTTTCTTAATGGAGCAAGGTATAGTAGGTACTCCTGGATCTCCTAATTTCTTAGGCATTCCACCCTCAAAAGTGTAATTGGCAAGCATGGTGGAAATTTCTACTTCAGGTATCTTTCTTTTGTTGGTAATAATGTCCTTCATATACTTAGCATAAGGATTTGTTTTAAGCACATCAGTCAAACGCATACGCAAAAAGATAGGTCTAGTCATTTCAGCGAAGCGCTCAAAATCCTCATCATCCTTTTTCTTGGATGGTTTCGGAGGAAAAGGCATGGGTTTCTGAACCCATGGTTCTCTTTCCCTACCGTGGTTCCTAGCAACAACGTCTCTCTTATCATAATGTTGATTCTTTAATTGTGGGTTATCAAGATCAACAACAGGTTCAATCTCTACATCATTATCATTGCTAGGTTGAGCATCATCATGAACATGATCATTAACATTATCACTAGGTTCATGTTCATTACCAGATTGTGTCTCAGCATCAGAAACAGATATATCATTGGGATTTTCAGGTGTGTCAGCTATAGGTTCACTAGAAGCATGCATAGTCCTATCATTTTTCTATTTCTTCTTCTTAGAAGAACTAGGTGCATCTAAATTAGCTCTATGAGAATCTTGCTCAATTCTCTTAGGGTGGCCCTCAAGATACAGAGGTTCCTGAGTCATTTTACCACCTCTAGTAGCAACTCTAACAACATAGTCATTATTCTTACTATTTAATTCACTGAGAAAATCATTCTGAGCCTTAAGTACTTGTTCTACTTGAGTGGTGACCATAGAAGCATGTATACTAATGAGTTTCAGTTCATCTTTAGCTCTAGACAGATAATCACTCAAGCGTTCAATCATATAAGCATTGTGTTGTAATTGTCTACCAACATAAGCATTGAAGTTTTCTTGTTTCACAATAAAATTGTCAAACTCATCTAAGCACTAGCTAGCAGACTTATAACGAGAAATATCACCTTCATCAAATCTATAAAGAGAATTTACCTTTACTACATGTGTCTGGTTATCAAGACCATGTATTTCTTCAATAGGTGGTAAATTCTTAATATCTTCAGCTTTAATACCTTTTTCTTTCATAGATTTCTTTGCCTCTTGCATATCTTCAGGACTGAGAAATAGAAATTGGCTTAGGGGCTGGTTCAGGAAGTGTCCAATTATTTTCATTGGCCAGCATATTGCTCAATAGTAATTCAGCTTGTTCAACTGTCCTTTCCCTGAAAACACAACCAGCACAACTATCCAGGTGGTCTCTGGAAGCCTCGGTTAGTCCAATATAAAAGACATCAAGTATATCATGCATTTCAAGAGGATGATCAAGCAAAGCATTAAGTAACTAGAGAAGCCTCCCCCAAGATTGTGGGAGACTCTCTTCTTCAGTTTGAGCAAAGTTATATATTTCTCGTAAGGCAGCTTGTTTCTTATGAGCGGGAAAATATTTAGCAGAGAAATAATACATCATATCCTGGGGACTACGCACACAACCAGGATCAAGAGAATTAAACCAAGTCTTAGCATCACCCTTTAACGAGAACGAAAACAACTTAAGGATATAGTAGTAGCGAATCTTTTCATCGTTGGTAAACAGGGTGGCTATATCATTCAACTTAGTAAGATGTGCTACAACAGTTTCAGACTCATAGCCATGGAAAGGATCAGACTCAACCAAAGTAATTAACTCGGGATCAACAGAGAATTCATAATCCTTATCAGTAACATAGATAGGTGAAGTAGCAAAAGCAGGGTCATGTTTCATTCTAGCATTCAAGGATTTTTCTTCCAGCTTAGCTAATAATTTCTTAAGATCATATCTATGATCATTGCAAGCAAGAAAGTCTCTAGCAGTTTCTTCATCCATAACATAACCCTCTGGCACAACAGGCAATTCATATCTATTGGGAGTAGTTTCATCATCACTTTCATAAATATCATCAGTTTCAACAATTGCACTCTCCCTAACCTTAGCAATTTGTTCATCTAGAAATTCACCTAGTGGCACAGTATCAGACATAGAGGTAGTTTCATCATACATAGCAGAAGTAGCATCATCGAGAACATACGACATATCAGATTCAATTGTAGGAGTAGGTGTCGCAAGTTTACTCATAAGAGAAGGAGAATCAAGTGCAGAGCTAGATGGCAGTTCCTTACCTCCCCTCGTAGTTGAGGGTAAGATCTTGGTTTTTGAGTCCTTCAAATTCTTCACAGTGATAAACAGATATAAATCCCAAGTGACTTAAAGCATAGAGCTATGCTCCCCGGCAACGACGTCAAAAAATAGTCTTGATAACCCACAAGTGTAGGGGATCGCAAGAGTTTTCGAGGGTAAAGTATTCAACCCAAATTTGTTGATTCGACACAAGGGGAGCCAAAGAATACTCTTAAGTATTAGCAACTGAGTTGTCAATTCGACCACACCTGGAAACTTAGTATCTGTGGCAAGATAGTTTAGTAGCAAAGTAATATGATAGTGGCGGTAGCAGCAATAAAAGTAACGATAGTGTTTTTGTAGTTTTTGTAATAGTAGCGACGGAAAAGTAAATAAGCAACAAGCAATATAGGTAAAGCTCGTAGGCATTGGATCGGTGATGGGAAATTATGTTGGATGCAATTCATCATGTAGAAGTTATAACATAGGTTGACACAGAACTAGCTCCAATTCATCAATGCAATGTAGGCATGTATTCCGAATATAGTCATACGTGCTTATGGAAAAGAACTTGCATGACATCTTTTGTCCTACCCTCCCGTGGCAGCGGGGTCCTACTGGAAACTAAGGGATATTAAGGCCTCCTTTTAATAGAGTACCGGACAAAAGCATTAACACATAGTGAATACATGAACTCCTCAAACTATGGTCATCATCGGGAGTGGTCCCGATTATTGTCACTTCGAGGTTGCCGGATCATAACACATAGTAGGTGACTATACATTTGCAAGATAGGATCAAGAACACACATATATTCATGAAAACATAATAGGTTCAGATCTGAAATCGTGACACTCGGGCCCTAGTGACAAGCATTAAGCATAGCAAAGTGATAGAAACATCAATCTCAGAACATAGTGGATACTAGGGATCAAACCCTAACAAAACTAACTCGATTACATGATAGATCCCATCCAACCGATCACCGTCCAGCAAGCCTACGATGGAATTACTCACACATGGCGGTGAGCATCATGGAATTGGTGATGGAGGAAGGTTGATGATGACGATGGCGACGATCTCCACTCTCCGGAGCCCCGAACGGACTCCAGATCAGCCCTCCCGAGAGAGATTAGGGCTTGGTGGCGGCTCCGTCTCGTGAAACGTGATAATTCCTACTCTCTGATTTTTTTCTCCCCGAAACGGAAGATGTAGGATCTGGGGGTACGTCGGTAAGGCACCAGGACGCCCACGAGGCAGGGGGCGCGCCGCCCACCCTCGTGGACAGGCCCAAGGCCCCTGGTGTGGATCTTCTTGCAGGTAGTTTTTATATTTTCCGAAATAATTCTCCGTTAATTTTCAGGCGATTCCGAGAACTTTTTATTCTGCACAAAAACAACACCATGGCAGTTCTGCTGAAAACAGCGTCAGTCCGGGTTAGTTCCATTCAAATCATGCAAGTTAGAGTCCAAAACAAGGGCAAATGGGTTTTCAAAAGGAGATACGTTGGAGACGTATCACAAGGCACGTATTGTATTGTTGCCATCGAGGATAAAAAGACAGGGTTTATATCATATTGCTTGAGTTTATCCATGTACATCATGTCATCTTGCTTAAGGCGTTACTCTGTTCTTATGAACTCAATACACTAGATGCATGCTGGATAGCGGTCGACGTGTGGAGTAATAGTAGTAGATGCAGGCAGGAGTCGGTCTACTTGCCTCGGGCGTGATGCCTATATACAATGATCATGCCTAGATAGTCTCATAATTATTCGCTTTTCTATCAATCTACATCTACTTTACTTTTTCTGCTTTTACTTTCTGTTCTTATAAACATAAATACCAAAATATAAACTATCATCTCAATCAGATCTCACTTTCATAAGTGACCGTAAAGGGATTGACAACCCCTTATCGCGTTGGCTGTGAAGTTCTTATTTGTTTGTGCAGGTGTGAGGGACTCGCGCGTGGTCTCCTACTGGATTGATACCTTGGTTATCAAAAATTGAGGGAAATACTTACGCTACTGTGCTGCATCTCCCTTTCCTCTTCGAGGGAATACGATGCAAGCTCGAGAAGTAGCATAGTTCCGCCTAGTTGGTTCGACATAGACGCGAGAAGATGAGGGAGTAGGCTGCTGCAAACGTAGGGCTGTGTGATTTGACAGTGAGTTACTGCTGGACATGTGGGGTCCGGTGATTTGACTTGCCTCTATCATTTTAGCTGCCAAGCCAGATTCCTAACCACCTCCATACAGGTGCCTCTCCCGATGCTCCACCATGTAGAGGCTGGCTCTTGCTTGAGAGCCCACTCCTCCACTTTTTCCTTGCCTCTTTCCCCCACATATGCAAAACCTAAACCCTAAACCCTAAACCCCACATATGCAAAAATGTCATGTAAAGCGGGCTTATAGCCCACTATTTTACTTGATCCTACATGTGCTAAGACTGCCACATAGGCATAAAGTCTGATGTGCCAAGTTAATTAAGAAGAGAGAGACTAGCTTGGTGACCCCAGGAAGAAACGGTGATAAGCGCGTGTACCTAGATGAAGCAAACTTAGCAACAAAAAACTAAGCACCTATGCATTGGGGATTTGAATTGCTAAGCCATTTAATGCCCATAACACCTCATCTAAGCACCATTTCATTGGAAGAGGTCACTCCTTGGCAGACGCTATAAATACGACGAAGAAAGAGATAGAGAGAAGTAAACAAAAAAAATACTCTTATCACTACTAGGAAAAGGGCTATAGATGGTATGGTCACTAATGGCGCACCAGACATGTGGTGCGCCACCATGTGTTGGTGCGCCATTAGTGTCCAAATAGTAATGGCGCACCACATCCACGGTGCGCCATTAGTAACAAAATTTATTTTTCATTTTTTTTCAAAACTACTAATGGCGCACCAGTGGGTAGTGCTCCATTACTAGTTAAACTAGTAATGGCGCACCACATCCACGGTGCGCCATTAGTACTTTTTTTTCAAATTTTTCTTAATTTTTTTTTCAATTTTTTTTTCAAAACTACTAATGGCGTACCAGTGGATAGTGCGCCATTACTAGTTCAACTAGTAATGGCGCACCACATCAACGGTGCGCTACTTGTGTTTATTTTTTCAAATTTTGTTTTTTTTTCAAAACTAGTAATGGTGCACCGTGGGAGTGGTGCGCCATTACTAGTTAACTAGTAATGGCGCACTAGTAATGGCGCACCACTCCCACGGTGCGCCATTACTAGCTTGGCCCAAATTTCACCAACTGCACCCCCCCCCCCCGTGGACCGCCTTTTCCAGTTTAAAAAAAAGAAAATAATGGAAATGTCAAAAAAATAAAAGAAAATAAGTTTCCCATGTGATATGTGGTCTACTTGTTGGGAAAATTTACAAATATGAATTTCGACTTTATTTGCAAAATATCTCTGGAATTTGTAAAATGGGCATAACTTTTGCATACGAACTCGCATTAAAAAGTTTTTTATATGAAAAATCATCTACTCGAAAAGTTACATCTGATTTAACGGGGCGAACCCCGTTAAACATTTTCAAAATCCCCAAAAACCTAACAGAAAAAAAGTGATGGGGCTTTTAAGATCTAGAGGCAAAAAAATTGAATTTTTTTTTCAAACTTACTAGTGGCGCACCGCCTGCTAGGTGCACCACTAGTAACAGAAAAAAAAATTGGTTTCGAAAAAACAAATTTGATTTTTTTTCAAAATATGATAATATGTAATATGACCGGGAAGTTTGAAATATTTTTTCATAATTTCATCATACTCATGAACATGAACAAAGTCCTAGACATCAAGAAGGTTTAATAGGATTGATATGATAGATATATCGACAAGTGCGTGTGAAGTGAGCCGGTGCTGGGGTTGGATAGAACTGCAAAGTTAAGCGTGCTCGGGATGGAGTAGTGTGAGGATGGGTGACCTTTCGGGAAGTTTGACCACAGAGTGCGATTTGACTTGAGATTAAGCCATAGTGACGTGAGATTAAGAAAAAAGCGAAACAAAAAATTTTAAATTTTTTTTAAAAAAAAAATTAAATTTTTTTTTTAAAAATTTTTTCTGATTTTTTTAAAAAAAGCCTACTAATGGCGCACCGAGGGCTATAAACTGGCGCACCTGTGATGCGCCATTAGTATACTAGATACTAATGGTGCACCGAGGCTATACTAATGGCGCACCTATGATGCGCCATTAGTATACCAGATACTAATGGTGCACCACAGGTGCGCCATTACTAAAAAATACTAGTGGCGTGGTACTAGTGGCGCACCAGTAGTGCGCCATTAGTAGGCAAAACTGGTGCGCCACTAGTAGGCCTTTTCCTAGTAGTGTATAGCCAACCTTATAGCTAACCTTGATGACTATGTATGACATGCCAACATCAGATAGCCTAACACATCGTGTTAAATCTCCAAGGGCGCAACCGCGCGAGCGAGGCACGGTCGTGGTAGGCGCGACGATGATACGGGCTGCTGGCAGCCCTTGGATCTGAGATCGAACGGTCGCATGCTAAGTTGCTGAAAATTTGCAGAATAACCCTCCAGGATAGGATATTCACCCATAGGTCTAGAATCACGACATGCAACCGTTCGATCTCAGATCCAAGGGCTCTCGGAAGCCCGTATCATGGGAGAATGGAAAGCTTCATATCACCTGTAATTTTGCTGACGCTTGACATGACATCGAAAGCCATTTAATTGGGCGTCGAGTAGACATGACATCTAATTGGCCCCCATAGTACTGTGCATGAATCTATTTATCCACCAGGCAAGCCACTACCCTGCCATTCGCACGCGCCCCCCCACTCGACATTTTTACAATCGATAAACCGCTCCTAGTCGTCCTGTCCTTTCACATTACGGAGGATCCACTAATCCTAACCTCCTCCCAAATCCATGGCGTCCCAAATCTCCATGATCCGCGGTGAGTACAAGGGTAGAACCATCACCGGTGATGAGTTCAACGTCATCTACACCCGTTCTTCCGCAACGGTGAAAGAATGCCTTGCTCGCTTCAAACGCTGTTCGAAAACTCAAATGATGAGTGGGTCGCTGGGCTAGATGTTGAGTACACCACAGTCCTGGGAAGCGAGAAGAAACTAAAGGAGGCAGAGAAGAAGAAGCCCGCCATGATCCAGGTTTGCGTGCATGACCTATGCTTGGTCTACCACATATGCCATGCCGACGTTGAGTGCGAGGAATTTAAGAACTTCCTCAAGGGCGGCCGAGTCAAATTCGTTACTGTAGACTTTAGGAACGACAAGGAAATCCTGGGTCGGATAGGCCTCATTGTAGGCTAGCCCTTCGATCTCCATAAGAAGCACCTGGTGTCCTCCACTCAGCCTTCAATGCTGACCCTGGCAGGAGCCATGGTTCATCCTATGTATGGTGAACTAAAGAAACCTCCGCACACGTTTCATCATGCATGGCAGTGGACTGTACTAGATATAGACCACATCCACTATGCTGCAATGGATGGCTACCTTTGTTTCAATATCTACAAGGGTTGGATGAAGAGCAAGAGCCAAGTGTGCGGTTCAAGCAAAGAAGTATTGCCCAAGAGGAAGAGGGACAAGGACGAAGTAAAGGATGTGGACGAGGACTCCGAGTAAGGTGGCAGTGTCGTTGCTCATGGTGGTTCTAATGCAGTGTCTACCGGATTAGTTGCTTAGTTTAATTTCTGGTGTGCTTAGTTTTATTTGAGGGGTGTGTTGTGCTGAGCCCCCAGCAGAACTATGTTATGTTTCTTCTCGTTATGTTTCGTACATTTAATCTTTTAGTTGGTATAGTACTACCACTCGTTTCTTGACATTATATATGTACAATATATATATATGGCCAACATAATATAGCCAGCAGTTTAGTTGTCAAAGAATTTCAGGGTGCTTAGTTTTGTGAAAGAATTCCAGAGTGCTTAGTTTTATTTGAGGGGTGTGTTGTGCTGGACACCATTAACTTATCATTGTGAGAATCTGCTTATTTTTGTTATGTAACATGGTCAACGGGTTTGACGTCAAAATAACAATGTCTAATGGCATTTCTGAGCAAACATCTAAATTAACGATGGCATTTTTTTTAGATATCTAATTGCATTTTTGAGCAGGCATCTCGCGGATCGATGGCATTTTTTGAGTAGTTGTAACTTCTAATGGCAAAACTGAGTAGTGATACAAAACTAGTGGCATAAATAATAAGAACCCAAGAATTAAGTAGGGCTAATTTCTCTATTTCTTTATACCTTTGTGTGCGAAACAATATACGCTGCCTCCTGCCAGATTTTCTTTACATAGGCAACATAGAACTATATGAGTGACCTGTTAAATTTTGGAATTATTCCGGGTTCGTTTGGCCTTTTTATACATTAATTGAGTTTCTGGTCATTTAATGTGCATAATTCAAATTTGAACTACAAGCACATGCTCCCATGAACCAAATTTGACTGAAATATCACATGTGTGTCCTCGGGTGAATTTCTAGGACCCATGCAAGAAACGGGAATGAAATTCAAACATCTGAGCATCGTGGTTCGGCCGAGAACATTGAGAAGCTTGGTTTTAAAATTATAGTAAATCCAAGACACACTTGAAAATCATGAAACTTGGCATGGTGTCATGTCATGGTACTACCATGTCGTGGTAAAAAAATTGCAGAGTAGGAACAAGTTTTGGAATAAGTTTCTTGCAAACCGGAGCTTCTCTCAAGAAGGCTCGTGGTTCTGAGAGGGAACGTGTCACCTTTGTGTGCATAATTAAAATATTAAATACAAGCACATGCTCTAGTGCACCAAAGCTGGTTGAAAAATCACATGTGTGTCATCAGGTAAATTTCTAGGTCCCATGCCAGAAATGGGAATGAAATTCAAACATCTGGGCGTCATGGATCGGCTGGAAACATTGAGAAACTTGGTTTTTTAATTCCTGTAAATCTGAAACACGCATGAAAATCATGAAACTTGCCTTGGTGCCATGACATGGAACCAACATGCTGTGGTAATTTTGCTGTCCGATTTGTGAAGGCGCACACATTAACAATCAACAAAGTCATTTTGGAACAAGTGCCGTCACGTTACAATCGGAAACACAAGTATTATTGAAACCGTGGGCGTTCTATTTACCATTTATGTGCCGCCACGCGTACCCTTTTTTTATTAGCTAGGAGGCACCGTGCAGGGTAGCTATTCGAGTACGGGAAGCGTGCGATCAGACCCCTGCGCGTTCTTATCAAGAGGAGAGCCCTTTGACCTCCATCTGTCATCCACCTCTCTCCCAAGCTCTCCATTAATGGCGCCCGAGCCTCTGTTTAATGGCGTGGCAATGTCTCACTCGACTGGGATTTAAGAGAGAAAAAGGAAAATCTGAAAAGAAAATTTTGCACGGATCTTGATGTAAGATTCGACGGACCTATATAGCATCTACTGTGACTTATAGCAAGACATATGAATATATATAAGGACGATGAGAGTGGATAACAATTGACTTACATAATTAGAAAGGTAATTAGAAAAGCCACATGAGGCTACCCCCAAAATACACAAGGGCAAAAGAAGAAGGAAGACGCATACAACGATCTGGCTCGCTGATCTCTACTTTCTTTATGCGTTGTTGGTCGCAGAGACTAGTTCTCGTGGCGGGCGATGATCTCTTTCATCAGCTTCATGTCCTTAATACACTGCTTGGCAGCATCCATGGATTCGTCCACCAGCCTATTGCGCTCGATGTGGAGCATGGCATTCTTGTCCATAAGTTTCTTGATGATGACGCCCGTCCTCTGCAACACGATAGAAGTCTCCTCCTCCTGCTTCGCCCTTCCGGCGATCTTCGCCCTCAGCAGGTCACGCTCACCCCGGAGCTTCGCATTGCTCTCCCCCAGTTGCCGGATGACGCCGGTAGCCTCGTCCTGCATCCTCGCCCAGCCAGAGAAATTTTCCCAGGCCCCCGCGGCGCCGCGGGACGTCCCTGCTGCTTTGGCGGCACGACGGGACATCTCTGCTGCTTCCGCGACGTGGCCGGACCAGTCTGCTACATCGACGGTGCGGCGGGACCTCCATGCTGCTTCGGCGGCATGGCGGGACCTCTTTGCTGCTACTGCTGCACGGCTGGACATGTCGGCTACTTTCACGGCGAGGCGGGACATATCTCGTGCTTCCTCTTCCATGCTCACCTCTCCCTGGTGGAAATCTCTTGACCCAGAACTCACGCTGGCTATGGCTTGATTGACTTGATTGTTTTCTGTGGATGAGGAGTTGAGGAGAAATGTGCAGTCATCTTATAATCGAGTACTACTAATACGCTCCTAAGTGGGAAACCGTTTACATTGTGATCGGTGTGAACAGATTTGCAATTAAATATAGCGTGGTAGTAGTAGTAATTTGGAATATGATGAGACGCGCTCAAAATTTATTAAAAGGCTAGAGGGCGAGGAAGTCTAGCTTGGTCCTTTTCACGAGAGGTGAGGGGCCTTTGTGATTTGATAGCTCATTACTGCTGGAAGGCGAGGCCTTGTGATTTGACTGCTCGTATAAATGTGCCGACGACCTGAGGAGGAGCAAAGGACCGTGTGGTATACTCAAGTTTTCCAGTGGAGTACGACGGAGGAGCACGAAACACGACAACCCAGTGCCATATCCTCTACTCTCTACTCTTATTATATATTACTAGCAAGAGACATTGTTCTATTGGCGATAAAGAATGATCTGATTTGCTAGTCATCTTATTTTTAGCATTGTTCTATTCATGCCTCACAAAGAAGGTGACACGTGCGGAGAAACACCCGAGGCAAAATAAGAAACACTGGAAAAAAAGAAGAAGGAGGATTATCACCCCCAAAAAAGAAGGAAGACGCACACACAAGTCTGGGGCGCTGCTCTCAGTATATGAAGGGTTGCTGGCTGCGGAGTCATAACTGCTTATTCATCGCCTCCACGACCTCAATCTCCTTGCGTGTCTCCTCGCCATCTTCATCATTGTGTCCATGACGTGGGATTTCTCGACGCGAGCCTTCATCATCTGTTCCACAGCCACATTACGTACCTTGACAGCAGCCGGGTGCTCGATGCGTAGCTTCGCCAACTCCTCCTTCTGTTCTATGATGAGGGCCTGCAAAATCTTCATCGAGGAACTACTATTCTCATGCAGCTTCTTCCAGCCGGCGTTCTCCTCCTTCAGCAGGTCGAGCTCATGGCAGATCTTCGCCTTGTCCTCCTGAAGTTGCAGGATTTCACAGGTCGCCTTCTTCTCCGAGGCAATGCTCTTCTTCAGCAGCATCACCAAGCCGGCGGTCAACTCCCCCTGCTCATTGAGCTCAGCGTGCATGTCGTCGAGGCTCTCCATCAGCAGCTCCACCAACCCGTTGATGAACTCCTTCTGCTTATTGAGGTGCTTATTGAGCTGATCGGGCATGCCATCGAGGGAAAAAGACTCCAGCGCCGCCAGCTCGGCATGTTCGCCTCCGCGTTTAGGGTGCTCCTAGGAGCCATCGCCTTCCCGTGAGAGATCTTTCGAGGTCTCTGCGTGGCGGCGAGTCCTCTTTTTTTTCCGCAGCCATGGTTGCAGCTCGCTTGTTACGAGTAGTTCTCGACCTAGAGCTCTGCACACCGGCCATGCCAAGGACGGATGAAGAAGGAGGACTTATGAGGATGAAGGTAGAGTAATTTTCGGTTAGGTAGTACCTCTTTTTATAACCTAAGTACTAGCACTAGTACTAAAACCTGCATGGAACACGCTCAGGCTTGGTACGTACTGGTAGGTGTGAGCAGGCTTGCACTTAATTGTAGTACTAGTACTTTCGAATGTGATGGGAACAAGGTAAAAAGATTAATTGATGGTTTTTGGTTTCGAGGTCCGAAATGGCTCCCGATGAGTTTAGTGGAACATAAATTTCAAGTAGACTACACTGCTCAGATGCGTAAATATTATGTTACTGTAAAAAATTGGCAGAAAATACGAAGGAGACCAATGGAAGTACTACTAGCAACCCATGATTTAACTACTCGCATGCGCGCAGTGGAGTGGTAATGTCTTTCTTCCGCCGTCACGTCCACTCAATTTGCATGCGCTGTATTAATTGACCATCAATGAAGTGAAGGACTTTACACGCGTCAAATATCACATGGGTGGATCTTTGTACAAAATTGCGTTCGCCTATGTACCCGCGTGTGCGTGCGAGGCAATGAGTGCGTGCGTGGCATGCGTGCACATCTTCGCTTCGTGCATGTACCGCCAATGCGGCTCAGGGAGGACGAGTACATTCTTCTGGAACCAGTAGCACATCACAGTGATCAATCCACACAAGGATGTCGCGACAACGCCTCCACATGTCCCACGTGGCTTCTTGAACTGTAAGAGAGACACTGTGTAGCGTGCCATTGTATTTTGCACATACTCGAAGTACTAGTAAGGTACACGTGCATTGCACGTGTCAGATTTTGCAACCAAATTACGAATAAATACCACACAGTAGCATGTAAGCTCTGAGTCATATATGCCTGATGTAGACCTTCGTTTAATCCTTATAGTTCATATCATTCAAAATCAATTAGTTTTTATAAAAAACCTAGGGCCTCTTTGATTCGTAGGATTTCCAAAACGCGGGAATAGGAAGAACATGGGATTAGAGTGGAATGTCGTCTTGAATCCTACAGGATGGTACAAGTGTTTGATTGTGCATAGAAAAAACGCAGAATTCTTTCTAAGGGATTTGAGTGGATGGGATGTTTCCTATGAAATCTAGTGCAAATGAATCATATGAAAAAATTCCTATGGTTTACAATCCTACGAATCAAACAACCAAGATAGGAAAAACTCCTAAGGATTAGAATCCTCCAAAATTCCTTCGAGAATCATTTGAATCAAGGAAGCCCTTAATCTATTTTATGATTCATGGAATTGTGCGTTGTAAAGCATAAAGTAAAAACAAATAATGGCAGTTCAACTAGAAAAAAAGTTTGGGCACTTATGATATGGAAGATTCTATAACAAAGGAGAACCACTGTTGTTTTGAGATTTGTGCATTATGCTTAAGTTCAACTATGGAGTCTGCTAGATTGTACATGTGGCAAAATCCGGTGGGGGGCTAGAAGATGGTGCGAGGGGCCGAGTGGAGGGAGACTATGAAGGAGTGCACAACTGCGAGATCGATATTTAGAGAGAGGGGGCAAGAACGTGGGCACTTGCGCGCAGTGGAGGAGCCATGCAAAATGTCCCATGAGCTAGGGGGGGCAAGCATTGCTAATCCTTTACGAGGAGGGACAATTCATCAACTTAAACCATTTTTACCAGCAGTTGTCTAATGATCACATTCATATTAGCCTCGATATATAGTGATGTTAGGGGGGGGCAGGGCCCTTGCTGCCCCCTGTATTCGCCATTGTGTGCGCGTCTGAGAGATGAAGCAGAAGGCATGGATGATGATAGGGGGGCATTGTATATATAATTAATGTGGGTGTATTAGCTATATATGTAATCCTATATAGAGGGGTATAGATTGATGGATGTGTACGTGGGAAAGAAGGTGATACCTCACTAGATATATAGATTGATCGGTTTATGTGGAAAACTATGAAAGACCTAGCTATACACACACACACACACACACACACACACACATAGAGGAACATCGATCGTTGCCCATGCACTTGAGAGATAAAGAATGCCAGATATGATGGAGAGGGGGATGTGTGTGTGTGTGCCTTCATGGGAGACCGACCTGAAGAAAAAGATTGCATGTGTGCGATGGATAATGATGACTGGTAGTGTGTGTGCATGCATGCACGAGAGAAAGTTAGTGGTACAATTATAAAGAGAAGACCAATGTGTGCGTGTAAAAGACTAGGTGAGGTCATAATCAATGTAAAGTTGAATTCAAATATTTGAATAAGAGATCATGATGTTTGAAACCCATGCATGCATGAATATAATGGAGATATGCACGGTGTGGTTTGGAAACGAGCATGTTGCAATGTATACACATTGAACAAGGTCAGATTGGTTTGAATCTGATATATCGATGGCAGACATCGTTTGGCCACATTGCATCCGTGCATGGACACACTATTCTAATTGGAGATGATGGGTGGCTTTCGCATCACATATCTATATCTATACCCCTATATATATATATATATATATATATATATATATATATATATATATATATATATATATTTATATAGTGTGCGGATAACTTTAACTTTGAAAGATGGTCGTTGGATGATGCCAATCCGATGGTGCAGAGCTGGCAAATTTGAGCACTACTGGTCGTTGGATATCATCTAGATTCCACCAGATTTTGCCACATGTACAATCTAGAAGACTCTATGGTTGAACTTAAGCATAATGCACAAACCTCAAAAAACAAGCACTTCTTCTTTGTTCTAGAATCTTCCGTATCAGAATTTCCCAAATGTTTTTCACATGATTTGTTTTTACTTTATGCCTTACAACGCACAATTCCATGAATCTTAAAATAGATTAGCTTTCTTATAAAAACTAGATGATTTTGAATGAAATGAACTATAAGAATTAAACGAACATCTACATCATAGATATATGACTCAAAGCTTACATGCTATAATGTGGTATTTATTCATAATTTGGTTGCCAAATCTCATGCGTGCAATGCATGTGTATCTTACTAGTCTAAAGGTGTCTGTGTGTGTTGTGCGTGTTAAACACATTGTACGTAGTATATCATACTAGTCTAAATTCTCTTTTTTTGGGTACACGTTAAGCGTGTTCTCTAGAAATTTCAAGCGACGCCTTGTTATGCCCAAATTTCAAGCTAGCGTCTCTGTCTATCATGCTGCGAAACTCCCGCCTCTTCAACCTGTGCCTTGTTAGCCTGAAATATTTAAGATATATCTTTCTCTCGTTGTGCTCCGACAACTACCTCCATCTCAACCTGCGCCTTGTTGTTCCAAAATTTCAACGCGCGCGAAAACTCCCACCTCCTGTGAAATCCCGACACGCGAAATGCCCATGATACCCCTGAACCGAAAGAACCGCCTCAAATCGGTGGGGGTACTTTCGTTACTTACCCCACATTTCGGACAAGCGCGTCCCTATGCCATGGTTCCCCACTCCCATCCCATCCACCCACACATTCGTACCTCGAGGCCGGCAAAACCCGCGAAGCCCCACACCCTCCTCCGTCTGCCACCCAGCCGGAGCCTCTTCCCCGACGATGTCATCCACAACAACACCTCGACATCCCTCATCCAACGTACCGGATGAGGATCCGTCATCAACCTGGTTGTCCCGCCGGTTTAGCCACCCCGTCCTACACCTCCAAGGAGCTACCCCGATGTTCCGGTCGTCTTTCGCGCCACCTTCATTCCCACACCGCCATCTTCACCTGCACCACCGGAAGAGCATCATCATCACCGTTTCCTTGGATGAAGCTGCGGCCTAATCGGCGCCACCAAAGAGATTGTACATTAATCGCCGCATTTTCTTCTTGATTCGATCTCACGATGCTGCCGGCGCTCGGTCCCGAGCCGACACGGCACGACTCCATCCACGGCGGTGTCGCCGGACACTTCCTCCACGGCGTCGCTCCCTCTGCGGCGACGTCCACATCATTAGGAGCTGCTGCTACTTTAGCTCTCGCTCGCGCTGCTGCTCTACTCTTGCTCAGTCCCCTGCCTGGTCTGCTCTTGCTCTTGCTCTTGCTCGCGCTGCTGCTCTCGCTCTTGCTCTTGCTTGCGATGCTGCTCCGATATAGCTACACTTCAGTCGACTGAATCGACTTTT
>LR738711.1:293173904-293213924 GCA_902687465.1 Secale cereale
GGGGGGGGGGCACCAGGGCTCCAGGCGCCCTGGCGGCGACCCCCCTGGGCCGCGCCGGGGGCGCTTGGGCCCCCCGAGGCTCCTCCGATGCCCCCCTTTGGCATATATTTAAAGCGTCTCCCGAAACCCTCAAAACAGGAACTCTTTTTCGCGATCTCATCTCTGTTCCGCCGCCACCGGCGCTTCCAAGATCGGGAGCACCAGGAGAACCCTTCCCGGCGCCCTGCCGGAGGGGAGGATCACCACCGGGAGCTTCTCCACCACCATGGACGCCTCCCGGATGAGTTGTGAGTAGTATCCCTTGGACCATGAGTCCATGACCAGTAGCTATGTGATGTTCTCCTCCCGTTCTTGTGCTTCACTAATTAGTCCTCGTGAGCTGCCCTACATGATCGAGGCACATAAGTAATCCTTATGCTGTTGCTATGATGAGTTGGCTGGGATCCGATGGATTATGAGATTATGTTCAGATTGTGTTTGAGTAATATATTTGATTCACCTCTTTTATGTTTATGTTCGTAAGTAATTCTTGCATGTTCTCCGTTGTTATTTATTGCTTTGGCCAAGTAGTAGGTAGTGACTCCAAGAGGGAACGTTATGCTTGATTGTGGGTTCATGCCCCTCGATGACTAGTTTGAGTGACAGAAACATGAGTCTAGGGGATGTGCTGTTGCCATAAGGGGGAAAACAACGGTGCTTGTGCCCGCGGATGCAAGGACTGTTTACTTTACGCAAAATTCTTTTAATGCAGTTGTCTGTTGCTTTGAGTTTACACTATGGGTGGGGCTCACAACTTAATACCAGCGAGATGTTCTGGATAGATATCCCAAGGTGGATGATTAGTAGTAGATATTGATGGATTTCGGTCTACTTACTTTGGCATACCGCCCATGCTTTGAACCTCAACCTTTCTTGCAATGTAGTCAGCATTGGTTTGCGCACATGGTCCTGTCAATTGCCCAGCTGTAATTCGTTTACCTCACATAGCTGTTTTATCGTCTTTTGGGAGAGAGACATCACTAGTGAACATCATGAGACTCCGGTCCATATTACCATCATTAATCACATCCGCTATTTACTTTTCCGCTATTTACTTACTATTGCAATTATACATATCACTATTATCACTTGCGTTTGATCCTTTGTAAACTACAAGGCCGGAGGGATTGACAACCTCTCTGTACTCGTTGGGAGCAAAGTTATTTGTATCTGTGTGCAGGTCCACGTTGATTGCTAATATCCGGCGCCGTTAGCAGTTGACACCTTCTTGTTGAAACTGGGAGTCTCTGGGAAATCGATCCTTGGTATTACCAAGGTAAAACTTCTGCTACACTACATCTCAAACCTTCCACTTGGGGTAACCAACGAGGGGTGAGAAGCCACCTAGCAAAGCAATTTCTGGCGCCGTTGCCGGGGACTCCACTCTTCAGGATAGGGGAGTTGCACGCTATCTTTTACCTTTGCTTTTAGTCTTGTTAGTTTACCTTTCAGTTTTTGCTTTAGTATCTTTTATCGAAAATCAAAAAAATAGTTATGTTGCTTGCTTGCTACAATGGGTTCCACCAAAAACACTAGATGGGAGGAGTACACCCCTTCTTCCATTACACCAATCACCACTGTCGGGATCTACAAAAGTAATAAACCTTGTGATTATGTTAGTCTTGACGGAGGGTTATGCCCATGGCATGGTCTTCCCGGAAAAGAGTATGAGCCTCAGTTTAAAATTGCTCCTAAGCTTCCCCAAACATGGGAAGACGTTCAAACTCTTATAATAGAGAGAGATTCAAACAAAGAGGATGACACTACAATTCTGCCCAATAATGATAAAATTGATTTTGATAATTGTAGTATTTCAGAAGTTGTCACCTTTCTGCAAGGAATGGCCAAAGATCCCCACACTAGCACGCTTAATCTTGCCTTCGCAGAGCATGTCACTAATTCTCTCATCAAAGCTAGGGAGGAGAAACTTAGAGTAGAAGCCTCCATACCTAGAAAGCTAGAAGATGGTTGGGATCCTATGATTAAAATTAAGATAAACAACTTCTCATGCTATGCTTTATGTGATATTGTAGCTAGTACTTCCATTATGCCCAAAAGACTATATTATATGCTTAAATTGAAACCTTTTGATTCTTGTTCTTTTGGTGTTCGTCTCGTTGATTCTTCCATAAATAAACCTTTGGGGAGGATCGACTATGTTCTTATCGTTGTCAATGATAATTATGTTCCCGTTGATTTTACTATTATGGATATTGAATGTGATCCTTCTTGTCCAATTATTTTGGGACGTCCTTTTTTGCGCACCTGGTGCTATCATTGACATGAAAGAGGGTAATATAAAATTTCAGTTTCCTCTCAAGAAAGGGATGGAACACTTCCCTCGAAAGAAGATCAAGTTACCTTTTGAGTCCGTTGTACGGGCTAGCTATTCTTTTACTCTTGATAAAACTTGATCTATATGCATTATGCCTAGCTTAAAGGCATAAAAGAAAGCGCTTTTGGGAGGCAGCCCAATGAATAAATTTATTTTGATTTTGTTGTGTCTTGATGTTGTTTACTACTGTAGCATCATCATTGTATCTTTGCTTTTCAATTTTGTGCCAAGTGTAGCCTCTGATTGCTAGAAAGTTCAAAAGTTGTGAGGTGCTGTCCAGGAAACAGATTCTGTCCTTCGATAGAAAAATTCGTATAAAATCACCAGATCATCTTTTTGGTCTGAATTTTTGCGACAGCGTTCTCTATATAATTGTCTTTCGTGCGTCTGTTCTGAGTTTTTTGATTTGAGTTGCAGAAGTGCCCCGAACAAATCATTTACTACCTGCTGTTCTGTTTTTCACAGATTCTGTCCTGTTTTGCTTTTCCTTCATTTTGCAAACCAAGAGCTTGCTTTTTCTTTGCAAAAACCTTTTGGCAATCTTGAGAAACAGCAGACCTTCAAGAATATCTTTATTTGCAGCAAGGTATAATTATTTTATTATGGGTACTAACCTCGCTAATCAGATTATGATGAGTTATGTATGAAGGGAGTTTTCAAGTGTGCGAGGGAAGATGATAAAAAGATTTAGGAGTGTCAAGCGCTCAAGCTTGGGGATGCCCCCATGCACCCCCAAGAAATATTCAAGGAGACACAAGCATCTAAGCTTGGGGATGCCCCCGTGCATCCCCTTCTCCATCAACATTATCAGTTCATCTTTCGTTCCACTATATTTTAATCACTTCATGTGTTATGTGCTATGCTTGGAGCGTCTTGATTTTAGTTTCCTTTTTAGTTTTTCATAACAAGTCGGAACTCAGCGTTCTTTATGTGGGAGAGAAACACGCTCCACTTCTACCTAGAACATAATATAGAATTTTCATGTCTATCTTTGCTGTGTGTGTTCTTTGTCTTTTAATAGCTACTATCATGCTCTGCTCTTAGTATTCATGCTTATCTTTTTAAAGAGCTTGTGTTTAGTTGGTTGCTTGAACTCTCTTTAATTATCATGCTTATCTTATTAAGAGAGTTTGCTTCCGTTGCATTGGTTAATATGTCTATGATAAAGATGCTACGTGCATAATGGCGCTTAGTAGTTCAGGTTTTCTTTTGGTTAGTCTCAAATAGCTGGGGGATTCCCAATGTGTTATTGGAGTACCAACATGATTTGTTTGCCAATGATGTGGTATGGTTTAGTAATATCTTCCTTCGAGAATTTATTTTGATTGACTTGGCGTATGCTCACGCATATTTAAGACTGTAAAGAAAGTCTGTCAAGCCTTGATGATCTTTTATTTCTGAGTAGCGATATAACTTCCATGCCTGATTCAATGTTGCTTTGTCGCTCTGCATGATTATGACCGTCATTGCTCTCTTAGTTGGTCGCTCCCAGTCTTTTGCTAACCTCCACCTAACGGACTGACTGCTTGTGCATCCACATCCTTTTAAACCAGTTATGCCATATGAGTCCACCATACCTACCTATATGTGGTATTTCACCGCCACTCCAAGTAAATTTACATGTGCTACCTTTAAAACCTTCAGTTGCAATATATATAGCTCATGGCAAAGTAGCTTAAAAACTATTGTGGTAAAGAATATGTTGCTTATGTATCTTATTTTCTTATAAGTTGCTTGCTGAGCGGTAACCATATTTCTGGAGACGCCATCAACTGTTACACTTTTGTTGAATATCATGTGAGTTGCTATGCATGTTCGTCTTGTCTAAAGTAAGGGTGATTTGCCATGGGTTGAATGGTTTGAGTATGCATATTGTTAGAGAAGAACATTGGGCCGCCAACCAAAGCCATGTATCATGGTGGAGCTTAGACATTAATCCTCAATCTCTTATGAGAATATGCTTAAGCATTAAAGAGGAGTCCATTATCTATTTTCTATGTTGTCCCGGTATGGATGTCCTCAAGTTGAGATCTATCAAAAACGACAAATCAAATGCGATCTATCTCCTTGGACCTTTGTACAGGTGACATAGAGGTACCCCTTTGTGACACTTGGTTGAAACATATGTAATGCAATGACAATCCATGGAAATCCGAGCTAATTAGGACAAGGTGCGAGCACTATTGGTATTCGATGCATGAGGCTTGCAACTTATAGGATGTCTTATGCATAACACATATGAAGTACTACTACCGTTGACAAAATTGTTTCTATGTTTTCAAAATAAAAAGCTCTAGCACAAGAGTAATCCCTGCTTCCCTCTGCGAAGGGCCATTCTTTTACTTTTATGTTGAGTCTCCACCTTCTTTCTTCAAAGCACAACTACTGAGAGCATGATTGTCATTCTGTGTGTAATGTGCATTGTCCCAAAGTAGCATTGTCTTTTGCATGATTGTGATATCGTTTATTCTGAAATCATTGTATCTAGTCATCACTTAAACCTTGGAGGTGCCCCTGCATTTATGTTTTGCTTCACTAAAGGGGGCAAGCTAGATATCACTTTATCATATTTGCACATCATGTTCATTGTAAATCTATTTGATGTTTCAGTATCATATTGTAAAACTTTCAGTTCTTTGTGATTTTCTCATGAGGCAACTTAATTACTACAGATTCATTGTCTCAGTAAGCTTTTGTCATATGACTATGAAAAGTCCTATATGGTTATTAGCATGTCACCACAGAAATTATTCTTGTTATCATTTACCTACTCGAGGACGAGCAGGAATTAAGCTTGGGGATGTTGATACGTCCAAAACGTATCTATAATTTCTGCTTGCTCCATGCCTCTTTTGGGTGATATTGCTATGATATTTATACACTTCCATACACTTTTGATCATATTTGGACTAACCTATTAACTCAGTGCACCCCAGTGCCAGTTTCTGTTTTCGGCTGTTTTTGTATTTCAGGTTTTCACGTTACGAGAACTGCCAGGAAAAATCCAGAAAAATTATATAAAAAATCAGCATTCCAGAAACTACCGTGCGCCCGAAGGATAGCCGGGGGGGCACCAGGGCTCCAGGCGCCCTGGCGGCGCACCCCTCCTGGTCCGCGCCGGGGGGCGCCTGGGCCCCCCGAGGCTCCTCCGATGCCCCCCTTTGGCATATATTTAAAGCGTCTCCCGAAACCCTCAAAACAGGAACTCCTTTTCGCAATCTCATCTCTGTTCCACCGCCGCCGCCGCTACCAAGATCGGGAGCACCAGGAGAACCCTTACCGGCACCCTACCGGAGGGGAGGATCACCACCGGGAGCTTCTCCACCACCATGGATGCCTCCCGGATGAGTTGTGAGTAGTCTCCCTTGGACCATGAGTCCATGACCAGTAGCTATGTGATGTTCTCCTCCCGTTCTTGTGCTTCACTAATTAGTCCTCGTGAGCTGCCCTACATGATCGAGGCACATATGTAATCCTTATTCTGTTGCTATGATGAGTTTGCTGGGATCCGATGGATTATGAGATTATGTTCAGATTGTGTTTGAGTAATATATTTGATTCACCTCTTTTATGTTTATGTTCGTAAGTAATTCTTGCATGTTCTCCGTTGTTATTTATTGCTTTGGCCAAGTAGTAGGTAGTGACTCCAAGAGGGAACGTTATGCTTGATTGTGGGTTCATGCCCCTCGATGACTAGTTTGAGTGACAGAAACATGAGTCTAGAGGATGTGCTGTTGCCACAAGGGGGAAAACAACGGTGCTTGTACCCGCGGGGTGCAAGGACTGTTTACTTTACGCAAAGTTCTTTTAATGCAGTTGTCTGTTGCTTTGAGTTTACACTATGGGTGGGGCTCGCAACTTAATACCAGCGAGATGTTCTGGATAGATATCTCAAGGTGGATGATTAGTAGTAGATATTGATGGATTTCGGTCTACTTACTTTGGCGTACCGCCCATGCTTTGAACCTCAACCTTTCTTGCAATGTAGTCAGCATTGGTTTGCGCACATGGTACTGTCAATTGCCCAGCTATAATTCGTTTACCTCACATAGTTGTTTTATCGTCTTTTGGGAGAGAGACATCACTAGTGAACATCATGAGACTCCGGTCCATATTACCATCATTGATCACATCCGCTATTTACTTTTCCGCTATTTACTTACTATTGCAATTATACCTATCACTATTATCACTTGCGTTTGATCCTTTGTAAACTACAAGGCCGGAGGGATTGACAACCTCTCTGTACTCGTTGGGAGCAAAGTTATTTGTATCTGTGTGCAGGTCCACGTTGATTGCTAATATCCGGCGCCGTTAGGAGTTGACACCTTCTTGTTGAAACTGGGAGTTTCTGGGAAATCGATCCTTGGTATTACCAAGGGAAAACTTCTGCTACACTGCATCTCATACCTTCCACTTGGGGTAACCAACGAGGGGTGAGAAGCCACCTAGCAATCATGTATCTGAATTATGGCATGCCAACCCATTTTTCTAAATACATAATATAGTTATGTCATCTCATCCTATTCACATAGTCATCATATTTTGAGTTATGTCATTTCTATCCGTAAATTATATCATGCCATCATGTTTCCATCGACGACATGTTTGTGATTTATGGCATGCCAACCACTTTAATAGACACATCATATAGTTATATCATGTCCTCCTGTTTACATAGTCATCATATTTTGAAGTATCTCATTCTATCCTGTTTAGTTAGCCATCATCCATGTGAAATTGTGTCATGCTATCCTGTTTAATTAGCCATCATATATGTGAAATTATGTCCTGCTATTCTGTTTGGTTAGACAACATAAATGTGAATTATTTAATGCCCTGTTTTCTTCCCTACTATCCATTGTACCTGTCTATCTTGCAATGTCTATACATTCAATTACTTTTCTTGTTTATCAGCCATTTCAATTGGAGGGGGTGATGGCAGTATCTGTGGGAGTAAAAACACGGTCTTCAGAAAAAATTGTGCTACCTGTCGATGGAGATAGAACCACGATTGTACTTGCCCAAGAACCAGCCCCACCACGCATAACCCAGACTCACACAGATTATACCCCTACCCAGTTGGACAGAGAACCAGCTACACCCCTTCTAACCCCAACCCCGGCAGATAGTAACCCAGTTCCCGTTGACATAGCACCGTCTCCACCACAGAGCACCCAAACACGAGCAGTTAGTAAGGCAACTGCAGTGCCCAAAGCATGAGGACCACCACTCCGAACCCCAAGTCAACGCTTAAAGCAGAAGAAGAATTGTTCTCAGGTTAGGTTCCGTAGCTATGGTTCATACTACTTTGCTCTTGCATCACTGTATTTACTCATACCAACTAATTTCAAATTTGAAGGATGCAATTGAAACTCCAATGGCGCAACAGGTATGTTTTAAACCTGGTTCTTTAACGTGTTTGCTGTTGTAACTTGCTCTATTTTGATTTTAGTACCAATTGAATAAACAGTTATGTTGTCATGCCATGCACATTACAACTGTTGTTATTGCTGTGTAGTTTCCCACACTTATATTCTTTCTATGCTGCTTTGTCTTAAATAGATATGATTCGAACTGTATCTATCTTGATTTGGCAACATAAACTAGAATGATATAGACCATACAGTGACCATACTACATAGATATATGTTTGTTTCATGTTGTTATCTGTCCACCTTACAACTGCACTGGTTTACCAAAATGAGTTTCATATACTACGTTGTAAATCTGTGATGTGTTTGTTTGTTTCTCCTTTAGAATGCTGATAGAATATTGGAGAAGAGTACCCCGTTATGCAGTGGTAAAGGAAGTAATGCAGATCAGGTTCAAGATAGTGAGACATCCCTGTTGTTCTCCAAGAAAGTTGATCAAAACTATATTGAAGACACTAAGACAACCCCAAAGTCCTATCATGATGTAGTGTTCGAGTTACTAGCTACTACTGCTGGCACTAGCTCTTCGAACTCGGTGCCTGAATCAGTTCGGCTTCTTGAGTCTCAACTTCAAGTTGAAAGACATCAATCACATGTTATGCGATAGGAAGCCGAAGGACTGAGGAAGTCCCTGTAGAATTCAGATGCATACTTTCTGGTGCAACAGCAAGTGCTGGAGGATTTAAGCACCAAACAAGAGAAAGTTAATAAGCTTGCTAAGCATCTTGCCAGCATTATGGGTGCCCAGGATATTGTTTCTTGAGCTCTTCTGAAGTGGTTTTAGTTCTGGACTTGTTTTGCTGCGGCGTTTGTATGCTGCTTTGCTCCCTATATTTGCACTGGTGGCGAACTTTGATGCCAAGTGGATGTAATATATGTAATAGACGTGATAGCCTAGCATAAGTTTCTTGCCTATTTATTTACTTATTGTCTTGTTTATTTCTTTTCCTGTAGTCAGTGTAGTTCTTTCTCCATGGTTTGCTAGTGGCCGCAATAGCCTATTTTTTAAAACTAGGCCACATTAACCATTGGCTACATATTTATTGTAGCTAACATGGGCCTCTTACGGGCCGTAGAAACAATGGGCCTTCTAAGGGCCGTATAAACAACGGTCCTTCTACGGGGCGTAGAAACAATGGGCCTTCTACGAGCCGTAGACACAATGGGCCTTCTACGGGCCGTATGATCGGTTGGCCAAACATGGGCCAAGAACTGACCACATTATGGCCGTAAATGGGCTGGAGTTGAAATCGTCTGTTCATGAGCCGACCATAACGGGCCGGCCATAATGGGCCATCGTTTATCGGCCGTATTTGATGACGCTATGAAAACGGGCCAACGTATTAACGGGCCACAAACGGGCCAACTGTAACCACGGGCTGAATTTGGCCCACAAGCAGAAAATGACAGTAACGGGCCTAAAGTAAGCGAATGCTGGAAATGAGCCCAAGAATACATGGGCCCTGAGTAGACCGAAAGATAACATGGGCTCGTAACGGCCCAACGGAATAATGGGCCGTTAATGGGTATAAAGTGAAACAATGTTCAATATGGGCCAGTTTTATCACGGGCTATTAATGAGCCGAGTGTTACTAAGGACCTAATATGGGCTGAAAGACGTCATGGGCCATGCATGGGCCGGAAGTTAAAACGGGCTGGAATTATATTGGACGGCCCAGATGACATTACTGGGCCTAATTCGGATAGGCCGTAAACGGGCCCTGGGTTTGCGAGCTGTAAATGGGCTATATGCGAACATGCCGTTAACAGGCTTGCCGTGGGCCGGCCCGTCACCTTTTGACCAAGTCAAACATGCCGGCCTTTTCACAGGAATGGGCCTCTATTGGGCACTGTGCAATATGGGCCAGTTTTACCACGGGCCGTTAATGGGCTGAGGGTTACTAAGGGCCTCATATGGGCCGAAAGACGTCATGGGCCATACATGGGCCAGAAGTTAAAATGGGCTGGAATTATACTAGACGGCCCACATGACGCTACTGGGCCTAATTCGGATAGGCCGTAAACGGGCCCTGGGTTAGCGGGCTGTAAATGGGCTATATGGGAACATGCCGTTAATAGGCTTACCGTGGGCTGGCCCACCACCTTTTGACCAAGTCAAATGGGCCGGCCTTTTCACAGGAATGGGCTTCTGTTGGGCCGTGCCACGTGTCGATGTATCATAGGCGCATTGTGTCCAATAAGTGGATGACATCTGTCCCAACAGTGAGCCGACACGTGTTTCCTACAACCAGTGATGATTTTACATGTGGAAAATCCCCATTGGTCGGGGCTGTTAACGGGTTATCGGATCCAAAACCGGACCGGATAGCTTAATGGCGTTCCGTTATGGTGGATGCCACGTGTCAATCACCCTTGACGAAAGCACTTCTGTGACGCGCAATTTATCGACATGGAAGTGGACACTTCCGTGATGATAATTTTGGTAATGTCATGGAACACTTCTACGACAACACAGGTATGACTATCTTGATTCTGTCATAAAATCGTCATGGATGTACATGCATGATAGAAAACGTGACCTACTGTGACAAACATGTATCATCACGCAAGTGTATTTTTTTGTAGTGTTAGTTATGGATATGGAACATGAAATACCAAAAAAATCAGGTGTACTTGCGACTCATGGAGATGGGGAACCTCCTAAAACCCTGGATGCTTATTATGTGAAAAATATTAGGTACTAGTTTGATAATCATGAGAGAATCGCATTCAACTATATAATGGGAGTAACGTTGGATCAACATGAATACTTTAGGGATTATCACTTGACTCAAAAAGGGAAACTATTATGGGATCAAATTTATATGTTGCGTTGGTATGCTCGGCAACTATGCTTGAGATATGATTATACTTGTTGCTCTAGGATGAAGGCTCCACACCTTCCCTTTTCATGCAAATTTAATGATAATGAAACCTTAGGTTCTTATGCTAATGGTAGATATGATTACTATGATGTGGACAATTTGAAGAATTTGTTGCTTTTAAGGGTGCTTATGAAATTAAATCTTTGTTTGAAATGTATGAATCTTTTGATGATGATGTTTATAGGCCTGAAATTTTTTCTATATTGAAATATTGCTATGAGAATTATGAATACAATGCCGATATTGATGCGTTTATTGAGAAAGTCTCCGCTGTCCAAAAAGATACTAATATTTTGCAGGAATCTATGGAAGAAGAAACTGATGACACTGTGAGCTCATTAGATGAAAAAGATGACGAGGAGAGCGAAGAACAAAAGGAGGAACAACGGATTAGCTACTAGTGCCCACCTTCTAATGAGAGTAACTCTTCAACTCATACATTTTTTAATTTCCCTTCGTGCTTACCGAAGGATGATTGCTATGATAACTGCTATGATCCCTCTGATTCATTTGAAATATCCTTTTTTGATGAACTTGAAGCTTGTCATGCTTGTGGCCAAGATGCCAATATGAATTATGCTTATGGAGATGAACTTGCTATAGTTCCTTATGTTAAGAATGAAATTGTTGCTATTGCACCCACACATGTTAGTCCTATTATCTTTTTGAATTCTACAAACTACACTATATCGGAAAGTTTGCGCTTATTAAGGATTATATTGATGGGTTGCGTTCTACTATTGCACATGATGATTTTGATGAATATAACATGCATGTGATTGTTGCTCCTACTTGCAATTATTATGAGAGAGGAACTACATCTTCGCCTCTCTATGTTTTCAATACGATAAAATTGCAAGAAACTGTTTATACTATGCATTGGCCTTTACCCGATGTGCATGAATTGTTCTTTTATGACATGCCAATGCATATGAAGAGAGTTAGACTTTGTTGTTGCATGATGTATGTTACTTTGTGCTCACTTCTAAATCACAAATCATTGTTAATTAAAATTGGCTTTGATATACCTTGGGAGCCGGGTGGATTCATTACTTGAGCACTATATGCCTAGCTTAATGGCTTTAAAGAAAGCGCTGCCAGGGAGACAACCTGGAAGTTTTAGAGAGTCATTTATTTCTATTGATTGCTTTTCAAAGTAAAAATAAAATAAAATAAAGATCGTAACCTAAAACTTTTTCAAAAAGAAAAGTGAAAGTGAGAAAGTCGAACACCGTTGAAGTGGGGGATGTCCTTGAACTTTGTTCATGCCCATGGAAACTTTGTGAATCTCGATTACAGAAAATTTTCAACTAAAATAATTATCCCCTTGTATAAATCCATTGTATTATAAAAATAATGTGCCAAGATTTTCCTTTAGGTTGATTAGATTGCTTGTTTGGTTTGTGCTGTGCATAAATAGAAACTTTGGCTGTAGTGCATGATTTTACATTTTTTGCTGGAAAGTCAAGCGCTTCTGAAACTTTTTGGGTAGTACTTATATACAAATAGTTTATTTTTTCCTTTTTTTTCAGAATTTTTAGAGGTACAGAAGTATGGTTAATGTTCAGATTACTACAGACTATCCTATTTTCATAGATTGTTGTTATAGTTTCATTATTTTCTTATGTTTGAAATCTTGTTGAGCATCCTTTGACTTGGGGCCATAGAATTGTGATAGAACACATTAGGTAATGTTTGACTATAATTATACAATAATGTTAGAGAAGTACATAATAGGATTTGATGTTATATGTACTAACCCCTCTAATAAAAAAGTTTTGTTAAGTTTTGTGTTGATGAAGTGTTCAAAGATCAAGGAGGTATTGATATGAGAAGAATGAGGAGAGGCAAAAGCTCAAGCTTGGGGATGCCCGAGGCACCCCAAGTAAATATTCAAGGAGAGTCAAGCGTCTAAGCTTGGGGATGCCCCAGAAGGCATCCCATCTTTATTCGACAATTATCGGTATGTTTCGGTTTTTGTTTTGTTCACATGATATGCGTAAATCTTGGAGCGTCGTGTGCTTTTCCTTTTTCTTTTAATAAATGCACCATGCTAGTATGAGATAGTCCTGGTTGATTTATATAATTCTCTTTGTACTTCACTTATATCTTTTGAGTATGGCTTTATAGAATGCTTCATGTGCTTCACTTAGATCATTTGAAGTTTGGATTGCCTGTTTCTCTACACATAAAAAAACGCCATTTGAATAATGCTCTTTTGATTCACTTATATTTGTTAGAGCGTAGTAATATCTTTTGTAGAAAGAACTAAAACACTCTTGCTTCACTTATATCTATTTAGAGACTCAACAGGAATTGGTCATTCACATGGTTAGTCATAAAATCCTACATAGAACTTGTAGATCACTGAATATGATATGTTTGATTCCTTGCAATAGTTTTGTGATATAGAGATGATAACATGTGAGGTACTAGTTTAGTAGAAATATTGGTGTTATGGTTTGTGATTCCCGTAGCATGAACGTATGGTCTCCTAACTATGTAACCAAATTGGCGGGCATTGTATTATGATTGTTTATCTTTGCGTGAAGGTCGGGGGCGCACGATGGTTAACTTATAACCCACAAGTGTAGGGGATCGTTTGTAGCGTTTTTCGATAGGTAAGAGTGTGAAACCCAACGAGGAGCTAAAGGTAGAACAAATATTCCCTCAAGTTCTATTGACCACCGATACAACTCTACGCACACTTGACATTTGCTTTACTGAAAACAAGTATAAAACTAGAAGTGCTCTGTAGGTGTAGTAGGATAGTTTTGCAAGATAATAAAGAGCACGTAAATAAAAGGACAAATAAATTATTATAGCGAGTGTGGATTAGTGTGGTAGGATTTTCGGAATTGTCCCTAGGCAGTCGATAACAGGTACTGGTAATCATTCTTGCAATTTTATATGAGGGAGATGCATGAGGTAACATACTTTCTCTAGTTGGATCATATGCACTTATGATTGGAATTCTAGCAAGCATCCGCAACTACTAAAGATCATTAAGGCCGTGGAACCCAACCATATCATTAAGTATCAAGTCCTCTTTACTCCCATACGTCATACTCCCCTTACTCGGGTTTAAGTTTCTGTCACTCTCGCAACCCACCATAAGCGAACCATGAACATATTGCAACACCCTACAGCGGGGACCCCTCATGTTTGCGCGAGAATGGAGGGCACCATAGGACATCACCATAAATAAAATATACAATCATACCAACCAAGATCACGATTAACCCACCAGACAAAACGGATCTACTCAAACATCATAGGATAACCATAGATCATTGGGAAACAATATATGGAGTTGAACACCATGTTTAGGTAGAGATTACAGCGGGGAAAAGAGGTGTTACACCGCTGTATTGAGGGGGAGAGAGTTGGTGTTGACGATGTTGATGTAGATCGTTGTCCCGGTTGTTTCCCTGGTGGCACTCCGGCGCCACCGGAAGCGAGTGGAAGAGAGCCCCCCTCCTTCTTCTTATTCCTTGGCCTCCTCCCTAGGTGGGAGGAGGGTTCCCCCTCTGGTCCTTGTCTTCCATGGCATGGGAGGGGACAGAGCCCCTCCGAGATTGGATCTGTCTCTCTATCTCTCCGTGTTTCGCGTTCCTTAGATCTGGCCCTTCACCGTTTCTTAAATTCATAGAGATCCGTAACTCCGATTGCGCTAAGATTTTAACACAATTTTTATCCGTAAATTAGATTTCTTGCGCCAGAAGAAGGGCCCAAACCGACATTCGAGGAGGGCACAAGACACCAGGGTGCGCCTGGAACCTATGGCGCGCCCGGGTGGGTTCTGGGCACTATGGGACCCCGTTTGTGTTGATTCCACCTCCTAAAAATCACATATATTCCAAAATAATTCTCCGTAAATTCTTATCGCGTTTGGACTTCGTTTGATATGGATTTTCTACGATACAAAAACATGCAAAAAACAGGAGCTAACACTGGGCACTGCATCAGTAAGTTATTCCAAATAAATCATATAAATTGTTGCCAAAAGTATGTAAAAGTAGAATAATATTGGCATGAAACAATCAAAAGTTATAGATACAATGGAGACGGATCAGCATCCCCAAGCTTAATTCCTGCTCGTTGATACGTCTCCAACGTATCTATAATTTTTGATGTTTTGGATGTTTAATGGGCTTTGTTATAAACTTTTATATTATTTTTGGGACTAACCTATTAACCCAAAGGCCCAGTCCGGATTGCTATTTTTTTGGCCTATTTCAGGGTTTTGCAGAAAAGGAATATCAAACGGAGTCCAAACGGAATGAAACCTTCAGGAGAGATATTTTTGGAGCAAAATACGCACGGGAGACTTGAGAACCACGGAGTAGGGATTACGTGGCGTCCATGAGGGTGGGGTCGCCCCGTATAGGGCGCGCCCCCTGCCTCGTGGGCACCCCGTATGGCCCCCGGTGCCCTCCTTCTTTCAATATATACTTACGTACCCCGAAAACATCAGAAAAACAGAGAAAACCCTAGTTCCACCACCGCAACCTTCTGTTCCCGTGAGATCCCATCTTGGGGCCTGTTCCGGAGCTCCGCCGGAGGGGGGATCTACCACGGAGTGGTTCTACACCATCATCATCACCTCACCATGAGTTTTGAGAAGTTTACCACATATATTCGGGTCCATAGCTTGTATCTAGATGGCTTCTTCTCTCTCTTTGGATCTCAATACCAAGTTCTCCTCGGTATTCGAGGAGCTCTATTCGATGCAATCTCTTTTTGCGGTGTGTTTGTCGAGATCCGATGAATTGTGGGTTTATGATCAAGATTATCTATGAGAAATATTTGGTTCTTTTCTGAACTCTTTATGTATGATTATAATATGCTTGCAAGTCTCTTCGAATTATTGGTTTGGTTTGGCCTACTAGATCTATAGTTCTTGCAATGGGAGAAGTGCTTGACTTTGGGTTCAATCTTGTGGTGTCCTTTCCCAGTGACAGTAGGGGCAGCAAGACACGTATTATATTGTTGCCATCGAGGATAAAAAGATGGGGTTTATATCACCATGTTTGAGTTTATCCCTTTACATCATGTCATCTTGCTTAAGATGTTACTCTGTTCTTATGAACTTAATACTCTAGATGCATGTTGGATAGCGGTCGATGTGTTGAGTAATAGTAGTAGATGGAGAATCTTTTCGGTCTACTTGTCTCAGACATGATGCCTATATATAATGATCATGCCTAGATAGTCTCGTAATTATTCGCTTTTCTATCAATTGCTCGACAGTAATTTGTTTACCCGCCGTAGAATACCGCTATCATGAGAGAAGCCACTCGAGAACACTATGGCCCCCGGGTCTATTCTCAACATATCAATCTACAATCTACTTTACTTTTTCGCTTTTACTGTCTATTCTTATTTCCAGAAATACCAAAAATATCAAACTATCATCTCTATCAGATCTCACTTTTGTAAGTGACCGTAAAGGGAATGACAACCCCTTATCGCGTTGGCTGCGAAGTTCTTATTTGTTTTTGCTGGTGCGAGGGACTCGCGCGTGGTCTTCTACTGGATTGATACCTTGGTTCTCAAAAACTAAGGGAAATACATACGCTACTGTGCTGCATCACCCTTTCCTCTTCGAGGGAATAGAACACAAGCTCGAGAAGTAGCAAGAAGAATTTCTAGCGCAGTTGCCGGGGAGGCTTACGCAAAAGTCATATACCAAGTACCTATCACAAACCCTTATCCTTCGCATTACATTTTTTGCCTCTCGTTTTCCTCTCCCCCACTTCACGCTTACCGTTTTATTTGCCCTTCTTTTGCTGTGTGTTTATCGTTCGCTTACTTCTTGTTTGCTTGTGTGTTGGATTGCTTACTTGCCATCAAGTCTAGCACACCTATCATTATCAATACTCCCGAGAGTGAAGTTCACAATTTTAAACAAAGGGAGGAAGAAAATTTAAAAGATGCCTGATATAGAATTTGCAATGCTCAAAATAGATCTACTAGGAAGCTTTCCAATTCCGTACTTCTTCGCAATTTTTATGTTGGCATAACTCCGTGGAATAGATTTATTTTATATACCATTACTGGAGGGAATTTCTTGGGTAGCCATACTTTTGATTCTTATAATGCAATTACTGAATTATTTGGCTCACCACCTCTTATGGTTAATGGGACCGTTTTTTACTTTGGAGCATGTTGTGCAAAGGCTAGAAATCATTGGAAACAAAGTTGCTACAGTAGAGTTGGTAGAGAACTTGGATAGAAAGATCCACATTTAAATTACCCAATATGGATCCAAGGCATAAATTATTCTGAAAAACTTTAAAGAAAAGGAACCCATAGTTAAAGAAAAGTTAGATCAAGATTCTACTAGAATTGATAAACTTGAGGATATTATTACTAATGTGGGTTCTGCTCTTTCTACCATGAAAACTACTTATAATACTTCTACCACTAAATTGTCTAAGTTCATGTATGTTCCTAAGAACAAGGGTGAAACATCTAGTAAAGGAATTGCGGATCTTAAATCTATAAGTGTTCATCCTAATTTTCTCACTTTCGCAAGAGAACCTTTTGACACGATTGAATTTCTTGATTTCTTGCCCAAAAGTTTTATTTTCAATAGGGATAAAGAACTTGCTAAGAATCACAAGTGCTTAATTAAAGAATTGCCTTCCAAAGATGACATTCCCTAGATCTATCCATGTATCGTGCCTAGCTAGGGGAGTAAAACGATGGCGCTTGTTGGGAGGCAACCCAATTTTATATTTATTGTTTTTACTTCTGTTTAGGAATAAATATTGCATCTAGCTTCTGTTTAGATGTGGTTTTGTGTTTTAATTAGTGTTTGTGCCAAGTAGAACCTTTGGGAAGACTTATGTGAAGTTTATATGATCTTGCTGTGAAAAAGAGAATCGTTAGCGCTCGCTAGAATGGTCACCAGATATTACTGGAGTGTGCTATTTAGTTGATTCTTTTTGAAGATGATTAATAGAAAAATTCCTCACGTTTACCAATTTAATTCATTTTTTGGAGTTACGGAACTATGCGAAAGTTACATATTACTACAGACTGTTCTGTTTTTCACAGATTCGGTTTTTCGTGTGTTGTTTGCTTATTTTGATGAATCTATGTGTAGTATAGGGAAGTATGAATCATAGAGAAGTTGGAATACAGTAGGTTTAACACCAATATAAACAAAGAATGAGTTCATTGCAGTACCTTTGAGTAGTGGTTTGTTTTCTTATACTAACGGAGCTCACGAGATTTTTGTCTAAGTTTTGTGTTGTGAAGTTTTCAAGTTTTGAGTATTGCTTTGATGGACTATGGAACAAAGAGTGGCAAGAGCCTAAGCTTGGTGTCGGGGAAACTGGTCGCTCACGAACACCTATGGGACCGGAGCCCCTTTTCGGTACGGCAAGGGAGCGGAGGGAGCACAAAGAGCAGATCGAGGGGCACACGCGAGCAGTTTACCCAGGTTCGGGCCGCACGGATGCGTAAAACCCTACTCCTGCCTTGGTTGTATTGAGTTCTTGGCTCGGGAGCAAGAAGATCTACAGTACTAGCTACACCGAGCGTGGGAGTGATCCAGTTTTCGGAACCGAACCCCCTCTACGTTGTGCATGGGCCTCCTTTTATAGCTCAAAGGGGTCACTGACAAGTGTCAACGTAGATGAGGGTAAAAGTGTAAAATTGATGGTAGTTGTAAGAGTGCATGTACAGTGTATGTACAGTGGTCTATACCTAACCCTGATGGTGGGGGACAAGGGCATTGAATGCCCGTCGCCGTCACCCCAAAAGCGTCCGCCCGGGCGCCTCCGTTCGCCACGACGGAGGCCTCGTCATCATGGCTTGCCACCGTGTACCCCCAGGCTGCAAAGCCATCCGCCACGTGCCCCAGGAAGGGCCCCAGGGCGGCGCGTGGCCAGGTGAGCTGGGGCACAGGCACACAGTGAAAGCTTGCCGCGGCAAGCACCTTGCCGCGGTTGCTACCTTGCCGGGCCCGAAAGCTTGCCGCTTCTCCGGGTCTTGCCGGGGCGCGCGTTGCGCCGCGGTATGTCTTTTGAAATGTTGTTCTTCGGCCTTCCTGGGAAGCTCCTCTTGCCAGGGTCTTGTGCAGAAGGGATGATCTCGAGCCTGGAGCGGCCTTCCCGGGGAGCTCCTCTTGCCGGGGTCTTGTTTCTTAACTTGAATACTTTGTTCTTGAATGGCTTCAAGGGAACCAGAGTGGGCTTTGGCGGGCGTGTGGTGAGCCCGACCACGGGACGCTGCTACTGCCCGTGCACAAGTCGTGATACTAAGGTACCCCTACTTTAGTACACCGACAAACTGGTCGCCCACGAACACCTATGGGATCGGAGCCCCTTTTCGGTACGACAAGGGAGCGGAGGGAGCAAAAAGAGCAGATCGAGGGGCACACGCGAGCAGTTTACACAGGTTCGGGCCGCACAGATGCGTAAAACCCTACTCCTGCCTTGGTTGTATTGAGTTCTTGGCTCGGGAGCAAGAAGATCTACAGTACTAGCTACACCGAGCGTGGGAGTGATCCAGTTTTCGGAACCGAACCCCCTCTACGTTGTGCATGGGCCTCCTTTTATAGCTCAAAGGGGTCACCGGCAGGTGTCAACGTAGATGAGGGTAAAAGTGTAAAATTGATGGTAGTTGTAACAGTGCATGTACAGTGTATGTACAGTGGTCTATACCTAACCCTGACGGTGGGGGACAAGGGCATTGAATGCCCGTCGCCGTCACCCCAAAAGCGTCCACCCGGGCGCCTCCGTTCGCCACGACGGAGGCCTCGTCATCGTGGCTTGCCACCGTGTACCCCCAGGCTGCACAGCCATCCGCCACGTGCCCCAGGAAGGGCCCCAGGGCGGCGCGTGGCCAGGTGAGCTGGGGCGCAGGCACACAGTGAAAGCTAGCCGCGGCAAGCACCTTGCCGCGGTTGCTACCTTGCCGGGCCCGGAAGCTTGCCGCTTCTCCGGGTCTTGCCGGGGCGCGCGTTGCGCCGCGGTATGTCTTCTGAAATGTTGTTCTTCGGCCTTCCTGGCAAGCTCCTCTTGCCAGGGTCTTGTGTAGAAGGGATGATCTCGAGCCTGGAGCGGCCTTCCCGGCGAGCTCCTCTTGCCGGAGTCTTGTTTCTTAACTTGAATACTTTGTTCTTGAATGGCTTCAAGGGAACCAGAGTGGGCTTTGGCGGGCGTGTGGTGAGCCCGACCACGGGACGCTGCTACTGCCCGTGCACAAGTCGGGATACTAAGGTACCCCTACTTTAGTACACCGACAGGAGCCCCCGGGCCTGGGCCACACACGGTGCCGAGCGCTGTTGGGCCAGGCCCAAAACAGTGCACGGGAACAAGCAGCCCACGGCGCGCCGTTTCCCACTCCGCATCCACTGCATCCCTCCCTAACGGCACGCGTCGATTGCGGCGTCGTGGGAGAGATCGTGGCCTGTTTCTTTAATGGGAAAATGCGGAACGTCCCCCACTTCCCCCTTAAAAGCAGAGGAAGCAGGGGCAGTTCCCCCCCCCCATTGCTTCATTGCATCTTCAATCTCAGAAACTCCCACCGCACTCCGCCTTCCCAAAGGTCGACAGAGAGCCGAGCTCCACCTCTCTTCCACCGCCGCCAGCCTCCCCAGCGCTGCCGACCTCTCGCCGTGCCCGCCATGGCCCCGAAGAGCATCAAGACGAAGAGCGAGAAGTCCGACAAGGCGATGAAGCTGGCCGCAATGCGGAAGAAGATGGTGGTCTTCCCTCCGAGGCTCGGCGCGAGGGAGCTGCGGAACAAATATTACTTGTTCTGGGCGAGGGAGACGAAGGCTCACCCGCGCACCAGAGTCCTCCCCGCCGAAGCCTGCGACATGTATCCAGGAGGTTACCACTACTTTGCTTTGTTCTTCCACTGTGGCCTTTGCCCTCCGTACTATGAGTTTTTCTGTGATGTGATGAACACGTACGGATTCCACCTCCAAGATTTCACCCCGAATGCTGTTCTCACAATGGCCGTTTTCGCACATCTGTGCGAAAACTTTGTCGGGGTCCACCCCAACGTAGCTCTCTTCCGCCACTTCTTCACACCTAGAGTAGAGTCTGGATCTCCACTCTCCGGTGGCATCTCCTGGATCTTCAGGCTTAACAAGAAAGAGGCGTACTTGATTGGAGAGCTCCGCGGCAAGTGGGAGGAGTGGAGAGCTGATTGGTGCTGGGTTATGGAAGAGGAACCCCAGCAATTTACATCTCCTCGCCGGGCCGCAATAGTGCGCGGCAAGGATTGGAGCGATCTGGCCCCGGAGGATGAGAAGCTGGAGATAGCCCTCACTAGGATCCTTCGCCTCCGGGACGCCAACCTTACTGTAGGTGAGGTCAGGGCGGATTTCCTTCGCCGCCACATTGCCCCCTTGCAGGATATGAAGAGGCCTGCTTGGGAGTTCGGCAACGCGGCAGACTGCATGAGGCTGCACCCCGGGCTGAACTACAACGTCACCGTCCTGGAACTCAAGGGGATGGTCCGCTCGATGTTCAAGCATGACCCCAAGCACAAGGAGTGGTTTACCCCGTCGCGGGGAGTAGTTCCCCTATGCAACAACTCTGCCCTTAGTGCCATCCGTGCGGCAATGCCTCAGTGCGACTCCCACGGGGTTGATCCCACTTGGCTGATGCCTTCAGAAGAGACCGTGCAGACCTTCTTCGACAATCTGGTTGAACGGCCGCGCAACCCCGAAGAGAAGAAGGGCCTCACCCGTGCGACCACCGATCGGGACATGGCGTATATCGCCAGCAGGATGGAGGAGGCTGCTGCAGCGGCGGCTGCGGGTGAGTTTGGGTACACCGTGGAAGAAGCAGAAGCAGCGGATGCAGTGAGCCGGGCCGAGGAGGAGGAGATCCTCAAACTGCTGAGGCCCGCCCGGAAGACTGCCGGGGAGCCTGCCGGGAAGAGCGAGGCTGCCGGGCAGGGGACCGAGTCCAGTGAGCCCGCCGAGGAGGACGCCGAATCGGGCGATTCCGACGAAGACTCTGGCGGGTCACTGAACCTCGACGACATTTCCTCATCCTCGGAGAATTCTCCGCCACCGCCAAGTCCTCCGCCACAGCCAAAGAAGCGCCTCCGCAGGACCATCGAGACGGTGAAACAGCCGGCGCCCCGACAGCAGCCGAAGCGTCGTGCGACGCGTGCCACCACGACGAGCAAGGTCGTCAAGGAGGCGCCCCGTGTCCCAGCGGCAAGCGGAGGGGGATATTCCCGAAGCGGTTCTGGTGTTCCTTCAGCCCCTCGGTCCTCGGCTACGACCGGAGCGGGGTCTTCGCAACCCACAGCTCCGGAGCCCGCCAAGCGCCCGAGGGTGCCTACTCCTCCAGCACCTCGCGCTGGGACGCGCGAGGCGGAATTTGACTTCTCCGCCCTTAGTTCCGACGAGGAGGAGTAAGAGTAAGCATTTGTAACTTTTATTTCCTTTGATTCTTGTTGCTCTTGTCTTGAATTCTCTTTGCCTAACTCTGATCTTGTTTGGCTTCCAGGACCCCGAGCCAGAGGATGGCGAAGAGGGCCAAGATCCCTGTGGTTGACCTCGAGGACGACGAGCCCGTCGCCGCGGCAGGGGATGCGCCCGCGACAGGCTTGCCGGACCAGCCGGCTGCTCCGGAGAGCAGCCCCCAGCGCAGCCCCCAGTGTAAGTTCCTTGTTCACTTTTCTGCTTATTGGGCGCGCTTGAGCTTCTTATCCTTATTGATGTCTTGTTTGCTTGTTGACTTGTGCAGAAGTGGAGCCGCAGCCGCAGGAGCGCCAGGAGACTGCTCCCGACGAGCCGCTTGTCCCACCATCCCCGCCAAGGAGGAGCTCCCCGGCGAGGGAGGGTGCTCCGCCAAGGGCGGGTACTCCGCCAAGGGCGAGTACCCCGCCAAGGGCGAGCAACCCGACAAGGGAGGGCACCCCGCCAAGGGAAGGCGCCGGCAGCCCTTCGCCGGCGGGGGCCACTACTACGCCGCCAAGGGAGAACTCCCCGGCGAGGGACCCCGTTACTGAAGAGGCCCGCGCAGGTAAACCCTTGTACTTTCCTTCTTTTGAATTCTTCTTTTTTGGATATTTGCTTGACGATTCTTCTTTTCTCTTTCTGTTGTCAGATCCGCCCGCCCCGGAGCCGATGGAGACGGAGACCATCGCCGAGGAGGAAGTGCGCGACAATGCTGGCGACGCCGCCACTGCTGACGAGCCCGTCGCCGACGAGACCCCCGAGGCCACTGACGTGGCAGCTGGGGAGGAGACCGGCGACCGCACTGACGGCCCTGAGGCCGCAGGAGCGCCGGACGCTGCACCGGCCGCCGACCCCTCCGCTGCCGCGACTGGGCCAGGTATCTATCTGGAGGCCGCCAACGGGGTCTTCATCCAAGTCCCGTGGGCGTCCTCATCAAGGGAACCCGCAGAGGGGGAGAGCTTCGATGGAGAAGTCCTCGCCTCTGCTGGGCTAAGGGTTGTCGACGCGCCCGGCAGCAGCAGTGAGCCCGAAGAGGAGCAGCTCCTGCGCCGGCTTCTGGCCTTGTACCGAGCCAGGCAGGCCAAGCTGGAGTCCCGAGAGGCTCTGGCCGCCTAGGCTGGCATCGACTTGGAGAAGCGCGCCGCCGAGCTCCGCGCCGCCAACCAAGCGGCTCTCCGGAACTTGGCGGAGGAGCGGGAGGAGCTCGCCGGAGCGCATCAAGCGTTCATCCTCGAGAAGGCCGAGGTTGAGGAGCAGCAGCGTCTGGCCGCCGAGGATCTGGCTCGGCGGGAGGGAGAGTTGAACCAGCGGAAGGTCGACCTCGACGGCCACGAGGACGACCTTGCCACGCGCGAGCAGTCCATTGGCGGGGCTCTGCAGGGGGCGAGGGACGCCGCTGCTGCCGCAGAGACCGCCATGAGGGACCTGGAGGCGAGGGTGGCGCAGTTGGAGCTCAATCTGAAGACGAGCGAGGAGAAGGTTGCCGCGCTCAAACTTGAAAGGGAGAAGGACGCCCACAGCCACTCGGAGCAGCAGGTCCGCCTCTCCGAGAAGGGCAAAGACCTCAACGACGCCAAGGACTCCATCGCAGACTTGGAGCTGAAGGTGTCCACCCTCACCGAGTCGCTTGACGGGGCTCGGATCAGGGAGACAAAGTTGAAGGAGGATCTCCGGGCTGAAAGGGCGCTGCTGGACAGTGCCGCCCTTACGCAGAACAACTTCCAGCGGACGATGGAGCAGTGGACCGAGGAGCTCGTCACCTCTGCCGCCAATATTGACAAGGAGATGGTGGCGCTGGGGACGGAGCACCTCGCGTACTCCCCCGACGAGAACCTTCCCCACAGCGCCAAGCTGAGCCTGTTCTTCAGAGGAGTGGCGTCGGCCCTCGCGCAGCTACGGGAAAGGCTCCCCGTACAGCTGGCGAACGAGGCACGTAGGCTCTGCACAGGCACTGTGGAGCGAGTGTTGGGGAAGATCGTCTACCGCAACCCTGGGATCAACCTCGACAACGTCCTCCGGACCCTGCCGCCCGAAGCTGACCAGGAGGCGTTGAAGGCTCGCGTTGCACACATCGTGGCCAAGGTGGGCAAGATCAAGAGGGTCGACGGCGACCGTGCAGACTAGGTTGCTTTCTTTCTACTTCCCTTGCCGCTGCCAATTAAGTCATAGACAGTAGTTTGTTAGAACAGCGGCAAGTCCTCTTGTAATATAACTTCTTTTTGGATAGTCAATGCAGTGTTATCTCCCTTACTCGATCCCTTTACTTTGTATGCTTTCCACCTTACGCTTTTAGGGAACTTGCCGGCAAAGGGACCCTTGCCGCGAGCGCTGAGTGCGGAACTCTTAGCCGCCTGCTGGCAATGCCCTCGCCGGCAAGAAACCTTGCCGCGGCTAGTCGCAGCATGCTTAGGTTGTTGAGCGAACTCGAAAACGAAATAAGGGCGCGACACTTGTCGCATCTCACTTAAGCCGTTGAGCGTGCTCGAAACAAAGTAAGGGCGCGGCTAGCCACGGGTAGGTTCCCCCGCGCACAGGTTTTCCATACAAAGTGTGGTCGTTCAAGGAAGATAACTAAGAATTTTAAAATTTTCAATGCTCAAACTTTGGCAACTTAGCTTTTGTGTTCTGTTTGCTTCTTGGCAAGGCTTTCCTTCCATGAACAGCACTTGGTTCATACCACTGTCTCCTTCCCCCCCGGCAAACTTGTGCGCGAGGAACACTTCTTCTGCTTGAGAGAAAAAGGAAGAGGGGAGGAAACACAGATATGGAGCCTTGCGGCTTGTTATTGCTTACCGGGATCGTGTGCTGCACAAAGTGTCAGATAATACATGCAATGAAAACAAGAATGCATGAAACGACAAGCCGTGCGAAGCACAAAAGTTTTACTGATGCACGGGGTCTGCGCCCGGCTTTGTACAAAGGTTTACATGCAACCGCGGCAAGACTTGTACAAAAGGTGGTTGCCGGAGCGGATCACGGCAACCGCGCCTCATGGGTGAAACTTGCGAAGATGCTCAATGTTCCAGGAGTTGATCACCGGTAAGCCTTCTTCGGTATCAAGGCGGACAGCGCCGGGCCTCGTGACTTGTCTCACTCGATAAGGGCCTTCCCACTTCGGCGTCAACTTGTTGGAGTTCTTGGCGGACTGAACGCGCCGAAGAACAAGGTCGCCTTCCTCGAGACTCCTGGCCTTGACTTTGCGGCTATGATAGCGACGCAAAGCTTGCTTGTATCGAGCAGCTCGTACAGCAGCCTGGAGACGGTCCTCCTCGAGGAGCAATGCATCATCTTGCCGCAGCTGCTCCTGCTCGAGCTCATCGTAAGCGAGCACTCGAGGAGACCCGTATACGAGTTCCGTGGGGAGAACTGCCTCTGCTCCATAGACAAGAGCAAAGGGTGTCTGTCCGGTGGCTCGATTTGGTGTCGTCCTGATTGACCAAAGAGCCACCGGCAACTCCGCGATCCAGTTTCTTCCGCACTTGTGTAGCCTGTCGAAGGTCCTTCTCTTGAGTCCGCGCAGCACTTCAGCATTTGCCCTCTCCGCTTGACCATTGCTCCTCGAGTGAGCAACAGAAGCGAAGCAGACCTTGGCGCCAAGGTCTTGGACGTATTGCATGAAGGTGCGACTTGTGAACTGTGTGCCGTTGTCGGTGATGATCCTGTTAGGGATTCTGAAACGACAAACGATCGATCTGAAGAACCTGACTGCTGATTGTGCTGTCACCTTTCTCACTGGTTCCACTTCCGGCCACTTGTGAACTTGTCGATAGCAACGTACAAGTACTCAAAGCCCCCGACAACGCGGGGAAAGGGGCCGAGGATGTCGATCCCCCAGACCGAAAAGGGCCAAGACAAAGGGATCGTCTGGAGAGCATGAGCTGGCTGGTGTATTTGCTTGGCATGGAACTGGCACGCTTCACACTTGGTTACTTGTGCAGTTGCATCTTGGAGGGCTTCTGGCCAAAAGAAACCTTGCCGGAACGCCTTCCCGTCAAGTGCTCTTGCGCCAATGTGGTGTCCACATATGCCTCTGTGGATCTCTGCCAACAGCTTCTGTCCATCTTCCCGGGAAATGCATTTCAATCTGACACCATTGAGTCTTCTTCTGTACAGTTCGTTGCCGACGAACTGGTACATACTTGACTGCCTGGTTATTCTCTCTATCTCTTCTGGTTCTTCGGGAAGTTCTCCAGTTTGAAGAAAACGGACGATTTGCTGTGCCCATGCTGGAGCCTGAGGCTCAACAACAAGGACTAAAGGCATCAGTGCTGCTGCGGGAACGTTAGCTTCTACGGCAAGAACCTGCGGCTCTACCGGAGCTGGACGTTCCCCGGCAAGCCTGCCGGAGCCAGACTTGCCGGGAACATCTGCTTCAACTGTACGAACCCTAGGGTCCGCAGGAGCAGACTGTTCCTCAGCAACTTGGTCGTCGATCCTGGGGACCTTGGCGGCAGCTTTAGGAAGATCCGCCGGCAAGTAGTCACCGGAGACCAACTTTATTTTCTTGCTCTGCCCAACTGATGGTGTAACGGATGGTTGAGTTAGCTTAAGCACGAAGGTCCCTGGTTCCACAGGTAACTTCATTGCAACACACTTTGAGAGGCCATCTGCGATATCATTCTGAGCTCTTGGAATGTGCTCCATCTGTAGGCCTTCAAAGTGTTCTTCAAGCTTCCTCACTTCATCGACATAAGCTTCCATCAAAGGACTCTGATAGCTCTTGTTTACTTGTCGGACCACCAACTGTGAATCTCCCCGCACAATCAGCTTCTTGATCCCAAGTTCGGCTGCAATCCTGAGGCCGGCAAGCAAACCTTCATACTCTGCAGTATTGTTTGTCGCTTGTCATTGGGAAAGTGCATTTGAACAACGTACTTGAGGTGCTCCCCGGTGGGCGCTACGAGTAACACACCAGCACCGACGCCTTGCAGCGAGAAGGCACCATCGAAGTACATTATCCATTCCTTGCTTGCTTCTTTGACGGGTATGTTTGTCTCTGGAACTTCTTCATCTGGTGTTGGTGTCCATTCTGCTATGAATTCTGCCAAAGCTCTGCTCTGTATAGTTGAAGTGCTTTCAAACTTAAGACCAAAGCTTGACAGCTCCAGTGCCCACTCGACAATCCTACCTGTTGCTTCTGGATTTTGCAATATCCTCTTTAGTGGAAAGCGAGTGACCACGGTTATCTCATGTGCTTGGAAGTAATGGCGCAGCTTTCTCGAGGCCATGAGGAGACCGAAAAGCAGCTTCTGCACCCCAGAGTATCTTGATCTACCCCCCTGCAAGAGGGAACTTACAAAATAAACTGGGCGCTGCACCATCTTCTTTCGCACTCCTCCTTGTATCTGCGGAGACTCGTCCTTGTCGGGGCCAGAGCTTGTCGGGTAAGCCCCCTGCTTGTCGCAGTATGCGCTTGCCGGGGCCGTGGATTCCTCATCTGCCTCCCTCTCCGCTACCAACGCAGCACTAACCACTTGATTGGTTGCTGCTAAATACAGCAGCAACTTCTCTTGTGGCCTAGGTGCGACAAGTATTGGGGTGGAGGACATGTATCCTTTCAAGTCATGCAGCGCTGCCTTCGCTTCTGGAGTCCATTTCATAGGACCTGCCTTTTTCAAGATTTTGAAAAAAGACAGGGCGCGTTCTGCAGACTTTGAAATGAACCTGCTGAGGGCAGCTACACAACCAGCAAGTCTCCGTACATCCTTGACGCGCTTCGGAGCTTCGATCTGCTCAATGGCTTTGATCATGTCGGTATTGGCTTCAATCCCCCTTTGGGACACAAAGAACCCGAGAAGCTTGCCGGAGGGGACTCCGAAGACGCACTTCTCGGGGTTCAGCTTGAGTTGTATCTTGCGCAGATTTGCAAAAGTCTCATCCAAGTCTTGGATTAGGGTATCTTTGTCTTTTCTCTTGACCACTATGTCATCCATGTAGGCTTCTACATTCCGGTGTATCTGTGGCTCAAAAGCAGTGTGGACCACCCTTGCAAATGTTGAGCCCGCATTCTTCAATCCAAAGGGCATGCGTATGAAACAGTAAGTGCCACATGGAGTAATGAATGCGGTCTTCTCTTCATCTTCCTCAGCCATGAATATCTGGTGGTATCCGGAGTATGCGTCAAGGAATGAAAGCAACTCACATCCAGCTGTGGAGTCAATGATCTGGTCAATGCGCGGCAAGGGAAATGGATCCTTGGGACAAGCTTTATTCACATCAGTGAAGTCTATACAAAGTCTCCACTTCCCATTAGCTTTGCGCACGACAACTGGATTTGCCAACCACGTAGGATGAAGTACACCTCTAACAAGGCCTGCTGCTTCCAACTTCTTGATCTCTTCAGCAATGAACTCTTGGCGCTCCACCGCTTGCTTCCTGACCTTCTGCATGACGGGCCGCGCATGAGGACAAACAGCAAGCTTGTGCTCAATTACCTTCCTGGGAACGCTGGGGATGTCCGACGGTTGCCATGCAAACACGTCGATATTCGCCCGCAGGAAGGCAACGAGTGCGCTTTCCTATTTGGGATCGAGCGTAGCACTGATGGTGAAGGTACCACCAGTGCCGTCCACCTTGGCGGACACCTTCTTGGTCGCAGGTGGAGCTGCCATTCCTTTCTTGCACTTGCCGGTGGAGCTCGATGGTGCGTCCTCGACAGCAGCGCAGCACTCCGAAGAGGTGCGTTTGCCGGAGTGGGCCCCAGAGCTCTTGACTAACTTGGTCTTGGTCTTCCCCCCGGGAGCTTCAGCGGCAAGTGGCTTGCTGTCTGCCGCGGCTGCTGCATCCCGGTAGATCTTGTCAGCGCAGATAAGCGCGTCCTTCTTGTCGCCGGGGACAGAGATGACGCTTATTGGCCCTGGCATCTTGAGCATGTCATATGCATAGTGAGAGGCTGCCATGAACTTGGCGAGCGCAGGACGGCCGAGTAATATCGGCGACGTCGAAGGTGATCCTCTCAGTCCTGAAGTTTAGCTCTCCGCCAAAGGTTTCCGGCAGTGTGATCTTCCCCTTCAGCTTGCTACTTCCCGGGTTGATTCCTTGGAAAGTTCTGGTTTCTTCGAGCTCGCCGTCGGGGATCTGCAGCTTCCGGATTACAGCAGAGGAGATCAAGTTTAGGCCGGCCCCGCCGTCAACCAACATCTTGGTGACCTTGAGGTTGCGGATGGTTGGCGAAACCAACATCAGCAAGCACCCGACCGCAGTTGTGCGGTCTGGGTGGTCCTCAAGGTCGAAGATGATGGGCGTGCTGGACCACTTCAGCAGCTTGCGCGACTCGACGGGTGGCTCAGCTGCATTCACTTCCCGCACCCATTGCTTGAGTTGGCAGTGGGAAGTGTGCAGAGAGGCACCTCCATCGACGCATAGAACTTCTGTGGCCTTCTGGAACTCCTGCTCGCTGTTGTCTCCGTCATCCATGTCCTCGTCATCGTCTTCGTCTTCATCCTTGTCGCGGCCCCGGGGAGGTCTATCTCCTTGCCGCTGCTTGGCCTTGCCGCGGCGTCCTCCCCGACCATTGAATGGCCGCTTCTTGCCGGACTCACCTCCGCCTCCTTGGGCCTTCTCCTTGTCGCATCGCTTGTATTCAGCCTTCTGCTGCTCTACGAGGTATTCGACCCTCTTGCAGTTCTGGAGATCATGGCCCTTGGTGCGGTGGATCTTGCAGTACTGCTTGTCGGAGCTGTCCTGCTTGTCGGCGGCGGCTATAGTGGCAGGCTCCTTGCCGGAGCCACCAGCCTGAGTTTTCTTGTCGCCAGCCTCCTTGCCGGACTTCTCCACAGCCAGTACTTCCTTGTTCTTCTTCTTCTTATTGTTCCGCGGCCGGTTTTTCCTTGCCGGGGCGGCATCCTCGATGTTCGTTCCTCCTGCTCCAGTATCCTCTTCGGGGAGTCTCCTCCCTTCTTCAGCGCGCGCACACTTGTCAGCCAGAGCGTAAAGCTCGCTGACGTCCCGGATCTTGGTCATCGCCATCTCCTCCCTCATCCGGCGGTTACGCTCATTCTGGTGGAACGCGCTGATAACCGCGGCAGGGTGGACATCCGGGATGTTGTGCTGAACGCGGCTGAACCTCTGGATGTACTTTCGCAGGGACTCTCCCTCCTTCTGGGCAAGAATGTGGAGATCACTCTCCTGACCGTGGGGTTTGTGGCCGCCCGTGAAGGCGCCGACAAACTGGTGGCACAGGTCTACCCAAGAAGAGATGGAGTTCTCCGGCAAGTGCATAAGCCAAGATCTGACGTTTGGCTTAAGCACGAGCGGGAAGTAATTCGCTAGGATCTTCTCGTCGCGTCCCCCGGCAGCCTGCACCGCAATGGTGTAGATGCTGAGGAACTCCGAGGGATGTGTCTTGCCGTCGTACTTCTCGGGTACGTCGGGCTTGAAGTTCTTCATGCTGGGCCACTGGACTTGCCGCAGCTCTCGGGTGAACGCAGGGCAACCTGCCGCATACGGCAAGTCGCCTGGTTCACCGGGCCCGTGCAAGTCGACAGCGGTCCCAGCGCGCTGGTCGGACTGTCGCCGTGCTTCTCTTCGACGCTCGATGCGAGTTCGAGCGTCCTCTTGTCGCCTGTTGTAGAGGACTTGGCGCTGATCGCGGCGAGCTCGCGGATCTGACGACGCCGTGGAGTCGTCGTCGACGTTGATCTGGGGAGCTGGCGATTTTTGCTTCTGCGGCGGGGAGTGCACGGTAGTTGCACCCCCGGCGGTCTTGTCTCCATCAGCCTTCGCTTGGCTGACTTGCCGCGGCCGTGATGTTGCCGGCTGCTGCGGCGAGTCGTTGTTGGCGAAGGCGATGAGGCTCTGGATTATAGCCCTCTAGTCTTCGGCCTTGACCGCCGCTGGAGGGAAGTCGAGGAGTAGCTGAGCCCTAGCTAGAGCTTCTGCTGGGGAGGAGGGAAGCGGTGGCGAGCGGTGCGAGGAGCGAGATATGCTTGGACTTCTAACGGGGTTAGAAGGAGCAGGGTCTCGCCCCGGCGACCGCGCCTTGCTCGTACCGACGCGTTGGCCTTGAGCATCCCGTGACCCGCCGGCTTGGCCACATCCCAGCAAGCGTATGGTACCCTGGGTACCACGCCGCTGCTGGTCCGGCACCTCCTGAGAGGGGCGTGGTGCATGCACGGACGCCGAAGTCTTGGAGTGGGCTCGGCCGTCCGTCTTGTCGTTGGACTTGGCGGCGCCGTGAGTTTCCTCGCCGGCGTCCACCCTTCCGCCAGCGTCTACCGCACCAACCGTTGGTTCTGGTGGTGGTGGGATCGACGCGGACGGGCCTCCTACCTCCGAAGCCTTCTTCTTCGGCGGCATGTCGATGTAGTCGATGAAGCTGACGAAGTTGAAGAAGGTTGCGCCCGCGTGAGCGCCGGATCAGGTTCGCACAACCTCGACGCCCCCTACCTAGCGCGCCAAAGATGTCGGGGAAACTGGTCGCCCACGAACACCTATGGGACCGGAGCCCCTTCTCGGTACGGCAAGGGAGCGGAGGGAGCACAAAGAGCAGATCGAGGGGCACACGCGAGCAATTTACCCAGGTTCGGGCCGTACGGATGCGTAAAACCCTACTCCTGCCTTGGTTGTATTGAGTTCTTGGCTCGGGAGCAAGAAGATCTACAGTACTAGCTACACCGAGCGTGGGAGTGATCCGGTTTTCGGAACCGAACCCCCTCTACGTTGTGCATGGGCCTGCTTTTATAGCTCAAAGGGGTCACCGACAGGTGTCAACGTAGATGAGGGTAAAAGTGTAAAATTGATGGTAGTTGTAACAGTGCATGTACAGTGTATGTACAGTGGTCTATACCTAACCCTGACGGTGGGGTACAAGGGCATTGAATGCCCGTCGCCGTCACCCCAAAAGCGTCCGCCCGGGCGCCTCCGTTCGCCACGACAGAGGCCTCATCATCGTGGCTTGCCACCGTGTACCCCCAGGCTGCACAGCCATCCGCCACGTGCCCCAGGAAGGGCCCCAGGGTGGCGCGTGGCCAGGTGAGCTGGGGCGCAGGCACACAATGAAAGCTTGCCGCGGCAAGCACCTTGCCGCGGTTGCTACCTTGCCGGGCCCGGAAGCTTGCCGCTTCTCCGGGTCTTGCCGGGGCGCGCGTTGCGCCGCGGTATGTCTTCTGAAATGTTGTTCTTCGGCCTTCCTGGCAAGCTCCTCTTGCCAGGGTCTTGTGCAGAAGGGATGATCTCGAGCCTGGAGCGGCCTTCCCGGCGAGCTCCTCTTGCCGGGGTCTTGTTTCTTAACTTGAATACTTTGTTCTTGAATGGCTTCAAGGGAACCAGAGTGGGCTTTGGCGGGCGTGTGGTGTTGATGGGCCTCGAACCCCTCGTTGGATTACCCCAAGTGGAAGGTGTAAGATGCAGTAAGTAGAAGTGTTTTCCCCTAGCAAAGATGCCAAGGATCAAATCCCCAGAGACTCCTAGGTTCAACAGGTAGGTGTCAACGCTAACGACGCAATTAGCAATCAACGTGGACCTGCACATAGATACAAATAACTTTGCTCCCAACGAGTATAGAGAGGTTGTCAATCTCTCCGGCCTTGTAGTTCACAAAGGGTTAAAAGCAATATGATAGTAGTGATAGATAGTGTTTTGCAATAGTAAGTAAAATAGCGGAAAAGTAAATAGTGTATGTGATCAATGATGGTAATATGGACCGGAGTCACATGATGTTCACTAGTGATGTCTCTCTCCCAAAAGACGATAAAACATCTATGTGAGGTAACAAATTACAGCTGGGCAATTGACAGGACCACGAACGCAAACCAATGCTGACTACATTACAAGAAAGGTTGAGGTTCAAAGCATGGGCGGTACGCCAAAGTAAGTAGACCGAAATCCATCTGCATCTACTACTAATCATCCACCTTGAGATATCTATCCAGAACATCTCGCTGGTATTAAGTTGCGAGTCCCACCCATAGTGTAAACTCAATGCAACAGACAACTGCATTAAAAGGACTTTGCGTAAAGTAAACAATCCTTGCACCCGCGGGCACAAGCACAGTTGTTTTCCCCCTTGTGGCAACAGCACATCCCCTAGACTCATGTTTCTGCCACTCAAGCTAGTCATCGAGGGGCATGAACCCACAATCGAGCATAACGTTCCCTCTTGGAGTCACTACCTACTACTTGGCCAAAGCAATAAATAACAACGGAGAACATGCAAGAATTACTTATGAACTAAAATATAAAAGAGGTGAATCAAATATATTACTCAAGATCAATCTGAACATAATATCATAATCCATCGGATCCCAGCAAACTCAACATAGCAACAGCATAAGGATTACATAGGTGCCTCGATCATGTAGGGCAGCTCACGAGGACTAATTAGTGAAGCACAAGAACGGGAGGAGAACATCACATAGCTACTGGTCATGGACTCATGGTCCAAGGGAGACTACTCACGAGTCATCCGGGAGGCGTCCATGGTGGTGGAGAAGCTCACGGTGGTGATCCTCCCCTCCGGCAGGGTGCCGGGAAGAGTTCTCCTGGTGCTCCCGATCTTGGAAGCGGCGGCGGCGATGGAACAGAGATGGGATCGCGAAAATAAGTCCTGTTTCAAGGGTTACTGGAGCCCGTGTGGCCCCCCAGGCTCCCCTTCGGAAGCAGTGTCGTTCCCGGAACGCTGATTTTTTATATATTTTTTCTGTATTTTTCTGGGCAGTTCTCGAAACGTGAAAACCTAAAATACAAAAACAGCCGAAAACAGAAACTGGCACTGGGGTGCACTGGATTAGTAAGTTAGTCCAAATATGATCAAAAGTGTATGGAAGTGTATGAATATCATAGCAATATCACCCAAAAGTGGCATGGAGCAAGCAGAAATTATCGATACGTTTTGGACGTATCAACATCCCCAAGCTTAATTCCTGCTCGTCCTCGAGTAGGTAAATGATAACAAGAATAATTTCTGTGGTGACATGCTATTAACCATATAAGACTTTCTCATAGTCATATGACAAAAGCTTACTGAGTCAATGATTCTAAAGTAATTAAGTTGTCTCAAGAGAAAATCACAAATGACTGAAAGTTTTACAATATGAAACTGAAACATCAAAAAGATTTGCAATGAACATGATGTGCAAATATGATCAAGTGATATCTAGCTTGCCCCTTTTAGTGATGCAAAACATCAATGCAAAGGCACCTTCAAGGTTTAAGTGATGACGAGATACAATCATTTCAGAATAAACGATATCACAATCATGCAAAAGACAATGCTACTTTGGGACAATGCACATTACACTCAGAATGACAATCATGCTCTCAGTAGTTGGTGCTTAAAGTGCTAGAGCTTTTTATTATGAAACATGGAAGCAATTGTGTCAACGGTAGTAGTACTTCATATGTGTCATGTATAAAACATCTTATAAGTGGCAAGCCTCATGCATCGAATACCAATAGTGCTCGCTCCTTGTCCTAATTAGCTCAGATCCCCATGGGTTATCATTGCATTGCATATGTTTTTACAAAGTGTCACAAAGGGGTACCTCTATGCCACCTGTACAAAGGTCCAAGGAGATAGATCGCATTTGATTTCTCGTTTTTGATAAATCTCAACTTGAGGACATCCATACCGGGACAACATAGAAAATAGATGATGGACTCCTCTTTAATGCATAAGCATATTCTCATGAGAGATTGAGGATTAAGGTCCAAGCTAAAACTTCCACCATGAGGCATGGCTTTGGTTGGCGGCCCAATGTTCTTCTCTAACAATATGCATATTAATTCAACCCACGGTAAATCACCCTTACTTCAGACAAGACGAACATGCATAGCAACTCACATGATATTCAACAAAAGGGTGACAGTTGACGGCGTCCCCAGAAACATGGTTACCGCTAAGCAAGCAACTCATAAGAAATAAGATACATAAGCAACATATTCTTTACCACAATAGTTTTTAGGCTACTTTCCCATGAGCTATGTATTGCATGGTTAATTTGCTTAGTGCAGGTGGAGGTTAGCAAAAGACTGGGAGCGACCAACTAAGATAGCAATGACGGTCATAATCATGCAGAGCGACAAAGCAATATTGCATCAGGCATGGTAGTTATATCGCTACTCAGAAACAAAAGATCATCAAGGCTTGACAGACTTTCTTTACAGTCTTGAATATGCGTGAGCATACGCCAAGTCAATCAAAATAAATTCTCGAAGGAAGATATTACTAAACCATACCACATCATAGGCAAACAAACCAAGTTGGTACTCCAATGACACAATGGGAACCCCTCAGCTATCTGAGATTAACCATAAGAAAACCTCAACTACTAAGCACCATCATGAAAGTAGCATATTTATCATAGACACATTAACCCATGCAACGGAAGCAAACTCTCTTAATAAGGTGAGCATGGTAATTAAAAAGAGTTCAAGCAACCAACTAAATAGAAGCTCTTGGAAAGATAAGCATGAATACTAAGAGCAGAGCACGATAGTAGCTATTAAAAGATAAAGAACACACATAGCATAGATAGACATGAAAATTCTATGTAATGTTCTAGGTAGAGGTGGAGCGTGTTTCTCTCCCACATAAAGGAATGCTGGGTTCTGACTTGTTATGAAAAACTAAAAAGAAAACTAAAAGGAAGACGCTCCAAGCATAGCACATAACACATGAAGTGATAAAAATATAGCGGAACGAAAGACGAACTGATAATGTTGATGGAGAAGGGGATGCACGCGGGGCATCCCCAAGCTTAGACGCTTGAGTCTCCTTGAATATTTCTTGGGGGTGCACGGGGGCATCCCCAAGCTTGAGCGCTTGACACTCCTGAATCTTTTTATCATCTTCCCTCGCACACTTGAAAACTCCCTTCATACACAACTCATCATAATCTGATTAGCGAGGTTAGTACCCTTAATAAAATAATTATACCTTGCTGGAAATAAGGATATTATTGAAGTTCTACTGTTTCTCAAGATTGCCAAAAGGTTTTTGCAAAGAAAAAGTAAGTTCTCAATTTGCAAAGTGAAGGTAAGGCAAAACAGGACAGAATCTGTGAAAAACAGAACAGCAGGCAGTAATTGACCTGTTCGGGGTACTTCTGCAACTCAAATCAAAAAATTCAGAACAGACGCACGAAAGACAATTATATAGAGAACGCTTTCGATAAAATTCAGACCAAAAAGATGATCTGGTGATTTTATACGAATTTTTCTATCCAAGGACAGAATCTGTTTCCTGGACAGCCCCTCACAACTTTTGAACTTTCTAGCAATCAGAGGCTATACTTGGCACAAATATGAAAAGCAAAGATACAATGATAATGCTACAGAAGTAAACAACATCAAGACACAACAAAAGCAAAAAATTTATTCATGTGGGCTGCCTCCCAAAAGCGCTTTCTTTTATGCCTTTAAGCTAGGCATAATGCAAAGATCAAGTTTTATCAAAAGTAAAAGAATAACTAGCCCGTACAACGGACTCAAAAGGTAACTTGACCTTCTTACGAGGGAAGTGTTCCATCCCTTTATTGAGAGGAAACTGAAATTTTATATTACCCTCTTTCATGTCAATGACAGCACCAACGGTGCGCAAAAAGGGACGTCCCAAAATAATTGGACATGAAGGATCACATTCAATATCCATAATAGTGAAATCAATCGGCACATAATTATCATTGACAACAATAAGAACATCGTCGATCCTCCCCAAAGGTTTCTTTATGGAAGAATCAACGAGACGAACACCAAAAGAACAAGAGTCATAAGGTTTCAATTTAAGCATATCATATATCCTTTTGGGCATAACAGAGGTACTAGCACCAACATCACATAATGCATAACAAGAGAAGTCATTCAAATAAATTTTTATCATAGGATCCCAACCATCCTCTAGCTTTCTAGGTATGCAGGCTTCTACTCTAAGTTTCTCCTTCCTAGCTTTGATGAGAGCATTAGTGATAAGCTCTGTGAAGGCAAGGTTAAGCGTGCTAGTGCGGGGGTCTCTAGACATTTTGTGAAGGAAATCAATAACTTCTGTAAGAGTGCAATTATCAAAATCAAGGTCACGAGCATCAAGTAAGGTAGTAGTGGTGTCCTTAAGGCTCACATGTTTGGTAGTTGACATAGCATTACCATTAATAGGTCCATTGGGACCAGGAGTACATTGGGTGCTAAGAGTGTGAACATTCTCAATAACTTGGATAGTAGCAACAGTGTGGTGGGTAGGAAGGCTCTTAATTCTTTCCTCTTCCTCCCTTTCTCTAGCCCATCTCTCTTTAAGCTTAGCCATCATCCTAATATTTTCATTGATTTGTACTTGAGTAGCATTAATAGGGATGACTTCCTTCTCCTTAAGAGAAGAAGTTTCAATTTTTAGCAATTTTAACTCATTGGCTAAGTGGTCTACCTTAAAAGAAAGATCATCTAGTTTATGTAGTCTCTCTTCTACATTCTTATTAAAGGCTTTTTGGGTAGTGATGAAATCTCTAAGCATGCTCTCTAGTTCAGTGTTGGAGTTCTTGGTATTAGGATAAGCATTGTTGTTCCCATAAGAGTTAGAGGGGAACGGTCTAGAATTGTTACCAAAGTTACTCCGATAAGCATTGTTGTTGAAATTGTTTCTAGAGATAAAGTTAACATCTACTTGTTCTTGACAAATCAAAGAATTTAAAGGAACATCACGAGGATCAACAGTAGATTGCTTCGAAAGTAGAGACATGATCAAGTCAACTTTTTCATTAAGGGAGGAAATCTCCTCGACGGTGTTTACCTTCCTACCTGTTGGAGCGCGTTCGGTGTGCCATTGGGAATAGTTGGTCATCATCTCATCGAGAAGCTTTGTGGCAGCACCAAGTGTAGTTGACATAAAAGTTCCTCCCGCGGCCGAATCTAACAAGTTCCGCGAGGTAAAGTTCAAGCCTACATAAAAAGTTTGGATAACCATCCAAGTAGTCAAACCGTGAGTAGGGCAGTTTTTGATAATAGACTTCATACGTTCCCAAGCTTGGGCAACATGTTCATTATCCAATTGTTTAAAATTCATGATGTTACTTCTAAGTTGGATAATTTTAGCAGGTGGATAGTATTTTCCAATAAAAGCATCTTTGCACTTGTCCCATGAATCTATGCTATTTCTAGGCAAAGACCGAAACCAAATTTTAGCTCCTCCTCTCAAAGAGAAAGGAAAAAGCTTAAGCTTAACAATATTACCATCTATTTCTTGGTACTTTTGCATATCACAAAGTTCAAGTGTAAAGCAGCATCATCTCCAGCACCGGAGAATTGGTCTTTCATGACTAAGTTCAGTAAAGCAGGTTTAATTTCATATGAAGGTGCTGAAGTGGCAGGTGTAGTGATAGGTGTGCTGATAAAGTCATCATTGTTGTGACTAGTGAAGTCACACAACTTGGTGTTCTCGGTGGAACCCATAGTAGCAAGCAAGCAAGATAACTATTTTTGTGATTTTCGATAAAAGGAACTAAAGCAAATATGAAAGGTAAACTAACAATACTAAAAAGCAAAGGTAAAAGATAGCATGGAACTCCCATATCCTGAAGAGTGGAGTCCCCGGCAACGGCGCCAGAAAATACTCCTTGATGGGCCTCGAACCACTCGTTGGATTACCCCAAGTGGAAGGTGTAAGATGAAGTAAGTAGAAGTGTTTTCCCCTAGAAAAGATGCCAAGGATCGAATCCCCAGAGACTCCTAGGTTCAACAGGTAGGTGTCAACCGCTAACGGCGCAATTAGCAATCAACGTGGACCTGCTCACAGATACAAATAACTTTGCTCCCAACGAGTACAGAGAGGTTGTCAATCTCTCCGGCCTTGTAGTTCACAAAGGGTTAAAAGCAATATGATAGTAGTGATAGATATTGTTTTGCAATAGTAAGTAAAATAGCGGAAAAGTAAATAGTGTATGTGATCAATGATGGTAATATGGACCGGAGTCACATGATGTTCACTAGTGATGTCTCTCTCCCAAAAGACGATAAAACAGTTATGTGAGGTAACAAATTACAGCTGGGCAATTGACAGGACCACGAACGCAAACCAATGCTGACTACATTACAAGAAAGGTTGAGGTTTAAAGCATGGGCGGTACGCCAAAGTAAGTAGACCAAAATCCATCTGCATCTACTACTAATCATCCACCTTGAGATATCTATCCAGAACATCTCGCTGGTATTAAGTTGCGAGTCCCACCCATAGTGTAAACTCAATGCAACAGACAACTGCATTAAAAGAACTTTGCGTAAAGTAAACAATCCTTGCACCCGCGGGCACAAGCACCGTTGTTTTCCCCCCTGTGGCAACAGCACATCCCCTAGACTCATGTTTCTGTCACTCAAGCTAGTCATCGAGGGGCATGAACCCACAATCGGGCATAACGTTCCCTCTTGGAGTCACTACCTACTACTTGGCCAAAGCAATAAATAACAACGGAGAACATGCAAGAATTACTTATGAACTAAAATATAAAAGAGGTGAATCAAATATATTACTCAAGATCAATCTGAACATAATCTCATAATCCATCGGATCCCAGCAAACTCATCATAGCAACATCATAAGGATTACATAGGTGCCTCGATCATGTAGGGCAGCTCACGATGACTAATTAGTGAAGCACAAGAACGGGAGGAGAACATCACATACCTACTGGTCATGGACTCATGGTCCAAGGGAGACTACTCACGAGTCATCCGGGAGGCGTCCATGGTGGTGGAGAAGCTCCCGGTGGTGATCCTCCCCTCCGGCAGGGTGCCGGGAAGAGTTCTCCTGGTGCTCCCGATCTTGGAAGCGGCGGCGGCGGCGGAACAGAGATGGGATCGCGAAAAGAAGTCCTGTGTCACGGGTTACGGGGGACCCTTTAAATATATGCCAAAGTAGGGCACCGGGGGGCTCTCGGGGGCCGAGGCGTCCCCCCCCCCCCC
>LR738711.1:293213959-293268452 GCA_902687465.1 Secale cereale
CCCCCCGCGGCGCGGCCCGGGGGGGTGGGGCCCACAGGGCGCCTGGAGCCCCTGTGCCCCCCCCCAGGCTCCCCTTCGGAAGCAGTGTCGTTCCCGGAACACTGATTTTTTATATATTTTTTTCTGTATTTTTCTGGGCAGTTCTCGAAACGTGAAAACCTGAAATACAAAAACAGCCGAAAACAGAAACTGGCACTGGGGTGCACTGGATTAGTAAGTTAGTCCAAATATGATCAAAAGTGTATGGAAGTGTATGAATATCATAGCAATATCACCCAAAAGTGGCATGGAGCAAGCAGAAATTATAGATACGTTTTGGACGTATCAGGTGAGCCCGACCACGGGACGCTGCTACTGCCCGTGCACAAGTCGGGATACTAAGGTACCCCTACTTTAGTACACCGACACTTGGGGATGCCCAAGGCACCCCAAGGTAAAATTCAAGGACAACGAAAAGCCGAAGCTTGGGGATGCCCCGGGAAGGAATCCCCTCTTTCGTCTTCATCTATCGGTAACTATACTCGGAGCTATATTTTTATTCACCACATAATATGTGTTTTACTTGGAGCTTCGTGTATCAATTGATTCTTTGCTTGTTAGTTTGCCACAATCATCCTTGCTGGACACACCTTTTTGAGAGAGTTAAATATGGCCTAGGAATTGTTAGAACACTCTATGTGCTTCACTTATATCTTTTGAGTTGAATAGTTTTTGCTCTAGTGCTTCACTTATATCTTTTAGAGCACGGTGGTGATTATATTTTGTAGAAATTGTTGAACTCTCATGCCTCACTTATATCCTTTTGAGAGTCTATTCAAGCAACATGGTAATGTGCTTTGGCTATAAAACTAGCCTTCACATGACAGGCATCCAAGATGAATGTAGTAAAAACTTTCATACTAAGTGCATTGAGTATGATGAGAAGTTGGATGCTTGATAATTGTTTTGAGATATGAGGATAGTGATATTAGAGTCATGCTAGTGAAGTTATTATGAAATTGAGAAATACTTGTGTTAAGGCTAGTGATTCCCGTAGCATGCACGTATGGTGAACCGCTGTGTGACGAAGTTAGAGCATGAGGTATTTGTAGAGTGTCATCCTATGTGTGGAGGTCGGGGCGCGCGATGGTTAACTCCTACCAACCTCCCCCCTAGGGAGCATGGGTTGATTGCTTTGTTTTGATGACTCGTAAATTTTTGCAATAAGTATATGAGTTCTTATGACTAATGTTGAGTCCATGGATATTACGCACTCTCAACCTTCCACCATTGCTAGCCTCTCTTGTACCGCGCAACTTTCGCCGGTACCATACACCCACTATATATCCTTCCTCAACACAGCCACCATACCTACCTATCATGGCATTTCCATAGCGATTCCGAGATATATTGCCATCCAACTTTCCACCGTTCCGTTCATATGACACGCTTCATACTGTCATATTGCCATGCATGATCATGTAGTTGCCATCGTATTTGTGGCAAAGCCACCATGCATAATTTTTCATACATGTCACTCTTGATTCATTGGATATCCCGGTACACCACCGGAGGCATTCATATAGAGTCATACTTTGTTCTAGTATCGAGTTGTAATATCGAGTTGTAAATCAATGCAAGTGTGATGATCATCATTATTAGAGCATTGTCCCATGTGAGGAAAGTCTAAATAAAAAAGCCCCTCCGAAAAAAGAAGGAAAGGCGAAAGAAAAAAAGGCCCAAAAAAAGAAAAAAAGAAAAGAAAAAAAGGGACAATTGCTACTATCTTTTTCCACACTTGTGCTTCAAAGTAGCACCATGTTCTTCATGATAGAGTCTCATGTTTAGTCACTTTCATATACTAGTGGGAATTTTCATTATAGAACTTGGCTTGTATATTCCAAAGATGTGCTTCCTCAAATTCCCTAGGTGTTTGTGAGCAAGCAAGTTGGATGCACACCCACTTAGTTTCTTTTGTCGATCTTTCATACATTTTAACTCTAGTGCATCGGTTGCATGGCAATCCCTGCTCACTCACATTGATATATATTGATGGGCATCTCCATAGCCCGTTGATATGCCTAGTCGATGTGAGACTATCTCCCTCCTTTTTGTCTTCTCCACAACCACCATCCTATTCCACCCATAGTGCTATGTCCATGGCTCACGCTCATGTATTGCATGAAAGTTGAAAGGTTTGAAAGAATAGAGTATGAAAACAAATGCTTGGCTGGAACCGGGGTTGTGCATGGTATGAATATTTTGTGTGATGAAGAGGGAGCATAGCCAGACTATATGATTTTGTAGGGATAACTTTCTTTAGCCATAGTATTTTGAGAAGACATGATTGCTTTGTTAGTATGCTTGAAATATTATTATTTCTTATGTCAATATAGACTTTTATCTTGAATCTTTCAGATCTGAACATTCATGCCACAATTAAGAGAACTGCATTGAAATTATGTTGATTAGCATTCCACATTAAAAATTCTGTTTTTATCATTTGCCTACTCGTGGACGAGCATGAATTAAGCTTGGGGATGCTTGATACGTCTCCAACGTATCTATAATTTTTGATAGTTCCATGCTATTATTTATGATGTTTTGGATGTTTAATGGGCTTTGTTATACACTTCTATATTATTTTTGGGACTAACCTATTAACCCAAAGGCCCAGTCCAGATTGTTGTTTTTTTTGCCTATTTCAGGGTTTTGCAAAAAAGGAATATCAAACGGAGTCCAAACGGAATGAAACCTTCGGGAGAGATATTTTTGGAGAAAAATACACACGGGAGACTTGAGAACCACGGAGTAGGGCTGAGATGACATCCACGAGGGTGGGGGGCGCGCCCCCCAATAGGGCACGCCCCCTGTCTCGTGGGCACCCCGTCTGGCCCCCGATGCCCTCCTTCTTCCTATATATACCTACGTACCCAGAAAACATCAGAACAACAGAGAAAACCCTAGTTCCACTGCCGCAACCTTCTGTTGCCATGAGATCCCATCTTGGGGCCTGTTCTGGAGCTCCACCGGAGGGGGGATCTACCATGGAGTTCTTCTACATCATCATCATCGCCTCACCATGAGTTGTGCGTAGTTTACCACAGACCTTCGGGTCCATAGCTAGTATCTAGATGGCTTCTTCTCTCTCTTTGGATCTCAATACCAAGTTCTCCTCGGTCTTTGAGGAGATCTATTCGATGTAATCTCTTTTTGCGGTGTGTTTGTCGAGATCCGATGAATTGTGGGTTTATGATCAAGATTATCTATGAGAAATATTTGGTTCTTTTCTGAAATCTTTATGTATGATTGTAATATCCTTGCAAGTCTCCTCGAATTATTGGTTTGGTTTGGCCTACTAGATCTATAGTTCTTGCAATGGGAGAAGTGCTTGGCTTTGTGTTCAATCTTGAGGTATCCTTTCCAGTGACAGTAGGGGCAGCAAGGCACGTATTGTATTGTTGCCATCGAGGATACAAAGATGGGGTTTATATCACTATGTTTGAGTTTATCCCTCTACATCATGTCATCTTACTTAAGGCATTACTCTGTTCTTATGAACTTAATACTCTAGATGCATGCTGGATAGCGGTCGATGTGTGGAGTAATAGTAGTAGATGCAGAATCGTTTCGGTCTACTTGTCTCGGACGTGATGCCTATATATAATGATCTTGATAGTCTCATAATTATTCGCTTTTCTATCAATTGCTCGACAGTAATTTGTTTACCCGCCGTAGAATACCGCTATCATGAGAGAAGCCACTAGAGAACACTATGGCCCCCAGGTCTATTCTCAACATATCAATCTACAATCTACTTTACTTTTCCGCTTTTAATTTCTGTTCTTATATCCAAAAATACCAAAAATATCAAACTATCATGTCTATCAGATCTCACTTTCGTAAGTGACCGTAATGGGATTGACAACCCCTTATCACGTTGGCTGGGAAGTTCTTATTTGTTTGTGCAGGTGCGAGGGACTCGCGCGTAGTCTCCTACTGGATTGATACCTTGGTTCTCAAAAACTGAGGGAAATACTTACTCTACTGTGCTGCATCACCCTTTCCTCTTCGAGGGAATACAGCGCAAGCTCGAGAAGTAGCACTTGTCCTCGAGTAGGTAAATGATAAAAAAGATAATTTTTGATGCGGAATGCTACCTAGCATAAACTTGATCATATATCTAGTAATGGCATGAATATTAAGACATGAGTGATTCAAAGCAATAGTGTATAATTTGACATAAAGACAGCAATACCCGGGCATCCCAACAAACAACCATGTCTTTCAGAATATCAAATGCTAAAGAATATTATCCATATAAAATCATATAGTCTTGTCATGCTCCGTCAGCCAAGCAATTCGTTCATACTTTTTAACGCGCTTCAGCATTTTGAACTCTCATGCAATACATGAGCGCAAGCCATGGATATAGCAATATAGGTGGAATAGAATGCGATGGCAGTAGACAAAATAAGGGGAAAAAAGTCTCACATCAACTAGGCAAACTAATGGACTATGGAGATGTTCATCAATCGATATCAATGTGAGGAATAGGGATTGCCATGCAATGGATGCACTAAAAGCTATAAGTGTATGTGAGCTCAACATGAAACTAAGTGGGTATGCATCAAACTCTACTATAGAAAATTCTGACTAGTATATGGAAGTGACAACATAGGAGACTCTCTATATGAAAAACATGGTGCTACTTTGAAGCACAAGTGTGGTATTTGCTTGCTCCTTCTCTCTTTTTTCCATTTTTCTATTTCTCTATTTTTTATTTTTCTTTCTTTTTTCTTCTTCTTTTTTTCTTTTTCTTTTATATTTTTTCTCTCATTGTCCGGAGTCTCATCCCGACTAGTGGGGGAATCATAGTCTCCATCATCCTTTCCTCACTGGGACATGCTCTAATAATGGATAATGATGATCATCACACTTCTTTTTACTTATAACTCAAAAGAAATAAAAATTACAACTCGATACCTATGACATAGTATGACTCTATGTGATGAAAATGAATTCTCAAGTCAACTATATGATGGAAGTGCACGGCAATATATCTCGGAATGGCTATGGAAATGCCATAATAGGTAGGTATGGTGGCTGTTTTGAGGAAGGTATAATAAAGTTTATGCACCGGCGAAAATTGTGCGGCACGAGAGAGGCTAGCAACGGTGAAAGGATGAGATTGCGTATAATCCATGAACTCACATTAGTCTGAAAGAACTCACATACTTATTGCAAAAGTCTATTAGCCCTCAAAGCAAATTAATACTACGCATGCTCCTAGGGGGGAGGTTGGTAGGAGTTAACCACCGCTCGCCCTCGACCTTCACACAAAATAAGACAATCAAGGATAAATTGTGCTCCAACTTCCCGGCATAACAAGAGACTATACGTGCATGCTTCGGGAATCACAAACCTCAACACCAATATCTTACTAAACATGATCATCCACTAATACCTCCCACATATTATCATCTCTATATCGCAAAACTATTGCGAGGAATCAAACATATCATAATCACTGATCCATAAGTTTTATGTAGGATTTTATGACTAACCATGCAATTGACCAATTCCGTTTGACTCTCTAAATAGATATAAGTGAAGCAAGAGAGTTCAATTCTTTCTACAAAATATCATGCTCTAAAAAATACTAGTGAAGCACGAGAGCATTCTATGAACATCGGTTTTCTAAGTGAAGAGAAACAGTCAATCCAAACTTCAAAAGATATAAGTGAAGCACATTAAGCATTCTATAAAGCCATACTCAAAATATATAAGTGAAGTCCAAAGAGCATTATACAAATTGTCCAAGAAAAATAAAAAGCACACGACGCTCCAAGAATTTACGCATATCATGTGAACAAAATGAATCCGAAAACATACCGATACTTATTGAAGAAAGATGGGATGGCTTCCGGGGCATCCCCAAGCTTAGACGCTTGAGTATCCTTGAATATTTACTTGGGTTTCCTTGGGCATCCCGAAGCTTGAGCTCTTGTCTCTCCTCCTTCTCCTCACATCGAGACATCCTCGATCTTCGAACACTTCATCCACACAAAACTTAACCAAACTTTTAGCGGGGTTAGTGCATATGATCAATGGAATCTCATCATGTACTCCTCTAACATTATTGTATAATTATAAACAAACATTACCCACTATATGCTATCACAATTCTATTGCCCCAAGTTAAGCAGGCTTCAACAAGAATTCAAACATATGCCAATAATGAAGCTATAACAGCAATCTGTCAAAACGGGACAGTCCGTAAAGATTTGAACATCCACCATACTTTTGTAACTCTAAAACTTGTGAAACAACTAGGAAAAATAAACATTTTGTATATCAAGACTTTGCAAAAAGTTTCAGAACCTTTTGATGTTCCCGTAAAAAATGGAAAATCGTGCGCTATAGCCAAAGTTTCTTTTTTTGCACCGCACAAACCAACAAGCAATTTAATCATCCTAAAGGAAACTCTTGGCACATTATTTTTATAATACAATGGAATTTTACAAGGGGATAATTATTTTTGTTGAAAAGTTTCTGTAATTCAAGATCTAAAAAGTTTCCATGGGCATGAACAAAGTTCAAGGAGCTCCCCCACTTCAACGGTGCTCGTCCTTCTTACTTTCACTTTTCTTTTTGAAATTTTTTAGGTTCCCCTCTATATTTTTTGTTTTTAAACTTTATAAAAGCACTCAAAAGAAATAAATGACTCTTTTTTTACTTCCAGGTTGTCTCCATGGCAGCGCTTTCTTTAAATCCATTAAGCTAGGCATAAAGTGCTCAAGTAATGAATCCACGCGGATCCCAAGGTACATCAAAGCCAATTTTAACTAGCAATGATTTGGCATTTAGTAGTGAGCAAAAAGCGACATATATCAAACAATGACGAAGTCTAACTCTCTTCCAATGCATCGCCATGTCATAAAAGAATAATTCATGCACATCAAGTAAAGACCAACGCATAGTATAAGGAGTTTCTTGCAATTCTATCAGGTTGGAAACATAGAGAGGCGGAGATGTAGTTCCTCTCTCATAATAATTGCAAGTAGGAGCAGCAAGCACATGCATATTACATTCATAAATATCATCATGTGCAACGGAAAAAGGCAACCCATCTATATAATCCTTAATAAGTGCAAACTTCTCCGATGTAACATCCCAATTTTCAATCTGGATGTTAACATAGATCATTCATATGCATCCATCATTTGAGCATTCTACATTTGAGTTTATTTGAAAATTGATCCAAAAACTTTAAGCAACCCAAGGACCCAAGTGAGAGAGTTGGAAGTTTTCCCAAAGAGGACCCACTATTTTATGAGTTTACCAGTGAGGTTGGATCAAATATTATTTTTGCCAATTTTCATTTTCAATATTTTAAATAAATAAGAGAAGATAATAGGACTTTTTCAAAAAGATAAAAAAATATTGGAATTTAAATTTTGAGTAAAAATAGCTTTTATTGGATTTTATTTGCAATTTAATTATTTTAAAATTGCACTAAAAAGTTATTTTATTTTTAGGCATGTTTTTACTTTAGAAAAATGTTCAGTTTGTCCCAAATATTAGGTGAGAACGAGGTAAATTGTTTCTGAAATTTTTAGGATTCTTTTTTATTTTATTTTGAATTTTTTGTTCTGCGGATTAAAAAAAGTTTTGGGCCAGAACGACTGGGCTGAAGCCCAGCCAGGCCACCGCCTCCCCCTCCCGTGCCAGCGCCGGACTCCGATCGGAGTCCGAGCCAGCATTGCCCCGGCTTGCCCCTCGCGCAAGCTGGCCGCCCCCGGAGGCTATAAATAGCCGGGACCCGAGCCCCGAGTCGCCACACGCCCCCGCCGCTCGCCAGCCCCGCCGCCCGCACTCGCCGCCGCCTCGCCCCGCCGTCGGCCCGCGCCCACGCCGCCGTCCGCAGCCGCCTCCGTCGTCGCTACCCCCCGGAGGAGCCGCCGTCCGCCGCTCGCCCCTTGAACTCGCCGCCGCCCGAGACCCGACCCGCTGGCCGATCCGGTCCGCGAGGTAAAAACCCACCCGGTTTTTCTTCGGTTTTTATTTGCGTTTAAAAAAACCTAGATCATTTTTTAGAAAACCTAGATTCGTTTTTATGGTTTATTTAAACCGCGAACGTCCGCTGTTTAGTTCCAGAAAACGAACGTTCGCTATTTAGATTTTTTCTTTTTCCGTTATTTTTTGTCAGGGACCTATCCGCGATTTAAGTTTTACGAATCAGCCCTTGCTTTTCAAATGATCGTTACTTTTTTACTCGTTAGTCGGAATTAGATGAAACCGACGCCAATATCTTCGTTTCGATCTTATCTTTCCACTAGTATGAACCAAATTCGATTTGGAAAGTTTTTAAATTTGTATTCAAACAGATTTGTATTTGAACTTATTTTGATCGTAACTTCAGTTTCGTAACTCCGTTTGAGCTGTTTCTTTTTGCAAATCAAGCTCTTGACCTAAACTTTCTGTTAAGGACAAATTCACTTAATTTTGGTAGTTTTTGAAATTGCTTTCTGTTGCAAGAGCTATTCGTTTGTTTTCGAGATCTTTCGTGTTTCGTTCTTCGATTCTGTTGCATGATTGCTTTTGTATGCTATTGTTTGATTACGATAGAATTCTCGGAGTGTGAAGCGTGCTACTACAAGTCGCTAGGTTTCAACGATCGTCAGCATGGCATGTTCATACTTTGATCATACTTTCCAATACCAGTTTTTATTGCATTAGTTCTATCCTCAAAGATTGCATGAGTAGGACTTGATCACATGTGGTATTGCTTAGTAGTTGATGAGGTAGGAACCCAATGACTTGAGATCGACCCAAGGGAATATACGCTTTGTTACTATTTGCTTAGCCATGCTTGTAGACGTGGATTGGTATGCGAGATTTCATGAAAGTTGTGAGTGTAATAACAACTAAGGGAATGTTTAAGGTGGTAACTTTAATACACCACTGGGTGGATTGGTTGCAGGGCACCTGGAGAATCCAATGTTGTCCTAGGAAATACCGGAGGACCAGTGTGATTATCCTATGGAATGCCACCCAGGCTCAAAGGGATCATATATTATTCATGCCTAGAAACTTCCGAGTGCAGCCACATGCCATTATGGGCTCTGGCATAGTTGAGTATGTTGTGTGAGCTCTTTCAATGGTGAACTAGCAGATGTAGGGGAAAGTAGGTGTAACTGTTCATCTCGGGTAAAGAGTAAATGCTCCTGAAAGAGTGTGTCTCGGTCATCCGTTTCTCAAACACCGTGTAGTGTGAGAAATTAAACGGAGGCGATCGAGTCTTGTGGGGAAAAGTGCACAAACCTCTGCAGAGTGTACAAATTATTCATGAGTAGCCGTGTCCCCGGTTATGGACATCTTGAGTATCCTGGTATTTGAATTATGGACTGATCTCAACACTCTATTTTAATTTAACTTGTTGGGTTATTAATGACTTTAGGTAATTTGGGATTGAGATGGAGGAACCATTTCTCAATATTGCTTAAAACAACTAAGTAGTAAATAAACTTTGTTCCTTTATTGTAGGGAAAAACTAGCTTTATGCAAAAATAAACCTTACAACCTCCACCAGCCAAATATGCATATAGTTGTAGACACTTGTTCTTCATTACTTGCTACAGTGTGTTCTTGCCAGCATATTCAATGTGCTGACCTACACGACTACAACGTCTCATGTTGCAGAGTTTACCGACGAAGAATAAGGTGCGATTAGGTCATTGTCATGCATTCAATGTTTGCCGTGGAGTTGGATGGACTCAACTTATTTTCGATGCTTCCGCAAGATTTCGTATTAGTTTATGGCCTTCAGCCATTATTGTAATAAGATTCCTTTTGAGGATTTTTTATGTAATAAAGTGTGACTGAACTGTGCTATAAATCCTCGAAGTACTATGTGTGTCAGCATACCGATCCAGGGATGACACTGAGCACAGAGACTCTAGTTCATTCGGATCGAGGTCGCTACATCCGATATAGTGTAGTTTGGAGAATTCAAAAAGATAGTAGGACTATCATGCGTGGGTGCAATAGCAACGATTTCATTCTTAATATAAGGAACCATAGCAAGTTCATCTCCATAAGCATAATTCAAATTGGCATCTTGGCCACAAGCATGGCAAGCATCATAAAAAATGGATATTTCAAGCAACGAGATCATACCAATCATCATAACATTCATCCTTCGGTAAAATTCGAAGGGAAATTAAACAATGTATGGGATAAAGAGTTACTCTCATTAGATGGTGGGAATGGGTGATCAACCCGCTCTTGCTCCTTTTGTTCTTCGCTCCCCTCCTCATCTTTTTAATCCAATGAGCTCACAATGTCATTAATTTCTTCTTCCATAGACTCCTGCAAAATATTAGTCTCTTCTTGGACAGCAGAGACCTTCTCAATAAACGCATGAATATAGGCATTGCATTTATAATTCAAAAAGAAATATTTAAGTATGGCAAGATTTTTAGATCTGTAAACAACATCATTATAATTTTCATACTCTTCAAACAAACATTTAATTTCACACGAACCCTTAAAAGCACCAAATTCTTCTATTTGTTCCACATCATAGTAATCATATATACCATTAGCAAAATAAGACAAGGTTTTATTATCATTGAATTCACATGAAAAGAGAAGATGTGGAGCATTCATCCTAGAGCAACAAGTATAATCATATCTCAAGCATAAATTATAAGCATACCAATGCAACATATGAATTTAAACCCATGACACTTTCCCTTTATGTTTCAAGCTATAATCCATAAAGTATTCACATTGATCCAACGTTACTCCCATTATCAAGTTGAATGGGGTTTTCTCTGGATTATCAAAGTAGTGCATAATATTTTTCACATAATCAACATCGAGGGTTTTAGGAGGTTTCCCATCTCCATGAGTAGCAAGTACCACAATTTTTTTTGGTGTTTCGTGTTCCATATCCATTACTATAGATAGAGAACAACTTAGAACAGAAAATAAAAACTACTTAGTGATAAAGCAAACAAGCACACACGAGAATATTCACCCCATGTTATAACTCCCCAGCAACGGCGCCAAAAAAAGGTCCTGATAACCCACTAGTGTAGGGGGTCATTTTGTAGCCTTTTTCGATAAGTAAGAGTGTCGAACCCAACGAGGAGCTAAAGGTAGAACAAATATTCCCTCATATTCTATCGACCACTGATACAACTCTACGCACACTTGACGTTTGCTTTACCGAAAACAAGTATACAACTAGAAGTGCTCTGTAGGTGTCGTAGGATAGTTTTGCAAGATAATAAAGAGCACATAAATAAAAGTACAAATAAATTAGTATAGCGAGTGTGGATTAGTGTGGTAGGATCTGCGGAATTTTCCGTAGGAAATCGATAACAAGTACCAGTAATCATTCTTGCCATTTTATATGAGGGAGAGGCATGAGCTAACATACTTTCTCTAGTTGGATCATATGCACTTATGATTGGAACTCTAGCAAGCACCCACAACTACTAAAGATCATTAAGGTCATGAAACCCAACCATAGCGTTATGTATCAAGTCCTCTTTACTCCCATACGTCATACCCCCCTTACTCGGGTTTAAGTTTCTGTCACTCTCGCAACCCACCATAAGCGAACCATGGACATATTGCAACACCCTACAACAGGGGCCCCTCACGTTTGCGCGAGAACGGAGGGCACCATAGGAAAACACCATAAATAAAATATACAATCATACCAACCAAGATCACGATTAACCCAGAGGACAAAACGAATCTACTCAAACATCATAGGATAACCATAGATCATTGGGAAATAATATATGGAGTTGAACACCATGTTCAAGTAGAGATTACAATGGGGGGAAGAGGTGTTACACGACTGCAATGAGGGGGAGAGATTTAGCGTTGACGGTAGCAAGATTGTTGATGTAGATTGCCGTCCCAACCGTTGCCCCGGTGGCACTCCGGCGCACACCAGAAGCGAGGGGGAGAGAGCCCCCCTCCTTCTTCTTATTCTTCCTTGGCCTCCTCCCTAGGTGGGAGGAGGGTTCCCCCTCTGGTCCTTGGCTTCCATGGCAAGGGAGGGGCGAGAGCCCCTCCAAGATTGGATCCGTCTCTCTGTCTCTCTGTGTTTCGCGTTCCCGAGATCTGGCCCTTCAACGTTTCTTAAATTTTCGGAGATCCATAACTCCGATTGCCCTGAGATTTTAACACGATATTTATCCCTAAACTAGCTTTCTTGCGCCAGAAGAAGGGCCCCAACCGACATTCGAGGAGGGCACAAGATACTAGGGTGCGCCTGGGCCCTATGGCGCGCCCTGGTGGGTTGTGGGCACTACGGGCCCCCGTTTGCGTTGATTCCACCTCCTAAAAATCACATATGTTTCAAAATAATTATCTGTAAATTTTTATCGCGTTTGGACATCGTTTGATATGGATTTTCTGCGATACAAAAACATGCAAAAAACACGAGCTGGCACTGGGCACTGGATCAGTAAGTTAGTCCAAATAAATTATATAAATTGTTGCCAAATGTATGCAAAAGTTGAATAATATTGGCATGAAACAATCAAAAATTATAGATACGACGGAGATGTATCATTAACTCCTACCAACCTCCCCCCTAGGAGCATCCGACGTAGTATTTTGCTTCGAGGGCTAATAGATTTTTAGCAATAAGTATATGAGTTCTTTATGACAAATGTTGAGTCCATGGATTAGACACACTCTCACCCTTCCACCTTGCTAGCCACTCTTGTACCGTGCAACTTTCGGTGGTGCATCAAACCACCTTATACCCTTCCTCAAAACAGCCACCTTACCTACCTATTATGGCATTTCCATAGCCATTCCAAGATATATTGCCATGTAACTCCACCATTCCATCTGTTATGACACGTACCATCATTGTCATATTGCTTTGCATGATCGTAAGATAGCTAGCATGATGTTTTCATGGCTTGTACGTTTTTAATGCCATTGCTGTGCTAGATCCTTGCACATCCTGGTACACCGCTGGAGGCATTCATATAGAGTCATACTTTTGTTATAGTATCGAGTTGTAATATCTAGTTGTAAGTAAATAAAAGTGTGATGATCATCATTATTAGAACATTGTCCCATGTGAGGTTATCAAAAATAAAAGAGGCCAATGAAGCCCAAATAAAAAAAGAGGCCAAAGAAGCTCACAAAAAAGAGGCGAAAGAGCCAAAATAAAAAAAGAGAAGAAGAGAGAAGGGACAATGTTACTATCTTTTTTCCGCACTTGTGCTTCATCATCTCACCATGTTCTTCATGATAGAGAGTTTCCTATGTTGTCACTTTCATATACTAGTGGGAATTTTCATTATAGAACTTTGCTTGTATATTCCAACGATGGGCTTCCTCAAATGCCCTAGGTCTTCATGAGCAAGCAAGTTAGATGCACACCCACTAGTTTCCATTTGAGCTTTCATACACTTATAGCTCTAGTGCATCCGTTACATGGCAATCCCTAATCACTCACATTGATATAGATTGATGGAAATATCCATAGTCCATTGATTTGCCTAGTTGATGTGAGACTTTCTCCCTCCTTTTGTCTATCACCACTTCCTCCCTCTTTTCTCACGCTCATGTATTGCGTGAAGAGTTGAAAAGGTTTGAAAAAGTAAAGTATGAAATCAATTACTTGGCTGACAACGGGATGGGCATGAGGGGTCCCTTGTGTTAAGAAAAGGGAGTATAAAACACTATATGATTTTGTAGGGATAACGTTCTTTAGCATTGATATTTTGAAAGACATGATTGTTTATTAGGATGCCCAAGTATTAATTTTTTATGTCAAATGATAGACTATTGCTTTGAATCACTCGTGTCTTAATATTCATGCCATGATTAGATTACATGATCAATATTATGCTAGGTAGAATTCCACATAAAAAAATATCTTTTTTATCATTTACCTACCCGAGGACGAGCATGAATTAAGCTTGGGGATGCTGATACGTCTATGTCGTATCTATAATTTCTGATTGTTCCATGCCAATATTCTACAACATTTACATACTTTTGGCAACTTTTTATACTATTTTTGGGACTAACAAATTGATCCTGTACCCAATGCCACTTCCTATTTGTTGCATGTTTTTTGTTTCACAGAAAATCCATATCAAACGGAGTCCAAATGGGATAAAAATTTATGGATTTTTTTGGAATATATGTAATTTTTGGGATGAAGAATCAACGTGTGACGATGCCCGAGCGGGCCACAAGGTAGGGGCGCGCGCCCCAGGGGGGTGGGCGTGCCCCTGACCCTTGTGGGCACCCTGTAAGGAGGTTGGTGCCCTTCTTTAGCCACAAGAAAGCCAATATCCGTATACAAATCGTGTTAAAAATTTCAGCCCAATTGGAGTTACGGATCTTCGGGAATTTAAGAAACGGTGAAAAAAGGCCAGAAACTGGGAGCGCAGAAACAGAAGGAAACAGAGAGAGAGAGCTCCAATCTCGGAGGGGCTCCCGCCCCTCCACCGCCATGGAGGTCATGGACTAGAGGGGAAAGCCTTCTCCCTTCTAGGGGGAGGTTAAGGAAGAAGAAGAAGGAGGGGGGCTCTCTCCCCTCTCTCCCGGTGGTGATGGAACGCCGCCGAGGCCATCATCGTGTGAGGGCGATCTACACCAACACTTCCGTCATCTTCACCAACATATTCATCACCTTCCCCCATCTATCTACCGCGGTCCACTGTCCCTTAACCCGTTGTACCCTCTACTTGAACATGGTGCTTTATGCGTCACATTATTATTCAATGACGTGCTGCCATCCAATGAAGTGTGTGTAGATTTTCGTTGTCCTATCGGTAATTGGTGAATTACTATGATTGGTTTAATTTGCTTATGGTTATGTTGTTGTCCTTTGGTGCCCATCATATGAGTGCGCACGTGGATCACACCACAGGGTTAGTTGTATGTTGATTGGACTAAGTATTGGAGGGCAAGAGTGACAGAAGCTTCAACCTAGCATAGAAATTGATGCATACAGAGTTGAAGGGGGACCAATATATCTTAGTGCTATGGTTGGGTTTTACCTTAATGAACGTTAGTAGTTGCGGATGCTTGCTAATAGTTCCAATCATAACTGCATAGAATTCCAAGTCAGGGATGACATGCTAGCAGTGGCCTCTCCCACATAAAACTTGTGATCGGTCTAGTTATGTAGTCAATTGCTTAGGGAAAATTTTGCAACTCCTACCACCACTTTTCCACACCCGCTATACTAACTTTATTGCTTCTTTACCTAAACAGCCCCTAGTTTTTATTTACGTGCTCTTTATTATCTTGCAATCCTATCCCGTTACACCTACAAAGTACTTCTAGTTTCATACTTGTTCTAGGTAAAGCGAACGTCAAGCGTGCGTAGAGTTGTATCGGTGGTTGATAGAACTTGAGCAAATATTTTCTCTACCTTTAGCTCCTCGCTGGGTTCTACACTCTTACTTATCGAAAGAGGCTACAATTGATCCCCTATACTTGTGGGTTATCACACTACAATTAACCCAAACTCCACATTTAAAGCGGAAGAGCAACTGTTGTCAGGTCAGATTCCGTATCTATGGTGCATACTCCTTTGCTCTTGCATCACTGTATTTACTCATACCAACTAATTTCGAATTTGAAGGATCCAACTGAAACTCCAATGGCGCAACAGGTATGTTTTAAACCTATTTCTATAACTGGATTTCTATTCTATCTTCTTGCTCTATGTTGATTGCAGTTTCAATCGTATAAACATTTATGTTCTCATGTCATGCACATTACAAGTGTTGTTAGTGCTGTGTAGTTTCCCACACTTATATTCTGTCTATGCCGCTTTGTCTTAAATAGATATGATTTGAGCCATGTCTCTATATTTGGCAACATAAACTAGAATGATATAGACAATACAACGACCATGGTACATAGATATATGTTTGTTTCATGCTGTTATCCTGTCCACCATTCTATTGAATCGGTTTACCAAAATGAGTTTCATACACTACATGCTAAACCTATGATGTGTGTGCTTGTTTCTCTTGTGGAATGCCCACAGAATATTGGAGAAGAGCACCCCATTATGCAATGGTAGAGAAAGTAATGCATATAAGGTTCAAGATAATGAGACAACCCTGTTGGTCTCCAAGAAAGCTGATAAAAACTATCTTGTAGACAATGAGACAACCCCAAAGTCGTGCCTTGATGTAGTGCTTGAGTTGCTGGCCACTACCGCTGGCACAAGCTCTTCGAACTCACCGCCTGAATCAGTTTGGATTCTTGAGTCTTAGCTACAAGCTGAAAGGCACCAGTCAGCTGTGCTGCAACAAGAAGCCGAAGGACTGAGGAAGTCCGTGGAGAATTCAGATGCATACTTTCTGGTGCAACAACAAGTGTTGGAGGACATTAGCGCCAAACAAGGCAAAGCTAATAACTTTAATAAGCTTCTTTCCTGCATGATGGGTACCCAGGATATTGTTTCTTGAGCTCTTCTGAAGTGGTTTCAGTTCTGGACTTGTTTTGCTACGACGTTTATTTGCACTGGTGGCCAACTTTGATGCCCAGTGTATGTAATATGCTGCTTTGTTCCCTATATTTGCACTGGTAGCGAACTTTGATGCCCAGTGGATGTAATCTATGTAATCGTTGTAATATCCTAGCGTTAATTGCATGCTTATTTATTTTCTTAGTCTCGTTTATTTTTTTCTTTCTAGTACTGCAGTTCTTTTTGCTTGGTTTCCTAGTGTCCACAATAACAATGGTCCACATATCTTCCATTGTAATCACGGGCCTCCTACGGGCCGCAGGATACACTATCCTACGGGCCGTATGGTCTATGGTCTATGGGCCTCTTACGGGCCGTAGGTTCTGGGCCGTAACAATCGTGGATCAAATTGGCAACATGATATGGGTCGTAAATGGGCCATGATGTGAACCGAATGTTTGTAGGCTCAGGTCACAATGGGTCGGTAACAGGCTGCAAGACATCACATGCATAATGGGTCGTAAATGACCCGTAATACATTATGGGACAAATAAGGCCCAATTTGTTGACGGGTCACGGTCGGCCCGACTGTAACCACATGCTGAATTTGGCCCATCAGGGGGACATGCTAGTAATGTGTCGTATGTAATCGAGGGCTGAAAATGAGCCCAAGAAAAAATAGGCCCTTAGAAGGCCGAAAGATAATACGGGCTGGAAATGGGCCAACTGAGTATTGTGCCGTTAATGGGTATAACTCAACTTACTATTCATTCCGGGCCAGTTTCACCATGGGCCACTAGAGGGCCCAAAGATATAAAATGCCTTGTATGGGCCGAAAGACTTTATGGGCCACGCATGGGCCGAATGTGAGAACGGGCTGGAAATATATTGGACGGCCCACATGACGTTACTGGGCCGTATTCAGAAAGGTCATAACGGGTCGTGAGTTAACGGGCCGTGAATGGGCTATACGCGAGCATGCCGTTAATAGGCTTTCCGTGGGCCGGCCCGTTAACTTTTGACCATGCAAAAGGGCCAGCCTTTTTAAAACTGAATGGGCCACTTTTGTGCCGTGCCATGTGTCGACGTATCACAGGCGCCTCCTGTCCATTGGTTGGTTGACATCTGTCCGCATGAGGAGCTGACACATGGTTCCTTCAACCAATGATAGGTTTACATGTGGAAAATCCCCATTGGTCCTGGCTGTTAGCGGGTTATCGGATCCAAAACCGGACCCGATAGCTTAACGACGACCCGTTACGGTGGATGCCACATGTCGGTTACCCTTGACGAAAGCACTTCCATGAAGCTCCATTTATCATCATGGAAGTGGACAGTTCCTTGATGATAATTTTGTTGTTGTCATGGAACACTTCTACGACAACACATGTATGAATATCTTGATTCTGCCATAAAATCGTCATGGATGTACATGCTTGACAAAAAACGTGACCTACCGTGACAAACATGTATTACCACGAAAGTGTTTTTTGTAGTGGTCAAGCTAAGCCTAACTATAAGAAACTTGCTAAAATAGTCAAGCTTTGTCTGAAGAACTCCGACATCTTAAGCAAAAGCATGATGATCTTGAAAGTCGTCATGTGGCCCTCTTAGCCGAACATGAGAAGCTATCTTATGAATTTCTTCAAAGGAAGCAAGATCTCGAGAAAATGAGAGCATCTCATAATGATCTTCAGAAAGAGATGATTCATTACTCACTCAACAGTTCAGTTGGGCTCAGGGAGAATTTTTTGCTCCATGCTTAAAATGCCTAGAATGTGAAAATGCAAATTCTTCAGCTAAATGTTCAAATGGTTCAACTACTGCAATACCTTCAAATTGTTCTGTGGTTTCAATCCCCTCATCCGAGGAGACCACAAGTCTTACTAACAAAAATGTAGGATTGAAAGAAATGTATGTTATAGATATGTACAAAAGCCTCAAAGGCCACCAAACTCTTTGTGATGTGCTCAAGAAGCAGATTTTGAACAAGAACCCTACACTAGTACGTGTCGGTGCTATACAAACGGTTTTTAACCCCTTTCCATGATGACATTTGGAACCGCCGCCTAGTTAGTGTGACGATAGGGGGGTTATTCCCACACGACCCAAAAACCGTCGGGGATATGCCCTCCTGGGACACACTCTCGGCAAAATGAGGTCGTGTGCTATCGGCGAGCGCTCAAATACGGAAATACGTATAGTAGAGGTAAAAAAATACAATTATACATGCAAAATTGTTTCCGGTCGCAAGTACATCCCAGACAGTTAGTCCCCGCTAAACGTTTCCGTTCGTATGTACATCCCACACGGTCGCTCCAAGGAAAACATTTCCGTTCACAGGTACATCACACACAATTTTTCCCGTTAAATTGTTTGTGATAGCGTTGCCATTGCACACAATTAAGAGTTTATCGTTTGCGTTATTGAATGCATCACACATGATGCGCAGAAGATAATGTGTGGCAAAGGCTGTCCATAACATACAGTTTTTATGTGGTAAACGTTTGCGCAAGGTGGCCTAACGCAAACAGTTTTCAAGAGAAGGTCATGTGTGATTGTTCATTGATCCAACACAGTTTATTCCTAGAAACTGTGTGCGTTGCCTGTGGTCATCGCCCACGGTATTTTCTCAATAACCGTTTGCAATAGCAAAACCCAATTAGCATGCTAATTTCCCTATTATTAATAATCCATTTATTAATCTAATTGACATTCATATTAAGCACATAATATATTTCATTTCCATATTAAGTAAGCTTGATTTCATAAATGAAATACATCAGAATACAACATGATATAGCTTCAGCACTCAGCTACCCCATTACACAACTTCACCAGCACCAAGTTTCACATGCAATATGTAGAACCTTTCGAAATTAGCATCATAGATGGTATATAGATAGATGCATCTCATCTGGAAAACTGCTGAAGCGGAAGGCGAATATTGATCCTTCATTCATGTTGAAGGTCTTTGCAACTTTAGGCCAGTGCCTGTGGATGATTGACCGTCCGTACTTCATCCTCTTCAGAAACACTTCAATATTGAACCGTGGGTGTTGTATGAAAACCTTCCTCGCCTCCTAACCATAGAGGTGGTTTGAGAGGTAATCATCAGTGAACTGCTTTGGAAAGGCCTAAGAACAAGGATGTGCATAAATATCTTCTCTATATTGGAAATGGGGCAAAGGAATAAAAAAAAGGCAAGGTATAATAGTTAGTACCATCTTGTAGTGAACTGATGTCTTCCTCATTGTGCAGACAAAGATCTTGTTGTTTCTTGTCACTAATTTCTTTATCCTAACAATCCTTCTGAGTTTTTTGACTTGATTGATATTCATGGACAACTCATTTCCCCATATGCAAAAAGGGTCGAACACTGGGTCAAAACCTCTGACAGTAGGACCTACATGTGCAAGACCAAATTGTTAAAAACCTTAATATTAGAATGGTTCCTGCAATTGCACAATAATGTGTTCTTAGACAACGGACCATGCACGTGTAGTTAACTAAACACCACAACAAATGAACAAATGTTAACTGAGTAGCACATTGCACAATATAACATACTCCTAATAGAAGATTAGACAATTAACCAAACCAAGCATGCTTAACAACTTGGAAATATAGCAATTGTATTTGTTTCTCATGTATTTAGTACATCCAAATTTGATTTATTTCTCACATGGTATACAATAACAGAATGCACCCACAACAATTGAACATCGCATTGCAGAATTGAACCAAACAGTTAACTAAACACCACAACAAATGAACCAAACATTAACTGAGCACCACATTGCACAATATAACACACTCCTAATAGAAGATCGGTCAGTTAACCAAACCAAGCATGCTTGGCAACTTGAAAAATTGCACCTTGAAGAATTGAACATCACATTGCACGACATATAGAACATATACTCTAGAGCAGAAGATTGCATGGTAAAAGCAGATAGCACAATTCACTAGAATTTGTTAAGGAAAGGCAGTAGCTAGCAAACTGAACATGGGTCCTTATAGTGAGCTAATAAGAGAAGCTACTCATCATTGTCGGAGATATCGATGATGATTGGCTCCTTGGACATGGAAGAGGGTGAGGCCTCTGCTTCGTGGGTGCCCTCATCATAGTGGTGAGTTGCCTGAGCCACTCCGGGCACCAACCTACTGCCTCTCGAGATGAGGTAAGCCCGTTCACGCTGAGAAAACACCTCGTAGTCTTTGTCGAAGGCACCGATGGTGGCCTTGAGAAAATGCCACGAACTACCGTTTAAAGCAGCCAACCGCGTCATAGTGTTGGTGCACGAGGTGTCGACGGTGGCCTCGACGGTGAGGTGCTCCTCCATGATCTGGCGGTCGGCACGAACGACAGCCATCGCGACCTCATCCGCATGTGCGGCCGTGATTTGCTTCTCCGCTGCCAAATGCTCCTTGAGATCCTGGCTATACTCTCTGCACCATGGCTTAGGGCAACAATTATTTGGTGGAGGGGTTGATGATTTGGGTGGAAGGTGTCACGCTCGCGGAGGCGGTCAGGGCATGTGGGATGTGGAATATGGAGGAGGATGTGGGTCGGGTGTGGAGTACCTGCCTGGATAGACGAGGCCGAGCAGCGTGAAGGAGGGTCGCCGGCGAGGCGGTGATAACCCACAAGTATAGGGGATCGCAACAGTTTTCGATAAGTAAGAGTGTCGAACCCAATGAGGAGCTAAAGGTAGAACAAATATTCCCTCAAGTTCTATCAACCACCGATACAACTCTACGCACTATTGACGTTCTCTTTACCTAGAACAAGTATGAAACTAGAATTACTTTATAGGTGTAAGGGGATAGGTTTGCCAGAATATAAAGAGCACGTAAGTAAAAACTAGGGGCTATTTAGGCAAAGAAGCAATAAAGTTAGTATAGCGAGTGTGGAAAAGTGGTGGTAGGAGTTGCGAAATTGTCCCTAAGCAATTGACTATGTTACTAGATCGATAGCAAGTTTTATGTGGGAGAGGCTACTGCTAGCATGTCATCCCTGACTTGGAATTTTATGCACTTATGATTGGAACTACTAGCAAGCATCCGCAACTACTAACGTTCATTAAGGTAAAAGCCAACCATAGCATTAAGATATATTGGCCCCCTTCAGTCCCGTATGCATCAATTTTTTGCTAGGTTGAAGCTTCTATCACTTTTGCCCTCCCATACATAGTCCTATCAACACACAACTAACCCTATGGTGTGATCTACACGCGTGCTCATATGATGGGCACCAAAGGACAACAACATAACCATAAGAAAATTAAACCAATCATAGCAATTCACAAATTACCGATAGGATAACGAAAATCTACTCAGAAATCATAGGATGGCAATGCATCATTGGATAATAATATGAAGCATAAAGCAACATGTTCAAGTAGCGGGTACAACGGGTTGCAGGAGAGTGGACCGCTGTAGATAGATGGGGAAGGTGATGAATGTGTTGGTAAAGATGACGGAGGCGTTGGTGTAGATCGTCGTCGCACGATGATGGCCTCGGCAGTGTTCCGGCGACACCGGGAGAGAGGGGGAGAGAGCCCCCTTATTCTTCTTCTTCCTTGACATTATCCCTAGATGGGAGAAGGGTTTCCCCTCTGGTGCTTGGCTTCCATGGCATGGGAGGGGTGAGAGCCCCTTCGATATTGGATCTGTCTCTCTTTCTCTCTCTGTTTCCGCGCTCCCAGATTCTGGCCTTGCACCGTTTCTTATATTCCCGGAGATCCATAACTCCGATTGGGCTGAAATTTTAACACGATTTGTATCCGAATATTGGATTTCTTGCGCCGAAAGAAGGGCACCAACCGCCTTACAAGGTGGCCACGAGGATCAGGGGAACGACCCCTACCTTGTGCCTCCCTTGGGCATCGTCTCGCGTTGATTCTTCTTCCCAAAAATCACATATATTCCAAAAAAATCTCCGTAAGTTTTTATCCTGTTTGGATTCCGTTTGATATGGATTTTCTGTGAAACAAAAAACATGCAACAAACAGGAACTGACACTGGGCACTAGATCAATATGTTAGTCCCAAAAATAGTATAAAAAGTTGCCAAATCAATGTAAAAGTTGTAGAATATTGGCTTGGAACAATAAAAAATTATAGATACGACGGAGACATATCAGCATCCCCAAGCTTAATTCATGCTCGTCCTCGAGTAGGTAAATGATAAAAAGATAATTTTTGATGTGGAATGCTACCTAGCATAGTATTGATCATATAATGTAATCATGGCATGAATATTAAGACACGAGTGATTCAAAGAGATAGTCTATCATTTGACATAAAAGAATTTAATACTCGGGCATCCCAACAAACAATCAAGTCTTTCAAAATATCAATGCTAAAGAATGTTATCCCTACTAAATCATATAGTCTTTCATGCTCTCTTTTCTTAACACAAGGTACCCCTCATGCCCATCCTGGTGTCAGCCAAGCAATTGTTTTCATACTCTACATTTTCAAACCTTTTCAACTCTTCACGCAATACATGAGCGTGAGCCATGGACATAGCACTATGGGTGGAATAGAAGGTGGTAGTAGAAAAAAGTTGGGAGAAAGTCTCACATCGAGTAGGCAAATTAATGGACTATGGAGATGTCCATCAATTGATATCAATGTGAGTGAGTAGGGATTGCCATGTAACAGATGCACTAGAGCTATAAGTGTATGAAAGCGCAAAAGAAAACTAGTGGGTGAGCATCAACTTGCTTGCTCATGAAGACCTAGGGCATTTGAGGAAGCTCTTCATTGGAATATACAAGCCAAGTTCTATACTGAAAATTCCCACTAGTATATGGAAGTGACAACATAGGAAACTCTCTATCATTAAGAACATGGTGCTATGATGAAGCACCAGTGTGGAAAAAAGATAGTACCATTGTCCCTTTTCTCTTTTTCTCTCAATTTTTTTATTTTCCCTTTTTTATTTTTTTTTATTTTGGGCTCTTTGGCATCTTTTTATTTGTGGGCTTCTCTGGCCTCTTTTTTTATTTGGGCTTCATTGGCCTCATTTTTTTTAACCTCACATGGGACAATGTTCTAATAATGATGATCATCACACTTTTATTTACTTATAACTCGATATTTCAACTCGATAGTAGAAAAAAATATGACTCTATATGGATGCCTCCGGCGGTGTACCGGGATGTGCAATGATTTAGGATGGCACTGACATCAAAAAACGGACAAGCCATGAAAACATCATGCTAGCTGTCTTACGATCATGCAAAGCAATATGATAATGATGGTGCGTGTCATAACAAATGGAACGGTGGAGTTACGTGGCAATATATCTCGGAATGTCTATGGAAATGCCATAATAGGTAGGTATGGCGGTTGTTTTGAGGAAGGGTATAAGGTGGTTTGATGCACCGACGAAAATTGCGCTGTACTGGAGTAGCTGGTAAGGTGGAAGGGTGAGAATGCGTATAATCCATGGACTCAACAATAGTCATAAAGAACTCACATACTTATTGCGAAAAATCTATGATCCCTCGAATCAAAATACTACGACGCATGCTCCTAGGGGGGAGGTTGGTAGAAGTTAACCATCGGGTGCCCCCGACCTTTACGCAAAGATAAACAATCAAAATACAATGTGCGCCAATTTGGTTACATAGTTAGGAGACCATACGTGCATGCTTCGGGAATCACAAACCTTGACACTAATATTTTTACTAAACCAAAATCATTCACTAGTACCTCCCACATATTAGCATCTCTATATCGCAGGACTATTGCAAGGAATCAAACATATCATATTCACCGATCTACAAGCTTAGGTATGATTTTATGATTGACCATGTGAATGACCAATTCCTGTCAACTCTCTAAAAAGATACAAGTGAAGCAAGAGATTTTTAATCCTTTCTACAAAAGATATGCCCACGCTCTAACAAATATAAGTGAAGCAAAAGAGCATTCTACAAATGGCGGTTTTCTATGTGAAGAGAAACAGGCAATCCAAACTTCAAATGATATAAGTGAAGCACATGAAGCATTCTATAAAGTTGTACTCAAAAAATATATGTGAAGTGCAAAGAGCATTCTATAAATCAACCAAGGACTATCTCATACCAGCATGGTGCATTTATTAAAAGAAAAATTAAAAGCACACGACACTCAAAGAATTTACGCATATCATGTGAATGAAACGAATCCGAAAACATATCGATACTTGTTGAAGAAAGATGGGATGCCTTCCGGGGCATCCCCAAGCTTAGACGCTTGAGTCTACTTGAATATTTACTAGGGGTGCCTTAGGCATCCCCAAGCTTGAGCTCTTGCCTCTCCTCCTTATCTTCACATCGAGACCTCCTCGATCTTTGAACACTTCATCCACACAAAACTTAACCGAAGTTTTAGTGGCAGGGTTAGTGCATATGATCAATGAAATCCCATCATGTACTGCTCTAACATTAATTTATAATTATGAACAAACAGTACCCACTTTATGCTATCACAATTCTATGGCCCCAAGTCAAGGAGGCTTCAACAAGAATTCAAACATATGCAAATAATTAAGCTACAACAGTAATCTCTGAAAACAACACAGTCTGTAAAGATTTGAACATTCACCATACTTATGTAACACTAAAATTTCTGGAAAAATTAAGAAAATCAAAAATTTGTATATAAGACTGTGCAAGAAGTTTCAGATCCTTTCGACGTTCTAGTAAAAAATGTAAAATCACACACTAGAGCCAAAGTTTCTGTTTTTGCACCGCAGAAACCAACAAGCAGTTTAATCCTCCTAAAGGAAACTCTTAGCACATTATTTTTATAATACAATGGAATTGTACAAGGGGATAATTATTTTTATGAGAAACTTCCATGAAAAATTCTACATTGTTTGCATAAGCATGAACACAAGTGTTCAAGGTCGACCCTTATTTCCGCAATGCATCAACTTCGCTTCTCTTTTTGCAAAAGTTTTAGGTTCCCCTCTATATTTTTTTAATACTTTATAAAAGCACACAACAGAAATAAATGACTCTCTAAAACTTCCGAGTTGTCTCCCTGGCAGCGCTTTCTTTAAAGCCATTAAGCTAGGCATATAGTGCTCAAGTAATGGATCCACCCGGATCCCAAGGTATATCAAAGACAATTTTAATTAACAATGATTAGTGATTTAGTAGTGAGCACAAAGTAACATATATCATGCAACAACGAAGTCTAACTCTCTTCCTATGCATCATCATGTCATAAAAGAACAATTCATGCACACATAGTAAAGGTCAATGCATAGTATAAACAGTTTCTTGCAATTTTGTCATATAGGAAACATAGAGAGGCGGAGATGTAGTTCCTCTCTCATAATAATTGCAAGTAGGAGCAGCAAGCACATTCATATTATATCCATTAAAACCATCATGTGTAGTAGTAAAACGCAACCCATCAATATAATCCTTAATAAGGGCAGACTTCTCCGATATAGTGTAGTCGGGAGAATTCAAAAAGATAATAGGACTATCATGCGTCGGTGCAATAGCAAAAATTTCATGTTTAACATAAGGGACTATAGCAAGTTCATATCCATAAGCATAATTCGTACTGGCATCATGGCCACAAGCATAGCAAGCATTAATTTCATCAAGAAGAGATATTGCAAACAAATCAAAGGGATCATAGCAATTATCATAGCAATCATCCTTCGTTAAGGACGAAGGGAAATTAAACAATGTATGAGTTGAAGAGTTACTGTCATTAGAAGGTGGGCACGGGTAGCTAATCCGCTCTTCCTCCTTTTGTTCTTCGCTCTCCTCCTCATATTTTTCATCTAATGAGCTCACTGTGTCATCAATTCCTTCTTCCATAGTTTCCTGTAAAATATTGGTCTCTTCTTGGACAGCGGAGACCTTCTTAATAAACGCATCAATATTGGCATTGTATTTATAATTCAAATAGCGATATTTCAATATAGCAAGATTTTCAGATCTATAAACATCATCATCATAATTTTCATACACTTCAAACAAACATTTAATTTCACAAGCACCCTTCAAAGCAACAAATTCTTCTATTTGTTCAACATCATAGTAATCATATATACCATTAGCATAAGATGCTAAGGTTTCATTATCATTAAATTTGCATTAAAAGGGAAGGTGTGGAGCCTTCATCCTAGAGCAACAAGTATAATCATATCTCAAGCATAGTTGCCAAGCATACCAATGCAACATATGAATTTAATTCCATAATAATTTCCTTTTATGAGTCAAGCGATAATCCCTAAAGTATTCACGTTGATCCAACGTGTCTCCCATTATATAATTGAATGGGGTTTTCTCAGGATTATCAAAGTTGTATACAATATCTTTCTCATAATGAGCATCGAGAGTTTTAGGAGGTTTCCCATCTCCATGAGTAGCAAGTTCACCTAATTTTTTTGGTATTTCGTGTTCCATATCCATAACTAAAGATAGAGAACAACTTAGAACAGAAAATAAAATCTACTTAGTGATAAAGCAAACATGTACACACGAGAATATTCACCTCACACTATTGCTCCCCAGCAACGGCGCCAGAAAAAGGTCTTGATAACCCACAAGTATAGGGGATTGCTACAGTTTTCTATAAGTAAGAGTGTCAAACCCAACGAGGAGCTAAAGGTAGAAGAAATATTCCCTCGAGTTCTATCGACCACCGATACAACTCTACGGACGCTTGGCGTTCACTTTACCTAGAACAAGTATGAAACTAGAAGTACCTTGTAGGTGTAACGGGATAGGTTTGCAAGAATATAAAGAGCATGTAATAAAAACTAGGGGCTGTTTTGGTAAATAAGTAATAAAGTTAGTGTAGCGAGTGTGGAAGAGTGGTGGTAGGGGTTGCGAAATTGTCCCTAAGCAATTGACTACGTTACTAGACCGATAGCAAGTTTTATGTGGGAGAGCCACTGCTAGCATGTCATCACTGACATGGAATTCTATGCACTTATGATTGGAACTATTAGCAAGCATCCACAACTACTAACATTCATTAAGGTAAAACCCAACCATAGCATTAAGATATATTGGTCCCCCTTCAATCCCGTATGCATCAATTTCTATGCTAGGTTGAAGCTTCTGTCACTCTTGCCCTCCAATACATAATCCTATCAACATACAACTAACCCTATGGTGTGATCTACACGCGCGCTCATATGATGGGCACCAAAGGACAGCAACATAACCACAAGCAAATTAAACCAATCATAGCAATTTACCAATTACCGATAGGACAACAAAAATCTACTCAGACATCATAGGATGGAAACACATCATTGGATAATAATATGAAGCATAAAGCACCATGTTCAAGTAGAGGGTACATCGGGTTGCGGGAGAGTGGACTGCTGTAGATAGATGTGGGAAGGTGATGAAGATGTTGGTGAAGATGACGGAGGTATTGGTTTAGATCGCCGTCGCACGATGATGGCCTTGGCAGTGTTCCGGCGACACTGGGAGAGAGGCGGAGAGAGCCCCCCTTCTTATTCTTCTTCCTTAACCTTCTCCCGAGATGGGAGAAGGGTTTCCCCTATGGATCTGTTTCTCTTTCTCTCTTTGTGTGTGCGCTCCCAGATTCTGGCCTTTCACCGTTTATTATATTCCCGGAGATTCGTAACTCCGATTGGGCTGATATTTTAACACGATTTGTATCTGTATATTGGCTTTCTTGCAGCGAAAGAAGGGCACCAACTGCCTTATGGGGTGGCCATGAGGGTCAGGGGTGCGCCCACCCCCTGGGGCGCACCCCCTACCTCGTGGCTCCCTCGGGCATCGTCTCGCATTGATTCTTCTTCCCAAAAATCACATATATTCCAAAAAAATCTCCGTAAGTTCTCATCCCATTTAGACTCCGTTTGATATAGATTTTCTGTGAAACAAATAACATGCAACACAGAGGAACTGGCACTGGATCAATATGTTAGTCCCAAAAATAGTATAAAAAGTTGCCAAAAGTATGTAAAAGTTGCAAAATATTGGCATGGAACAATAAAAAATTATAGATACGACAGAGACGTATCTGGAGGCAGCGCTGAAAGCAAGGAGTGAAGGTTTCAACTTGGAAAGGAAGGCAGAAACAAGGGAAATGTGGCTTCTGGTAAGGGGGAAGGGGCGGGGAGGTAGATATTTCCGCGGAACCCGAAAATTTGGAATCGCTTCAGCGAAAAAACTAGCGTGCAAAGTGTCATCAAACACGGTCCCTTATTCAGAACTGTGTACGATATGTGAACATCCCAAACGATTCAGATAGCTTAACCCGTGTGTGATGAGTTTGAACGTCAAAAATTTTGGTTGGAATTTCCATGATTACAGTGGTCATCCATGTCATTGCATAATTTGGGTACACAAAGGAGACTACAGCACACCCACACTTCTTAATCGAGAAAGTTCAGCAATTAAACAGAGCTAGTTGACCTAAACATTACTCGAACAAATTAAAGACCCGCGCTCTTAATTAAACAAAACAAAGAGAACTACTATGGCTGGTGCTCGTCGATCCTCGCTGCCGCCTCCATGTCCAGCTCGCGCCCGACGGTCTCCTGGTGGAGGGACTCCATGGCATCCATCGGACCATACTCGGCAAGCATCTCGCCATCCGCATCCACCATATATTTGGAAAAGGCCGTCACGACTTGGGCGTGGGAGGCCACATTTTGGGCTTGGACGGGCTCCGTTGTGGCAAGGTATGCCGTGCAGGAACGGATGGCTGCTCAAACTCTCTCGGTGATAGCCAACTGTTCGGCCATGGGTTGCCGACCGTTGTCGGAGAAGCTTTGTTCCATTTGTGCGGTGACTGCCACTAGCTGTGCATGGACGGCCTCGACATGGTCGTGGGTGGCCTCCATCAGGGCTATGGTTGCCGCTGTGAAACGGACAGTTGTTGTGCCGCTCTCGCCAGTTACTATCCCCAAGGCAGATGTTGCTGCGGCCGCCTGAGAAGCAACAACGGTTGTTTGGGCTGCCTTGGTCGTCCGGTTGCAGATTGCGGCCATGCTCACAAAGCTTTTTAGCACGCGCATGGCGGCTGCGGCCTCGCTCTCGCCAGAGTGGGCCACCGAAGTTTCCCTCACGACGAGGGCCGACGTGCCCATCTTTCACCGGTGATGATTGAACAGTGAAGTGATATTTGGGGAGCAAGCTAGTGTGCTTGAGACGCCGGCTATGGATAGTAGCCGACGCACCTTCTCGCGTAAGCCATAGGCGTACTATAAACCGACGGTGCTCCAGGATATTTTGTGTTGCATCTCACACGGTTGGTGATAATAAAATGTGTGTGATCTACTTGATTTTTCATCTTGATTTGAATTACATAATGGGGTCACAACGACAATGGATGGTGTTTGAATTGCTTGACCTTTTATCTGCAGTGAACATGCAACTATATGTGTGTCATAAAAGGATTGGAATTATTCAGGGTTCGTTTGAACATTTTGTACATTAAATTGGTGTTCTAGCCATTTTAGGTGCACAATTCAAAATTAAACTACATGCACAAGCTCCGGTGCACCAACATGGGTTGTAAAATAATATATGTGTCCATGGGTTTATGCTTATGTCCCATGCAAGAAATGGGGATGAAATTCGAACACCACAGCACCGCGGCTCTCCCGCAAACGTCGACATACTTGCTTTTGTAATTCTAGTAAATCCAAATCATGTGCGTTCCTTGAACCATTCATGTGACGCCACGTGTCTTCATTTTAATGGCTATAGGAGGTGCTGTGCGGACAGCTACTTGACCTTGACTGAACGGGAGGCATGCGAGCGGAGTCCGGTGTGCAGGCTAACCGAGAGGCGTGCAAGCTGTCCTCGAATGCGCAGGCTCAACGGGATGCGTGCAAGCTGTACGCTGTGCATGATCACTTGGAAGCGAGCCCTTTGACTTCCATGGCCGTGATAACCCACAAGTGTAGGGGATCACAACAGTTTTCAAGGGTAAAGTATTCAAACCAAATTTATTGATTCGACACAAGGGGAGCTAAAGAATACTCTTAAGTATTAGCAGCTGAGTTGTCAATTCAACCACACCTGGAAACTTAGTATCTACAGCAAGATAGTTTAGTAGAAAAGTAATATGATAGTGGCGGTAGCAGCAATAAAAGTAACGATAGTGTTTTTGTAGTTTGTGTATTAGTAGCAACAGAAAAGTAAATAAGCAACAAGCAATATAGGTAAAGCTCGTAGGCACTGGATCGGTGATGGTAAATTACGTCGGATGCAATTCATCATGTAGAAGTTATAACCTAGGGTGACACAAAACTAGCTCCAGTTCATCAATGCAATGTAGGCATGTATTCCGAATATAGTCATACGTGCTTATGGAAAAGAACTTGCATGACATCTTTTGTCCTACCCTCCCGTGGCAGCGGGGTCCTATCGGAAACTAAGGGATATTAAGGCCTCCTTTTAATAGAGTACCGGACCAAAGCATTAACACGTGGTGAATACATGAACTCCTCAAACTATGGTCATCACCGGGAGTGGTCCCGATTATTGTCACTTCGGGGTTGCGGATCATAACACATAGTAGGTGACTATAGACATGCAAGATAGGATCAAGAACACACATATATTCATGAAAACATAATAGGTTCAGATCTGAAATCATGGCACTCGGGCCCTAGTGACAAGCATTTAGCATAGCAAAGTCCTACCAACATCAATCTCAGAACATAGTGGATACTAGGGAACAAACCCTAACAAAACTAACTCGATTACATGATAGATCCCATCCAACCCATCACCGTCCAGCAAGCCTACGATGGAATTAATCACGCACAGCGGTGAGCATCATGGAATTGGTGATGGAGGCAGGTTGACGATGATGATGGCGACAATCTCCACTCTCGGGAGCCCCGAACGGACTCTAGATCAGCCCTCCCGAGAGAGATCAGGGCTTGGCGGCAGCTCCGTCTCGTGAAACATGATAATTACTTGTCCCCGATTTTTTTGTCCCCGAAAGTGAAGATATAGGATCTGGGGGTACGTCGGTAAGTCACCAGGGGGCCCACGAGGCAGGGGGCGCGCTCCCACCCTCGTGGCCTGGCCCAAGGCCCACTGGTGTGGATCTTCTTGCAGGTATTTTTTATTTTTCCGAAATAATTCTCCGTTGATTTTCAGGCGATTCCAAGAACTTTTTATTGTGCAATAACACCGTGGCAGTTCTGGTGAAAACAACGTTAGTTCGGGTTAGTTCCATTCAAATCATGCAACTTAGAGTTTAAAACAAGGGCAAAAGGGTTTGGAAAAGTAGATACGTTGGAGATGTATCAACTCCCCCAAGCTTAAACCTTTGCTTGTCCTCAAGCAATTCAGTTGACAAACTGAAAGTGATAAAGAAAAACTTTGACAAACTCTATTTGCTCTTGTTGTTGTAAATATGTAAGCTAGGATTCAGGTTTCCAACAAGATCATGAACTAACCACATTCACAATAACTTTCAGGTCTCAAGACTACTCACATCAATGGCATAATCAACTAGCGAGCAATAATAATAAACTTTGGAAGACAACACTTTCTCAAACCAATCATGATATGATATAACAAGATGGTATCTCGCTAGCCCTTTCTGAGACCTCAAAATATAAATGCAGAGCACCTTTAAAGATCAAGGACTGACTAGACATTGTAATTCGTGGTAAAAGAGATCCAGTCATGATCATACTCAATGCAAATTAATAGTAATACATGCAACGACAGAGGTGCTCTCCTACTGGTGCTCTTTGATAAGAGGATGATGACTCTGCATAAAAGTAAATAGATAGGCCCTTCGCAGAGGGAAGCAGGGACTTGTAGAGGTGCCAGAGCTCGTTAATTAAATAGAGATGAATAACATTTTGAGCGGTATACTTTCATTGTCAACATTACAACCAAGAATCTCGATATCTCCCATGCTACGCACATTATAGGCGGTTCCCAAGCAGAATGGTAAAGTTTATACTCCCCCAACCACCAACAGGCACACTCCACGGCTAGCCCGAAACAACAGGTACTATCCAAACCAGCAACAACCCTGGGGGAGTTTTGTTTAATTATTATGATTTTGAGCATGGGACTGGGCATCCCGATTACCAGCCATTTTCTCATGAATGATGAGCGGAGTCCACTCATCGTGAGAATAACCCACCAAGCATGGAAGATATAGACAACCCTAGTTGATACAGGAGCTGTTCGAGCATACAAAACATAATTTCATTTGAATGTGTAGAGTTTGGCACATACAAATTTACTTGGAACGACAGGTCAATACCGCATATAGGAAGGTATGATGGACTCATATGGACTAACTTTGGGGTTTATGGAAGTGGATGCACAAGAAGTATTTCCGCTTAGTACAGGTGAAGGCTAGAAACAGACTGGGAAGCGACCAGCTAGAGAGCAACAACGGTCATGAACATGCATTAGAATTAATCAACAATGAATGCAAGCATGAGTAGGATATAGATCACTATGAACATAAATATCGTGGAGGCTATGTTGATTTGTTTCAACTACATGCGTGAACATGTGCCAAGTCAGATCACTTAAATCGTTCAAAGGAGGATACCACCCATCATACCACATCACAACCATTTTAATATCATGTTGGCACGCAAGATAGACCATTATAAACTCTCAGCTAATTAAGCATGGCATAAGCAGCTATGATCTCTAATTGTCATTGCAAGCATGTTTCATTCATAACAAGCTGAATCAGGAACGATGAGCCATCATATTTACAAAAACAAAAGAGGTCGAGTTCATACCAGCTTTTCTCATCTCAATTAGTTCATCATATATCATCCTTATTTCCTTTCACTCGCACGACCGAATGGTGTGGAAAATAATAATAGTGCACGTACATTGGACTAAGCTGGAATATGCAGACATTTAATACAAGAGAGAAGACAAGATAATATGGCTCAAGGTTAAATCAACAACAAAGCATATGAGAGCCACTAAGCATTTCTATCATGGTCTTCTACTCTTAACCCCTAAAGAAAAGAGAAGAAACTATTTACACGGGAAAGATCCCAACAAGCAAAAGAAGAACATGAAGTCTTTTTGGGTTTTCATTTTATTCTACTACTACAAGCAAAGGAAGTAAACTGGATAGAAGCTACAACTATTTTTTTATGGGTTTTTCTAGCTCACAAGATAAAGACTAAAAAAAGAAATTGAAACTAAGCATAGATGGTACAGTGAAAGAGTGTGAGCACCGACAACAAGAATAAGTGTGAACATGAATGTAAGTCGGTGAGAAACACGTAATCCCCCAAGCTTAGGCTTTTGGCCTAAGTTGGTCTATGGCCACGGATCGAAGCCACTCCCTCCAGTGTACTGAGATGCATCCTCTAGGTGCCACTGGTTGGCGAGCTCATCCAGCTCCCACCCATAAACAGATTGACGGGAAGGATCAAGTGGTGTTTCTGGCTCAGGCTCTGAAGCTTGTGCCTGGCCTTGGTACTTGTAGAAGGCATCTGATGTAATAAGATACTTGCCTGTGGACAAATCAAACAAAGATGGTGCAGGTAAGGTAACAATTTCACAATATATTTCATCAAATCTTAATTTATAATTAAGTTGCATATTCTTGTCTTTAACAATAAAATCATGAGCTACCATGCTCTTGTAGTCTAGATAAATAGGGGCAAGCAATTTTTCTTCCTTCTTCTTCTCCTCTGAGCTCTTGCTGGAGGAGCCCCTCAATAATCTTTTTAACATTTTCCTTTTCTGAAATTTTTAGTAAATTCAAAATAAAAGTTAACCGAACTCAACAAGATTGATAGCAACAACTCCTATAAGTGCCTAGATACTATATCATGCATTAGAACTACTTGGGACCAAGAAAATTTGACATGCAAGCACAAGACCAAGGTCACCACAGCAGCATAAATTTGCAACAAATAAAGCACTAGAGCAAAAACTAATTGGACCGATGGAGGAGTCACATACAAAGGAACAATCTCCCCAAACAGTTTGGTGAATGGTGCTTTGAGCAAGGAGATCGAAAATGGCAGCAAGATGAGCTAGAACTCGGGTTTGAGCTGGTTGGGGATTTTTTTGGGAGGAAGAAGAAGAGCATGGGTGCAGGAATAAGTGCAGGGTGGCCACGTGGGGCCCACGAGGCAGGAGGGTGCGCCCTGGGCAGGGGGCGCGCCCTGGACCCTCGTGGCCACGTGTTGGCTCCCCTCGCTGTGTGTTCAATGCCATATTTTCTTAAATATTCTAGAAAAAATAACATTTCATTTTCATGGCATTTGGAGAACTTTTATTTTCGGGATATTTTTTTATTGCACTGATAAGTTTGGAAACAGACATAAAATGCTATTTTTCTTTTATTTATCCTAATTAACAGAAAGTAAAAGGAGGGTACAGAAGGTTGTGCTATCTAGATTCACCGATCCCATGCCAATCAAAAGGAATCCATTAACATGGTTGATCAGGTCTTGTTAATAAACACTTTCCGAGTAACATGAAACCGGAGAATTTTCGAATAACACTAGGTTACCTCAATGGGGATATATATGTCCCCAACAATAAGAATGTCATATTCCTTCTTGATAGTAGGAATAGGAAACTCAAAACCTCCAATAGTAATAGTCAAAGTTTTTCCAATATAATTGATACTGTGGACCTGAGGTTGTTTCCTCGGAAAGTGTACAATATGCTCATTACTATTGACATGAAAAGTGACATTGCCTTTGTTACAATCAATAACAGTCCCTGCAGTATTCAAAAAAGGTCTTCCAAGAATAATAGACATACTATCGTCCTCGGGAATATCAAGGATAACAAAGTCCGTTAGAATAGTAACATTTGCAACTATAATAGGCACATCCTCACAAATACCGATAGGTATAGCTGTTGATTTATCAGCCATTTGCAAAGATATTTCAGTAGGTGTCAACTTAATCAAGTTAAGTCTACGATATAAAGAGAGAGGCATAACACTAACACCGGCTCCAAGATCACACAAAGCAGTTTTGACATAGTTTCTCTTAATGGAGCAAGGTATAGTAGGTACTCCTGGATCTCCTAATTTCTTAGGCATTCCACCCTCAAAAGTGTAATTGGCAAGCATGGCGGAAATTTCTACTTCAGGTATCTTTCTTTTGTTGGTAATAATATGTTTCATATACTTAGTATAAGGATTTGTTCTAAGCACATCAGTCAAACGCATACGCAAAAAGATAGGTCTAATCATTTCAGCAAAGCGCTCAAAATCCTCATCATCCTTTTTCTTGGATGGTTTTGGAGGAAAAGGCATGGGTTTCTGAACCCATGGTTCTCTTTCCCTGCCGTGCTTCCTAGCAACAAAGTCTCTCTTATCATAACGTTGATTCTTTGATTGTGGGTTATCAAGATCAACAGCACGTTCAATCTCTACATCATTATCATTGCTAGGTTGAGCATCATCATGAACATCATTATTAATATCATCACTAGGTTCATGTTCATTACCAGATTGTGTCTCAGCATCAGGAACAGATATATCATTGGGATTCTCAGGTTTGTCAGCTACAGGTTCACTAGAAGCATGCAAAGTCCTATCATTTTTCTTTTTCTTCTTCTTAGAAGAACTAGGTGCATCTAAATTAGCTCTATGAGAATCTTGCTCAATTCTCTTAGGTTGGCCTTCAGGATACAGAGGTTCCTGAGTCATTTTACCACCTCTAGTAGCAACTCTAACAACATAGTCATTATTCTTACTATTTAATTCATTGAGCAAATCATTCTGAGCCTTAAGTACTTGTTCTACTTGAGTGGTAACCATAGAAGCATGTTTACTAATGAGTTTCACTTCACCTTTAGCTCTAGACAGATAATCACTCAAGCGTTCAATCATATAAGCATTGTGTTGTAATTGTCTACCAACATAAGCATTGAAGTTTTCTTGTTTCACAATAAATTTATCAAACTCATCTAAGTATTGGCTAGCTGACTTATAACGAGGAATATCACGTTCATCAAATCTATAAAGAGAATTTACCTTTACTACCTGTGTCGGGTTATCAAGACCATGTATTTCTTCAATAGGCGGTAAATTCTTAACATCTTCAGCTTTAATACCTTTTTCTTTCATAGATTTCTTTGCCTATTGCATATATTCAGGACTGGGGAATAGAACACCTCTTTTCTTCGGAGTTGGCTTAGGGGCTGGTTCAGGAAGTGTCCAATTAATTTCATTGGCGAGCATATTATTCAATAGTAATTCAGCTTGTTCCACTGTCCTTCCCCTGAAAACACAACCAACACAACTATCCAGGTGGTCTCTGGAAGCATCGGTTAGTCCTTTATAAAAGACATCAAGTATATCATGCATCTCAAGAGGATGATCAAGCAAAGCATTAAGTAACTGGAGAAGCCTCCCCCAAGTTTGTGGGAGACTCTCTTCTTCAATTTGCACAAAGTTATATATTTCCCGTAAGGCAGCTTGTTTCTTATGAGCGGGAAAATATTTAGCAGAGAAGTAATACATCATATCCTAGGGACTACGCACACAACCAGCATCAAGAAAATTAAACCAAGTCTTAGCATCACCCTTTAACGAGAACGGAAATTGCTTAAGGATATGGTAGTAGCGAATCTTTTCATCATTGGTAAACATGGTGGCTATATTATTCAACTTAGTAAGATGTGCCACAACAGTTTCAGACTCATAGCATTGGAAAGGATCAGATTCAACCAAAGTAATCAACTCAGGATCAACAGAGAATTCATAATCCTTATCAGTGACACACATAGGTGAAGTAGCAAAAGCAGGGTCATGTTTCATTCTAGCATTCAAGGACTTTTCTTTCAGCTTAGCTAATCACTTCTTAAGATCATATCTATCATTGCAAGCAAGAAAGTCTCTAGCAGTTTCTTCATCCATAACATAACCCTCAGGCACGACAGGCAATTCATATCTGTTGGGAGTAGTTTCATCATCACTTAGCAATTTGTTCATCTAATCTTAGCAATTTGTTCATCTAGAAATTCACCTAGTGGCACAGTATCAGGCATAGAGGTAGTTTCATCATACATAGCAGAAGTAGCATCATCAAGAACATACGACATATCAGATTCAATAGCAGCAGGAAGTGTCGCAAGTTTACTCATAACAGAAGGAGAATCAAGTACAGGGCTAAATGGCAGTTCCTTACCTCCCCTTGTAGTTGAGGGTAAGATCTTGGTTTTTGAGTCCTTCAAATTCTTCATAGTGATCAACAGATATAAATACCAAGTGACTTAAAGAATAGAGCTATGCTCCCCGGCAACGGCGCCAGAAAATAGTCTTGATAACCCACAAGTGTAGGGGATTGTAACAGTTTTTGAGGGTAAAGTATTCAACCCAAATTTATTGATTGGACAAAAGGGGAGCCAAAGAATACTCTTAAGTATTAGCAGCTTAGTTGTCAATTCAACCACACCTGGAAACTTAGTATCTGCAGCAAGATAGTTTAGTAGCAAAGTAATATGATAGTGGCGGTAGCAGCAATAAAAGTAACGATAGTGTTTTTGTAGTATTTGTAATAGCAGCGACGGAAAACTAAATAAGCAACAAGCAATATAGGTAAAGCTCGTAGGCATTGGATCAATGATGGTAAATTACGTCGAATGCAATTCATCATGTAGAATTTATAACCTTGGGTGACACCGAACTAGCTCCAGTTCATCAATGCAATGTAGGCATGTATTCCGAATATAGTCATACGTGCTTATGGAAAAGAACTTGCATGACATCTTTTGTCCTACCCTCCCGTGGCAGCGGGGTCCTATTGGAAACTAAGGGATATTAAGGCCTCCTTTTAATAGAGTACCGGACTAAAGCATTAACACATGGTGAATACATGAACTCCTCAAACTATGGTCATCACCGGGAGTGGTCCCGATTATTGTCACCTCGGGGTTGCCGGATCATAACACATAGTAGGTGACTAGAGACTTGCAAGATAGGATCAAGAACACACATATATTCATGAAAACATAATAGGTTTAGATCTGAAATCATGGCACTCGGGCCCTAGTGACAAGCATTAAGCATAGCAAAGTCATAGCAACATCAATCTCAGAACATAGTGGATACTAGGGATCAAACCCTAACAAAACTAACTCGATTACATGATAGATCCAATCCAACCCATCACCGTCCAGCAAGCCTATGATGGAATTACTCACCACGGCGGTGAGCATCATGGAATTTGTGATGGAGGAAGGTTGACGTTGACGATGGCGACGATCTCCACTCTCCGGAGCCCCGAACGGACTCCAGATCAGCCCTCCCGAGAAAGATTAGGGCTTGGCGGCGGCTCTGTCTCGTGAAACACGATAATTCCGTGTCCCCGAAAGTGAAGATATAGGATATGGGGGTACGTCGGTAAGTCACCAGGGGGCCCACGAGGCAGGGGGGCGCGCCCTGGGTAGGGGGGCACGCCCCCCCACTCCCGTGGACTGGCCCAAGGCCCCCTGGTGTGGATCTTCTTGCAGGTATTTTTTATATTTTCCGAAATAATTCTCCGTTGATTTTCAGGCGATGCCGAGAACTTTTTATTCTGCACAAAAACAACACCATGGCAGTTCTGCTGAAAACAGCGTTAGTCCGGGTTAGTTCCATTCAAATCATACAAGTTAGAGTCCAAAACAAGGGAAAAAGGGTTTGGAAAAGTAGATACGTTGGAGACGTATCAGACCGCTTGCCTTCCTCTCCATTAATGGCGCCCGAGCTGCTATTTTATACGGGCGACCTTACTATTCGCCTCTCATTCCCCTCCCTCCCGCAGACCTCCACCAACGCCATGGCGCTGAATGATCATCTGCCACTAGTCTTCAAGTTTGGTGAAGTCGACTCCAAGGAGGAGGAGATAGAAAATAAGGAGGAATGGGGACTCATGGACATGGCCTAGAACGAGCTGGCCACGGCGGTTGCTACCCCTCTCTCATCCCAACTCCCATCCCCACGCCCGCGCCAGCGACCATCCCCATAGCATTGATGGGCTGGTCGCCGAGCACTATTGCAGAGCTAGAAGCCATAGGCATCAGCGAGGTATCCGTGGACCCGCGCGAACTCGTGTACATGCCAGCGCCAGCGTCCGTGCCTGTGCCCGTGCGTGCCCCTCCACCTACCGTGGCATCGGCCCCCGTGCGTTTGGCTGCACCCGCCGCGCCCCTGCCCCTGCCCCTGCCCGTGAGCGCCCCTCCACCCACCGCAGCACCAATCCCCATGCGTTTGGCTGCACTCGCCGCGCCCATGCCCGCGCCCCCCTCAGCGGCATGGGACGCGGCTGTGGACCACTACCTCTCAGCGGCGCCAGTTACCGTCCTCCCTCGCCACACCTGTCGATTGGGCGACGACATGATGTTTGATTTACAAGTGAAGAACATTTTGTGCTGCCTTGAAGACTTCAACAACGCCGCCCCAGAGAACGACAACGACAACGACGGAGCGGCACGCCGCCACTGAAAATAGGTTTTTTGGGGTTTAATACTGTATCTCAAATTCTTGATCATATGAATATAAATTCGCAGTCCGACTAAATGAAAGATATGGTTTGAACGAACTTGCATTTTTCTCTCTTAATGTACAGACTTATCAAACAATTTTCTTTTGAAACAAACATCAATGGTTTTTAAATATAAAACACTCATCGCAAACGTTTTAGTTAGAACACCATATGCAAACCGACAGCTTCCCCAGGAAGCCAAGGGAAAATGTGCCGAGCAAGATTTGTGCATGTCTTGATCGCAAACGTAATAGTTAGAACACATGTATGCAAAGTGAGAGCTATGGTTGTCCCCCTTAAGTCAAGGGAAAATTTGTAGTGCAGGATTTGTGCATCCCTTCAACGCAAATGATTGTTTTGGATGACCCGTGTGCAACCATGTAAAAACAATTGGGTAAGATTTTCATCTGTCATATTGGGTATGTTGCCATTTGTCAAACTGGAAAGATCGACATTTGTTTATCTAGTAACATTGCCATTTGTCAACCTTGTAACACTACGATTTGTCAAAATATGTAGGTAAAAATCACTAGCACTGTTCATATGGACACCACTAGCAGGCGTGAGTTGATGGACGCATATGCAATTGTACCATCGATTACATACAACAAGTCATCATTCCACAACGACAACGAGGATACATGTTGGATTATAGATAATTTCCAACAAAACATTCTAGTAAAGTAAAGTTTTTTTCACACAATAAATAAGAAAGAGATGAAATGAACTTCAGATCAACCACTCGTCGGTGTTGGAAACACTTGCTTTGAACCAGAAGTGATTCTTTGGGAAGGGCCAACTACTATCAATCTCGAGAGAAACGCAGGACTTATCATCTAGGCTGAAGCGGCCTATTACAATACCCATATTTTGATAGCCACGGTAGGGAAGCATAGCAATGTCCGAGGTATAGATACAGTTGCTTCTCATAAATGGTAGTAATGTTGTGTCAACAGCAGCTGGATCACATTTCACCATCATTGGATAGTTTTCTCCAAGGAAGAGCGAGTTTTCTCCAAGACTATCAATACTAAACCAGGGAGAAGGTGTTGGGGCTAGCACACTAGTATCCATCCCGAATACCCTGCAACGGATGTTGGAATAGGTCCGGAGAGTGCGACCATACGAGACACCACCTGCTTCCTTACTAACATCAGCAGTGCCTTGTATATAGACTAGAAGAGGTGATCCATCAGAATAAGTTGCCAGGCGCCACTGAGTATATGGGTCTTGCTCTCCACATGCTCGTGATCATCACCATCGTCATCTCCCCCTTGGTTATAATTTTTTTCAAGTATAGGTGCTAGAATGTTCACAGGACCTTGGGAACACAAGAAGGTTAATTAGTAAAGGGAAACTAGCTAGCTAACCCGCATGCATGTGGATGAAACAATTATAATTACGCTGGAAGACAAATGTACCAAAACCATAATGATTCCATGCAAAAACAGTGTCATGAGTGGTGGCAGCAAACACAAGACCCTCGTATTGAATTGCATCACAGTACCCATCCGTTTACAAAAATTTATTTTTGCGCAATATCCCTCGAGTCGTGGAAGCAAGGACGGCAACAAGCTTGTCGAAGATAGCAACAACTTCATAGTTTGTGTAATTCCAAGAGCAGTTGGGAACTCGACAAATTGCTATCTTCCGTAGACGACAGTCACCATGATCGTATTTGAACGTACATAGAATACCGGTGTGCTCAACTTCATGGCAGTTTGATATTTTTGCAAGTGGAACTCGGCAACGAGTGTACACATTCACAAGTTCTCACTCGTAGTTGTACCCAATATAAACAACCAAATCACCATTCGCGCCTGCCCAAGAATTATGCTCAAGCGATGGCATCTTAACATCACACGTATCATTATCAAGCGGCATCAACTTGCACAAGGCGAGGCTTCTGTCGTCCCCGCGCTAGTGATCAGGGTCACGTCGAAGAAGATAGGGGAGATCAAACCGCTCCTGGACCCTTGGGTTGCTTGTAATGATGTTATTAGTTGAGTCGAGAATGGTTTTGAACGAACCTGCCATGCTAGCCGAGGTGATGATGTCACACCGATCAATGAGTTCCTCCACCACGTCATCTTTCAGATCGGGGCAAGAATAACGGGGTCATTTCCGGCCCGTTCCCTCCATGGAGAAGATGATCGAACAATGGCAGAAGGAAAGGGTGAAGGCAAATAGAGGGAGGAAGAGCATGCGGCAGGAGTGCCAAATCGAGAGGGAAAGGCGAAGAGGTGGTGGACGGTTGCCACGGTACAAGAAGAGGCTAGTGGGGAGCAAATGGTTTCCACAGAGGTCACACACTGATGACAAGGCCGAGTGAACCGCATGCCGTATATCACACACACCTTGATCTAGCTAACCGTTTCTTTTGTGTTGCCTAATCACAAACAGTTCATCCGAGTGAACCGTATGCTGTATATCGCACACGCCTTCATCTGGCTGCCCATTTCTTTTGTTCCTCCTCATCGCAAACCGTTAATTGAACTGAACCGTATGCCCTGCATCGCACACACAACTAAAATCTGAACCGTGTTTGATGCATCCATCATCGCAAATGTTTTGCACCTTTTTAATGTTTTTACACCACCATTCGCGATTATTGCATCGCACACAGTTTCGTCGAAGGGTCTCTGATCGTAGTGACGCGTTAGCATCCTGCAGTAGTGCTGGGAAAGAGGGCATTTCTTTTGAGAGAAAGATCAATGTTGATGGATCATACTGGAAACCTGAGTAGTATCCCAAAACCACATGGGTTGCTACAAAAGGACCTCCAATAGATACATCCACTTATCTAGTTCGACTGTGATACTTCATATTCTCCAGATGCGTCATTTGACTCGAATACTTCATATTTTCCAGATGCGTCATTTGACTCCAACTATAAATTGTTCAAAAATCAAAATGGTGAAGTATTTGCTAGATTTGTTGGTACTAACTGTAGGAATGGTCCCCCAGTGAAGAAAATTCAGGTGCCCAAAAGCCTTCTTCAAAACCTTCAGGTGAATGTCATCATGACCCCACGAAATCCAAAGAAGTTCCCAGGGAAAATTATTCACATGGACCAAAGTCGTCAAATGGATGCAGACCTACTCATGGTCGCGCTAATGCTTCTTCTTCACGGGGAAACAAACATCGATATGATGAATATGTGCATTATTCTTCGAACCATTATCTTCATAAATCTTCAAAGAATTTATGTGCATATTCAATTGAGTACTATAACCCTCCCGTGAAGAGAAATGCATATTGGTCAATGCCTAAGTTCTCTATCAATGCGTTACGCTAGATTTCTTCTCAACCACCCATTCAAATGTTGGTGGTTAAGAAGAACAACTAATCTCTCTTCTGCAGGGTTAGGTCTAAATGTCTGATGAATTTGATGAAGACCCGACAAGTACTTCTTCAGGTGGATAGATGAATCTCAACCATGGAAAGATACTAGGCATTATCCATGTGCATTGAATAAGAAGGTGATATCACGAGGAGATCGAATCATACCCTAACTTGGTGATGATCCTCTACGACGGCAAGGTCAGAGATGATTCCTGTTGACAGCGGCGGATTCCTGTGGTGGAGACGCACATGAGACGACGATGATCCAGAGACCAAGGGGGCAACGGCAATGGTGCGCGGGCGCGTGCCATTTGATGAATTTTCCAACACGAGCCATTGGAATATATACACATGTGCTATCGGTGGCACTGAGTGGTATGGATCGGTGGCACCGAGATGTGAAACTTTTTTCACTTACAACAACTTGGGAGACCTAGTCGGTATAATCGGTAGCATCGAAATAGGAAACCTAGATCAGTCTAATGCTTTCGGTGGGAACGATTTGAGTTGAAATAAAGTACAAGGTCTTGGTAGGCAGCCCTTGAAGGATTGGTGGCTCCGAATTGTCACATCCTGCATTTTGTATCATGACATTTGCATTAATAAAGCATGAAAATTTGGACCAACAAAAACTTTTGCATCATTTGGCTTTTTTTGGAGTTGGATTTCTCTCGGATATTTCAAGTGCTCTTTATGGTCAACATAACTCCACCTCCTATACTTCATCTCCTTGCTCCAAACTTCTGCTCAATGATCATGCCATGTGTATAGTGCAATATAGTATTTTCTTACAAAAATAATTTGGCCAAAAAGTATATTCTAAATTTAGTTTTCCAAAACCCCCCGAATTGAGGTTTGCACTACAAGTACTTGATTTGTGGTATGTAAAATCTTTCAAAGAGTATATTTCACTCCCATTAGTTATAGGACTACCATAAACCATAAAAATATAATTTTAAAAGTTAATTTCCTATTTTATTTAAAGGATTTTTCTTTGGGCCAGAAATTGTATTTAATAGGTTCAAATTATTTAACTGTTTCAAAAACATTTGAGAAAATTTAGGGAAACTTAGTGGACATATATTTTTCATATATAAGAGTTTCAACACATGGTCATGTTCAAAATATCGGACAAATCCCTCAAAAACCCTTTCTGGATATTTCAAGCTTTTAAAATATTTACAAAGGGAATATTCTTTAAAACTTCCAAGAACATTATAGCAAGTCACATATGCATAATATGATGACCTTGCAAAGTTTCAGCTCAATCGGAATAGTTTTGGTTCACAAAAGGGCCCCAAACCATCTTTGTCTAGATCCAAGTTAGAACAACTTTGCATTGCCAACTTTATCCAAATGACCCAATACATTGTGGACATGCTCACAACCCCAAATGATGACACTAAACCAATTGGTGCACCAAGGCGAATGGTTTTGCATGACTAGATCTTGGTAAACTCAATTCTATTGATTTCTAGGGTTTACAAAAGTTGCATTGGCAAGTTTACCCAAATGGACTCAAACTTGGTGGAACACCCTAATTATATGTGCCATTTCACCCTGTTAAGTCTCATGCCTAATGGAATTCTTTTTCTTGCCCAAACAAACAACAAGCACCTTCTGCCATTTACCAAAACAGCTACTTGGACAGCTTCCACTCTTTCCCTTGGGCTCAACTTTTTACCACACCCCTCCTAGTCTTCTACTACCTCCAGTAACTTTTCCTTGGCCTCAGCTCAATGATTGAGGGGTGAAACCCCCCCCCCCATTTACCCCTCTAGACAGCCACATCACCCCTCTTTCTCACCTCCCTCCTCACTCCATTGGCCATCCATGGCATCCAAGGCTCCCTCCCCATACTTTACTCTACCCTAGAGCTGTGAGACATCAGTGGTCGCGCTCACAAGGAATATAATATGCCATGGCATGCCAAACACACGCTCTAGACTGGGCTATAGTGCGGCCAGGCACTGTAGCCGCTCCCTCCCTTCCACGTCCGGCCACCTCGGGCCTCCCCAACGCGCCCGCCGAGGCGCCTCGACGTCCGCGACACGCCAAGCCTCTGCCCCCCTCCTCCTTCTCCCTCCTCCTGCCCCTACTCGCACACACGCTGGCCGCCCAAGCGCACGAGTGAGCAAGCTCACACGCGCGGTGCCCGTGACCCCTCTCTGCCCTCTTTCTTCGCCCCACTCACTCTGGACCAACCCCAGGAATACCCTAGACACCCCATGACGAGCTCCCATGACCCGTGGTGATTGCAACGAGCTCGCGGGCGCACGCGTCTTCAGTGGGCCGTCGCTAGCCTATATAAAGGCCTCCCCAAGCCTCTCCCTCTCCACCACTCACCCTCTCCTACTCAAAATTGCGCCCTATACACCCAGCTCTCCTCCAAGAGCACCCGAGCTCAAGATCGAGCTCGATCTCCGCCGCTGCAGCTCGCTGTCGTCCGCTTGGTACAAGCCCTCCCCACTGCACCTCTACCTCGATCTGGAACAACCACTATCTGCTGACCATTTCCCTCTCTCCCCCTCTTCGTTTGCAGCCGGAATCGACCGGAACAACCACCGCCCGGCGCTCCTCCGCCGTGCCACCTCGTCGCCGGCGAACCAGGCAGCTCTGGCGACATCGACCACCACCACCCAAATGGAGACTCCACTCTGAATCGAACGGTGGCCTCAGCTCGATCCACTGTGCCCTGCATCGTCGTCGGTGAGCTCGCCGACCCTCTGGTCGTGAGGTCGGAGATGACAGGCGGGCCCCGCCTATCATCCTCTCCTCTCTCCCGCCCCTCTCTCTCTCACTGACGCCTGGGTCCTGCCCATCAGGTTCAAACCTGGCGCACGCGCACCGCTCGGCTCTCCCGGGTCGAATCCCTTCTAGGCCTGTGCACTGCGGCTGTTCTGGCCCAGTTGCACAGTGCCCTTTCCCCTTTTTCTTTTCTACGCATTTTTTCAAATATACCACATGATAAAATATTTATCCAAATTAATTAATTCCAACTCCTAAAGTCTTGTAATAATCCCACCTATTTAATGGTGTATCTTTCATACAAATCCATCCAACTTTTCTGCAGTGTTCAAATTTAAATTCAAATTTGAGCAATTATATCCCTATTTGCAAATCCACTACTTTGTCCCTGTAGCTCCAAATACAAAACTAAGAATTTTACCCTTCTTAGTTTTCATCCTAGTATTTTAAAAGAATAAGTTGATATTTTTTTGAGCACTTTGACTTTTCTGTTTTTGCTATTGCCTTATTTTTTTCCGTTGTTTTTGGCAACGAATAGATCCTGTATCTGACGAGGTAGTTGGAGAAGAAGAAGGAGAAGGACTTGAAGAATTTGAAGACCAAGCGAACTAAGGCAAGCAACCCTTTGACCATGACACCCCTCTTGTTCATCGGTACAATCTTTCTGATTGCATGATAAAGAAAAGTGATGGTGATGAACTTGTTGTGAATCACTAAACGATGCATACCCATACTCATAGCCCTACCTTGTACATGGAGATACAGTGTCAAAAGATTAGCTATTGATGCATAATGTTGCATGTGTGCCATGCACTCCTCGTGGTTGCATTCTTTCGAAAACCCCATCGGGCGACCCTAATGCCTGTGGGAGATGTTGAACTAAGGTCACCACTTGAGAAAGAAGTGGTGTACAGGAGCAAGCATTTTGTGTGTGTGTAAAATGATGGATTATATTTATGTGTGATTACCGTCCCAACCAAACATGTGCAACCCCTGTACCCCTTATGGGACGAGGCATTATTGATTACTTAGGCTGATACTAGCATGGTGCCCACATTACTAGTGATGGGGTGAGCTGAGGTCACTCTCGGGACGGAGTCTTGCTCATATAAGCGGCAAGGACTGTTTTCACAAGGCACCGGACACACCGTTGCTCCCTTCGTGTATGTGTGATAATGTGAAAAGGGCAGAGTCCCACGATATTTTGCTTATACACGAGGGCCGTGTACCAACGAATGGACTCTACGTTAGTGTCGTCCAGGGAAAGATAATGATCGGGTTCCCCCGAGTACTTGAGGTACTGCGGGATCGTGGGTGACACGAAAGCTTCCCGGATCTTGTGGGTAAAGTGTGCAACCTCAGCAGAGTGTCAAACAATTCGAATAGCCATGTCCACGGTCATGGACAGTTGGGTGGTGCTACCTAAACTATGTCCAGAAATTTTACAAACACGATGCATATGTGTGCGGAAGAGAACTATTTGAGTCAAGGCAGTGACTTGACATCTTGAATGAGCTAGCATTGATCTAAACTCTATTTATGTTGATATCTGTAACCTGTTCTCATGGTTACCAGAGTTCATTGATTCATACCTTACAAGATGATAGGACATTTCAACTAGCTTGACGCTAGGTTGCTTACTTGTCGTTGCAATACACATTGTTACTTTGATCCAAAACATGGGTTGCTCGCGAGTACATTCAAAGTACTCATTGGCTTGCCACTGTTTATTTAATTGGCGAGGCATGGAAGAACATGAGTTTGAAGAAGAGTTCTTTGGAGACGAACATGCGAACTAGGACGCTTTCCCAGTCAGAATTCCTGTAACGTTAAGGCAGATGGCATGGGTTCTACTTATCAACGATGATTTCCGCAGCTTGAGTTTATTTGATGTTCATCCCTTGAGGCTTTATCTATGTAAGACTTGAACATAATGGTCATTATTTGTGTAACACGGTATGTATGGATATAAGACTTTTGTTATTCAGCTTCTGTGTGTTCACTCAGCATTGATCTCTAGGATCACTGTACACGTGCATTCGGTGATGTCGACTTATGAGTCGGGGTCCCCACATGAATGGTCTTCACCCGGAGGGTCCAAAAAAGACTTGTTCAAATTTTTGTGATGTAGCATGAATAGAGTTTGAGACAAGAAGAGCATAGATAGCTAGAGAAAGTTCTTAGAAATTCTTGTACATCCACTTGGCCAATAAAAACCAAGACAATGTAAACAAAAAATGGATGTCCTCGGATGAAAAAATATGCAACCAACATGCTCACTCAATAAGATATCAAATGAAATATGGGTCAAAGCATTCACAATAAATTCTAGCATTTATCAAGCAATTGGCGATGACTAGGTCATCTATATATGAGTATATTGACTTAGGAGTCAAATGAGAACATTTGATCATAGGTCATACTCATCGTTTAAGCACAAGTGGGGTTACCGCTTTTACATAAAGCATTAATGTGTTCACACCATTAGGGTTGCTTTACCTCAATTTTTAGAGCAAAGCTCCCCTAGATATGATATCCCCCTAAGAGGGATGAACTAACCTTGGGCTTTGTCGATGATGAGTTAATGCAGATAGTGAAGATGTGGATGCTCAATGTTGATGTAGATCCTTGGGACCAATCCTTTGGAGTGGTGCACTTTTAATACCTACATGGGTTAGTCCCACAAGGAACATACAAGGATATCCATAGACATATAATGAATTGCACATATGATGATGTCCATGAAAGCATTAGGTTACCATGTCCCTTGTCTTACCAACAAGAGGGTTTGTGATTCCACGAACTTCACCCAAGATAAGAAAGCTGATTGCACAAGAACTCGCCAATATGAATATGAGTGAAGTATGTTGGTAGAGTCGCCCTCAAGAACAATCTACTTCTTATTCTTTGGGATCCACACCAACTTGATGGGAATCCTTGGAATCGTAGTTGAACTTGATGAAGTAGAGCTTGACATAGTCTTGGGAACCCACTTGACCATGGCTTTTGGAGCTTCTTCAAATGACTCAATATCTTCTTGAAGCTTGTCCTTGCCTTTTAGCTTGCGGTCTTGTGGAGGAAGATCATCTTGAGCTTGTGTAACCTCAAAAGAAGTGGGGTCATACTTTTCTTGTTGAGGAACAAACTTCGTCTTGGGGTATTGATCTTCTTCTCATTCAACTACATTGGCATTGAACTTTCGTTCAAAACCAACACCTTGATTCTTCCGGTGCCTTCCTTGCTTGTGTACAATTTCCTCAAAATGCTTACTCCCGGCAAGGCTCTTGTAAACACCTTTCTCTATAATTCCCTTCAATAAGCTATTTTCTTGCTCAAGTGTAACTTGGCTAAGAGAATCGTCAGTGGAATCAAGAGAATTACTAGAAGCAACAACATTGTATTTAGCATGGTTATTGTTACTACTAGAAGAAGATTATTTATTGCTCTTGTTGCTAGATTTTGCTTGTGGCATATACGTAGACAAGAAGAGACGCCTGGCAATGTAAGAAGAACTCTCCTTTTGAAGATCATCATTGATAGCTTTTAGAAACACATGCTCGTGCTCTAAATTTAGCTTCCTGAAGCGTATATTCTCATGAGTTTTTAGGAGCTTTCTATGATCCTATAGAGTTGTTTCATGGGCTAACTTAAGAGTGTTTAGTTCTTCAGTTAGACGCTCGATTTACTTCTTATTATTGTCATTACACTACTGCAGGATGCTGCTAACGCGACACTACGATCAGAGACCCTTTGACAAAATTGTGTGCGATGCATTAATCACAAACGATGATGTAAAAAAGGTCAAAAAGATGCAAATCGTTTGCGATGGCGGAGACATCTAACACATTTTAGATTTTAGTTGCGTGTGCGATGAGGGTTATATGGTTGATACATATGAACTGTTTGCGATGAGACATAACAACATAAACGGGCAACCATGTCAAGGTGTTTGCGATATACGACATACAGTTCACTCGGATTTACTGTTTGTGATTAGGAAACGCTACAGAAATGGTCAGCAAGATCAAGGTGTGTGTCATATAGGGCATACGGTTCACTCAGACGAATTGTTTACGATTAGGGAACACAATAGAAACGATTCAAGTTAACAAGATGTGTGTGATATGCGGCATACAGTTCACATAGATGAAGTGTTTGCGATGAGCCAAAAGAACATAAACGATTCGCGTAAACAAGATGTGTGTGATACGCGGAAAACAACCCACTCGGATGACCGGTTTGTGATGGGAAATTATAACACGGACGGTTACTACAGCTAATTCGTGTGCGATATGTGTTCACACTTAGCACCGGGTTAAGATATGTGGAACAACTTCGAGCCCAGAACCATCAATAAATTTTGACCTTGTTTCTCGTCACATTGCAGATTACAACGCAATAAGTAATTTCAAATATGTTCACACCGATCAAACCAATATGTGTTCACACTTAGCACTGGGCTATAAAAACTACCCACACGAAAATTACTTCAGAGTTCCTCTCCTCATCACCCACAAAACTGGTCTTTCCTATTAAGTTGTTCCGCCATGACCGGTAGGAGGAGTTTTTGGTGGACATATAACAAGGGAGCAAAGACCAAGACCGCAGAAGCACTTGAGAGGCCCCACCGCTACGCGGCAGCCGCAACAGAGATGTGCTGGCGCACCGCAGAGCCCTTGAACGAGCTCTCGCCGACACGCGAGGGCTCTCATAAGCGCACTTGCCACGTCGGCGATCGAGATGAGCTGGCATTGCTGAAGTCGTTGGCAAGCGAACACGACAATCTCGCTGGCCTCATTAAGAAGCAAGAGCTGGTCGACGGCTTGATGAAGCTGCCCTAGATCAGTGATGCCTCGGTTGAGAAGGCGACCGGCCTCGTCGAGCAACTCATGGGTGACAATGCGAAGCTCCTCAAGGCGCTCGCTGACAAGGAGGAGGAGGCCGTCGGCTAGAAGATGTTGTGTGAGCAAAGCAGTGCCTCGGGGATGATGCTGAAAGCGGTCATCAAGGAACTGATGGGTGACTTGAGGAAGCTATGGATCGAGCGCGAGCAGGAGGTGGAGGTATCTGTGGCTGCTATCAAGCAAAGTCATGAGGAGTTGAAGAAGGAGCTGGAGGATGTCGTTGCCCGGCGATCCACCGAGGAGTAGAGACAGTAGTGACCTAGATCGTTGTCTGCGATTTCCTTCTTCTCTTGCCCCCGTGTCTTTCGGGCTTTGCTGCACGTGGCATTTTAAATTACCTAGAATATGTAAGACAATTATTATCCGCGCCATTGTAAATTTGTCGTCATATTATCCGTTGCCCTATGTGGCATTTCAAATTATCCGGAATATGAGTTGAAAACACGAACAAAGCAAATGCTAATGTTGAGAGGGGCCAAGGGATCACAAGCAAACACCGTCCGCCCAGGTGCTATAATTAATCGCATGTTAAACAGAGGCTCAACCGCCATTAATGGAGAAGTTGTGAGCGTGGCGGGTGGCTGTTATGGAGGCACAAGGGCTCGCTTCCTGGTGAGCATGGGCGGCCTTTCTGATCGCGCATGTTCTGCCGAGCCCGGGAGGTGGACAGGATGCACGCGTCCCATGGAGCCTGCATGACGGACTACTCACACGTGTCCCGTCAAGCCTGCACGGCGAACTTCTCGTGCTCGTCCCGTCTAATAAAATAGTTGCACGCATGCCATCGAGTATGGTTAATTTTTTACACAAAATACAAAGATGACCAATGAATGACGACTGAGGTAGTACTATCCCATAAGAAAAGAGGGACACACAGTTCATATAATACAACCATTTGCGATATTAACGTGTCAGCTATTTGTTTCAAAAGGACTTCGTTGGCTATTAATGTGTGCTCCTTGTCTCAAACTGGATAATTTTTTTACCATGGCATATATGTGCCATGTCATGAAACCATTCCAAGTTTCATGTTTTTTGGGTGATTTTACGATTTACTAGGATTTAACAACATAGATTCTCAATGTTTCAGGATGACGAGACGTTTGTAATTCATTCCCCTTCCTTCAATGAGAGCTAAACATGCACCCAATGACACATGTATGATTTTCCACCCATTTTGCTTCACTGGAGCATGTGCTTGTAGTTCAAATTTGAATTATGGACTACATTAAATGCCTAGAAAACTCAATCAATATATAAAATGGCCAAATGAACCCTGAACAGTTTCAAATTTTAGCACGCCACTCTTGTTATTCTATGTTGCGTGTAGAAAACAAAATTCAAGGCGAGAAGAGGGAGTGATTATCGTTTCGCCCACAAGAGGGGCATGTTTCCGTACGGGAACCACGAGGGTTGCAAGAACCTTTGGTTTGTAAGAGGCTTGTAATATAGCTTGGCCCAAATTGGACAATTTTTTTACCACGACATATATGACCATGTAGTGACACCATGCCAAGTTTCATGATTTTCTGGTTAGTTTTGGATTTACGGAGATTTAAAAACCAAGATTTGCAATGTTTGAGGCCGAGCCAGGACGCCGAGACGGTTGAATTCATTCTCATTCCTTCCATGGGACCTAAACATGCACCCAAGGACACATAGACGATTTTTCTAGCCATTTTGGTGCACTGGAGCATGTATTTGTAGTTCGGATTTGAATTATGGACATTAAATGCCTAGAAAACTCAATTAATGATTAAAAAAGGTCAAACAAACCCGGAATAATTTCAAAGTTCACGGCAAATATCCCGTTGTTCCATGTTGCCTGTAGAAGAAAATACAAGGCTAGAAGAGAGAGCGATTATCGTTTCGCCCACAAGGGGACAAGGTTCCCTATCAAAACCATGAGGGTTCTTGCGAGAGGCTCCGGTTTGTAAGATGTTTGTAATAAAGCTTGGTCCAAATTGGACAATGTACTTTTACCACAACATATATGTGGCATGACGTGACACCATGACAACTTTCATGACTTTCAGGTGTGTTTTGGATTTACGGGGATTTATAAACCGAGATTCCAAATGTTTGAGGACGAGCCATGATGTCGGTATGGTTGTAATTCATTCCCATTCCTTGCATGGGATCTAGACATGCACCCAAGGAAACATGTATGATTTTTCTAGCCATTTTGGTGAACTAGGGCATGTATTTGTAGTTCAGATTTGAATTATGGACAATAAATGCCTAGGAAACTCAATTAATGAATAAAAGCCAAACGAACCCTGCATAATTTTAAATTTCGGCACGTATAACCTGTCGTTCCATTTTGCCTGTAGAAGAAAATACAAGGCGAAAAGAGGCAGTGATTATCATTTCGCACATAACGGGGACACGTTTCCCTATAGGAAGCACGAGGCTTCTTGAGAGAAGCTCCGGTTTATAAGGGGCTTGTAATAAAACTTGTCCCAAAATGGACAAAAGAATCCTCTACATATATGTGCCATGTCATGACACCATGCCAAGTTTCACAAGTTTCGGGTGAGTTTTGGATTTACGGGGATTTAAAAACTGAGATTCTCATGAAATGTTTTCAAAAAAACACATGGTTCACTCACGAAAGCCACGTGCCTACCAAACCGTGGCCGATGCCCTCTGCTACGCACGCGATCTGAGTCATGCATTCCGATTGGCCAGGACCCAAACTCCGTGGATCGTACGCCTGGACCGTTGGATGCTCCCAGATCGAACAACAATCCTCATCCCTTTCAACAACGCATGAAGTTCCAGTTGTGATTTTATTTATATGGGTAAGCACTGTGCGCATGCGTCGTGCTAGCTCATGCTTCATACTCTACTAAGTTTTCCATATTCATTTCAAAAAAGGTTTTCCATATTAATGTTGTTAAATATATTCAAACACGCTACCATTTCCCTCCACTCCTCCCATCGTTTTCTCGCCTCTTCTCCCATCATTGTCCTGCTGCCAGTGTTAGTGCTCATAGAAGGCTAGGCGGCGACACACTAGCCATGTAAATATTGCACACAGTTTCTAAAAGCACAAACGTGTGTGATAGTAGGGAGTAGGTCCCATAGAGTGACCAGCGTGAAATGCCTTAAAGGCAAGGAGGCAATTCCTATCAGCAAGGGGCGGCTTCCCATCCGCTACCCTAGTCTAATAGAACGCAAAAGTTAAGCGTGCTTGGGCTCAAGTAGTCTAAGGATGGGTGACATGGTGGGAAGTTGCATATCTTAAGCTTCATTTAAATGCTATGATACGGTCATTATAGACATTTATCATCTAAATATCTCTATAGTGACCTATCATGATGATTATATAAACCATGGGATCCTTGTTTTGCTAATTTATAGATTATATTTTTATTGGTTATTTTATGTTCTAAAAAATCAAATAATGATCGACATCTGTAGGCCCACACAAATTATCCATTTGACCCAACTCACGAGAAGGGTTTACTCTTTGCTTCGTGTGCTATGTTAGAGCAAATCAAGTTTCAGCACATGCGTTGGACGGCTCCCGGTCCCTACCCCC
>LR738711.1:293268664-293428458 GCA_902687465.1 Secale cereale
CCCCCACCCGCCTCGAAGTTGCGTTCCCGTCATCGTATGTCTTTAACCTATCCGCAGGGGTACAATGTTCAGTTTGTAATGTTACTGATGTAGTTGGTGCCCCATCGAAATTGTGCTTTCGGGATTGGAAAAAATCACACACCCGACCCATACATTTTTTCAGGCCGCATGCAGGGTATAGGGGTCCAGGTGTTATGATCGAGCATGTCTCCCTTGTGTGGTTTATAGACGCTGCACATATCAATGCGCTCCTCGAGTGTATATATCATCCTTGATCGATAACGAGGGGGACCACACAATCTATCCCTTTGACCCAACATACAAGAAGGTATTGACCATATGTGTGCCATGTTAGACCAAATAAAGTTTGAGGCATGCGTTGGACGACAATCCCCGCCTCAAAGTTGGGGAACCGACATCGTATGTATTGAACCTGGCTTGGGGTCGGGTACGGTGTTCAGTTTGTAATGTAGTTGGTGCTCCATCGAAGTTGTGCATTCGGGATTTGAACACATCACACACCACGGTATCCATACATATTTTTGGGCCGCATGGAATGTATAGGGGGTCTTCTGATCAACCACGCCTCCCTTGTGTGGTTTTTTGTGACGACACGCATATATGTGGGCTCCTCGAGTGTATATATTATCCTCTTGACCAATAACAAGGGGTATGTGTTGGCCATGAATGGATTCGTCCTAGTTCGTGTTCGGGCCGGTCACTGTCACATGTCATTCAACTAAAGCTCGAGCTCATGTGTTGTCAGGATTCCCTCCCACATGCTCGGATTGCTGGGTTCCACCGACACCGTACCCTGTGTATCTCGTCCTTAACTACCTGGCTTTCATGGTTATTGTATGTATCGAGAGGCAAGCGCCACATCTAAATTTTACATTATTCGATATTGAGAACAAACATCACCCCTTCCAACGTACATCATTTTGGGTTGCATGCAGGCGGTGCTGGTTTTGTGGTCCCTCTCATGTGATTTTTTATGATGGTTTATATATATATTCTATCCATTTTTTATCGACAACAACAGTTGTCATTTGACCAAGCGATAGATTCACTAGTCCGTCTTATGGTAGCTCATGGTGACATGCATGTAATGACCAAAGTATCATTACATGCATCCGCCCCGCTGACACGAATTGGTAAGTGGGTCAAGCACCCAAGCTAGGTAGCTACGACGTTATGTCATTATAGATATATCCAACGGTGCTTTCGGGTTTGCGAGACAGGTGCCATAAAAGTTGTGCATTGTGTATTTAAAGTATTAAACATCACACCCCATATTCCTAGATATATTTGGCCACTTCCAGGTTGTTCTTGACTTCTGGCCCCTATCATCGATCTTCGACGACATGCCCAACCATGGGCCCACGCAGTCAAAGTTGTGCATTGGAATTTTGAACATCACATACCACCCTTTTCACACATATATATTTGGGCCACATGCTGGTCTGGCTGTCTTCTGACCCGCTCTAACATTTTTTTGCTGCAAAGACTCGGATGACGCTCAACGGACACGGGTATACTGGCTTAACTGTGTGCGATGCAAGTGCACTTTGAATCACCACGACTTCGCAAGCGCGAGAAAAGGTGGAGGTACTGGCTTAATCGTCTCCGATGCTAGTGCGCTGTAAAATCGCCACATGCACAAGCTAAAGGTGGGTAGTTTATTTAGACTGAATTCCACGTCTACGTCTGGAAATTGGGACGAACCATGTGTGAAAGACCAGCTAGCTAGTAATCTAAATCAAACTACTCGCCTTGAGCGTTGCTAAAATCGGCGGTTCTGCCGCTTTTCCTTATTATCATACATGCATATTCTGTGCGATCTTGGGTACTCCCGCCCCGCATCAATTCCTTTACCCAAATTTTAGTAGCCGTCATACTTCAACTGTCGCCCCCTCTCCTCCCACACCGACTTTATAGTAAAATTGAAGTAACTAAGGCATATGAACCGTCACCCTCCCTCCTCCACCACCATCTCCACCCAACATTACTAAAATTTTCAGTAGCCACGGCGTATCCTCAAACACCACCCGCCCCCCTGCACAGCCCCCCACCCGCCCCTCCCCCTCGAACCCTAGCTCGCCGCCGCCGCTGATGTCGCTTGAACTACGTCGGTATTTCCCCAAAGAGGATGGGATGATGCAGCACAGCTACAGTAGGTATTTCCCTCAGTGATGAGGAGAAGGTTATCGAACTAGTAGGAGGACAAAGCAACACTATGTAAACGGTACCTGCACAAAAATAACAAATATTTGCAACCCGTCATGTAAGAGGGGTTGTCAATCCCTCTTGGGTAATTGATTGGCAAAAGGATAGACGAGTAATGGCAAATGGAACAACGGCAAATAAAACTCAACGAGTTATTTTTCGGTTTTTGATAATATAGATTTGAAAATAAAAGTTGCAAATAAAGTAAAAAATCAAATGACAATATAGATCTAAAAGTATATGATAGGAAAATAGACATAAGGGCCATAGATTTCACTTGTGGCTTCTCTCGAGAAATAGCAAACGGTGGGTAGACAAATTACTGTTGGGCAATTGATAGATGAGAGAATCGTTATGACGATATCCAAGACAATGATCGTGTATATAGGCATCACGTTCAAGATTAGTAGACCGACTCCTACCTGCATCTAGTACTATTACTCCACACATTGACCGCTATCCAACATGCATCTAGTGTATTAAATTCATGGAAAAACAGAGTAATGCAATAAGAATGATGACATGATGTAGACAAGACCTATTCATGTAGGAATACACCCCATCTTTTTATCCTTAATAGCAATGATACAAGCGTGCCTTGCTGCCCCTTCTATCACTAGGAAAGGAAACCGCAAGATCGAACCCATCACAAAGCACCTCTTCCCATTGCAAGATAAATAGATCAAGTTGGCCAAACAAATCCCAAATATCGGAGAAGAAATACAATGCTATAATAATCAAGTATGGATATTACAACAACGAAAATCTCATCATAAACTCACAATTCATCGAATCCCAACAAACACACCGCACAAAGTCATTACATCAAATAGATCTCCAAGAGCACTTTGTATTGAGAAACAAAGAGAGAAGAAGCCATCTAGCTACTACCTACGGACCCGTAGGTCTGAGGTGAACTACTCACGCATCATCGGAGAGGCACCAGTGAGGATGATGAACCCCTCCGTGATCGTGTTCCCCTTCGGCGGAGTGCCGGAAGAGGGCTCTAGATTGGATCTCGTGGTTCTGGAACTTGCGGCTGCTGGAACAAACGTCGACTCCCCAAGGGTTTCTAGAATATTGGGGTATTTAAAGAGTGAAGAGGCGGTGCGAGAGGCCACCGAGGTGGGCACAACACACCTGGGTGCGCTAGGGGGCCCAGGCGCGCCCTAGTGGTTTGTGCCCCCCTCAGAGCCCCCTCTGGTACTTCTTCAGCCCATCTTGTGACTTCTGGTCCAGAAAAATCTCCAAAAAGTTTCCCTGCATTTGCACTCCATTTGGTATTGATTTTCCGTGAAGTAAAAACAAGGAAAAAAACAACAACTAGCACTGGGCATTATGTCAATAGGTTAGTCCCAAAAAATGATATAAAGTTGCTATAAAATGATTGTAAAACATCCAAGAATGATAATATAACATGGAATAATTAAAAATTATAGATACATTGGAGACGTATCATCATCTCCAAGATTAATTCATGCTCGTCCTCGAGGAGGTAAATGATAAAAACATAATTTTTGATGTGGAATGCTACCTAACATGTTCATCAGATGTTTTCCTTTTGTAGCATGTACATTTGTGCTTTTATAAGCAATAGTCTAGTTTTGATATGAATATTTCAATACTCAAGCATATCAACAAGCAACCATGTCTTTCAAAATATTGATACTAAAGCAAGTTATCCCTAGCCCATCATGCTCAATCATTGATCCATTTATGAAACAAACTCGCATATTAGCCACATCCACTGGGTATCCCTATTACCCCCGCACTCTCGTGCAATGACAAGCGAATAAACACTCATATTGAGAACAACACATCTAGCATGGAAAATTATCGGCCACCCCTCGCCGCCTCATGAGCGGTACGGGCACGCAAAAGAGAAGTTTATTCTGAAATTGCTCTTTCATAACAAGATTTAAGAAATCATCATTCATATCAATAGATTCCACACTGGTGGCGGGAGGAGCAATCATAGTGCCAATAAAATCATTGTTATTGGTATTGGAAAAATCATACAACTTGGTGTTTTCATGAGACATCATGAGTATGCAAAACAAGATGGCAAACAAAAATAGAACATGCGAGAAAAATGGCGAACGTAAAAGGGGGCCAATAAAAAGGCAAATTTCGTGAAGTGGGGGAGATAAAAATGAGAGGCAAATGGCAAATAATGTAAATTGCAAGGAGATGGGAGTTGTGATTAGGAACTTGATAGATGTTGATGATGCTTCCCCGACAACGGCGACATAAATTCCTTTTGATGTCTCTTGAAATACTTCAGTATTTCCCCAAAGAGGAAGGGATGATGCAGCACATCTACGATAGGTATTTCCCTCAGTGATGAGACCAAGGTTATCGAACCTGTAGGAGGACCATGCAAAACTATGTAAATGGTACCTGCACACAAATAACAAATACTTGCAACCTGACGTGTAAGAGGTGTTGTCAATCCCTCTCGGGTAATTCATCGGTAAAATGATAGATGAGTAATGGCAAATGGGATAACAACACAAAAAAACTCAGCGAGGTATTTTTGGGTTTTTGGTAATATAGATCTAAAAATAAAAGTTGCAAATAAAGTAAAAAGCAAATGGCAATATAGATATGAAAGTGTATGATAGGAAAATAGACCCGGGGGCCGTAGAAGTTCACTAGTGGCTTCTCTCGAGAAATGGCAAATGGTGGGTACGCAAATTACTCTTGGGCAATTGATAGAAAAGCGAATAGTTATGAAGATATCCAAGAAAATGATCATGTATATAGGCATCACGTCCAAGATTAGTAGACCGACTCTTGCCTACATCTACTACTAGTACTCCACACGTCAACCGCTATCCAGCATGCATCTAGTGTATTAAGTTCATGGACAAACGGAGTAATGCAATAAGAACGACGAAATGATGTAGACAAGATATATTCATGTAGGTATAGACCCCATCTTTTTATCCTTAATAGCAATGATACATGCATGCCTTGCAGCCCCTTCTGTCACTGGGAAAGGACACCGCAATATCGAACCCATCACAAGGCACCTCTTCCCATTTCAAGATAAATATATCAAGTTGGTCAAACAAAATGCAAATATCGGAGAACAAATATGAGGCTATAATAATCAAGTATGGATATTAAAACAAGGCAAATCTTATAATAAACTCACAATTCATTGGATCCCAACAAACACACCGCACAAAGTCATTACATCAAATAGATCTCCAAGAGAACTTTTTATTGAGAAACAAAGAGAGAAGAAGCCATCTAGCTACTGCTTACAAACCTGTAGGTCTGAGATGAGCTACTCACGCATCATCCGAGGGGCACCAAGTGATCGTGTTCCCCTCAGCAGAGTGCCAGAAAAGGGCTCTAGATTGGATCTCGTGGTTCTGGAACTTATGGCAGCTGGAACAAAATTTCGTCAACTCCCCTAGGGTTTCTAGAATATTCGAGTATTTATAGCTAAGAGGCGGTGCGGGAGGCCACTGAGGTGGGCACAACCCACCTGGGCGCGCTAGGGGGCCCAGGCGCTCCCTAGTGGGTTGTGCTTCCCTCGGAGCCCCTCTCTGGGACTTCTTTGGCCCATCTTGTGTCTTATGGTCCAGAAAAATTCTCCAAATTTTTTTGCTCCATTTGGAGTCCGTTTGGTATTGATTTTCTGCAGAGTAAAATACAAACAAAAAACAGCAACTGGCACTGGGCACTATGTCAATGGGTTAGTCCCAAAAAATGATATAAAGTTGATATAAAATGATTGTAAAACATCCAAGAATGATAATATAACACCATGGAATAATAAAAAATTAAAGATATGTTGGAGACGTATCAGCCGCCGCTGCCACCAACCCCTACCGGTCTGCCCGTTCCTCCTAGGTTAGATAATAAACTTCAGGTTACCCAGCGAATCTCATATCGTCGCCCCACTCCCCCGAGTTTTTAGATGTGGCATGCGGTGTCCCTCCCCGCAAGATCCACATCCCCTGCTCCAGAATGTCGCAACCTAAGCCCGACCATGTATCCCGAGGAGCCCGATGAGCATTCGGCCAAGAAGAGGTTTATCATGGTCTCTCCGGCAGACGTTGGCGAGGTGGCTGCCATTCGCCCTGACCTGTCGATCCCGGAGCAACACCTCGCCACGGAAGCCACCGAAGACACTACTAGGAAAAGGCATGCTAGTGTCGCACCACTTTTGCCTACTAATGGCGCACTAGTGGTGCGCCACTAGCACCACGCCATTAGAATTAAATACTAATGGCCCACCCCTGGTGCGAGATTAGTATCTGGTGTACTAATGGCGCACCACAAAGTGCGCCATTAGTATAGCCCACCGTGCGCCATTAGTATGCCTCCCAGGGGGCCATATGTACCCATGTGCTTTGGCATACTAATGGCGCACTAGAGGGTGATGCGCCATTAGTTTCATTTGAACCGTGCGCCATTAGAGTCTTGGGTGGTGCGCCACTAGTATGAATATTAGAGATTTTTTTTTCTTTTCTGATATTTTCACAGGATACAAAATATATTATTGGACATAATTTAGACAACACCACACAGCAATAGCAGATTCATCGAATACAATAGAAGATTAGTCTCCGAATACAATTCATCATATTAGTCTCCGAATTCAAAAGACCGAACAAAGATAGAACATTACAAGTCTCGAGACCGCGAGTAGCGAGTTTGTCTTCACATTACAAGTCGATATCGATCATCTAAACTACCATCACATAGAAGAGAGCTGCGGTCTTCATGATGAGCATCATCGCGATGAAACTCGTCTTCATCCGGTTCCTCCAACGCTCCCTCCTATCTCCCGCTAGATAGCGCGCATATCTAGATTCTGCCTCCGCCCTAGTGGTGTACCCTTTGTAATTGTTACCGCTGAAACGGTGAACCTTTCTCCGACACTCCTCCCATTCGTCGTAGACTCCGGGAACCTTACCCTTGTACACGACATACGACGACATCTCTATGCACTAGCCAAACGAAGTTAGTACCAATTCACACACAATACATAAGCAATATATTTGTATGCAACAAAAGGATCGGAAGAAAAAAGCAAGACATTAATAGCATCGATTACATCTAAGTTGAACGACTGTCCAAACCAAAGAGACATACAAGTTCATTAAAGTTTAATTACAACATGAGCTAATCGATGTTTCAGAACTACACATAGCATCACTACTTTCGACTCGACTCAAGGGACCGGAGCATGGATGAAGCCGCCGTCTATCGTGGGAGTGATGAAATCGCGGGCGTTGTCAGCCTGCATTTGTAGCGTTGTGTCTATGTCACTGTTGGACGGTTGATTTCTGAGGTTGAACTGCCCCGAGGTACGAAGGACATCTTGATGGATGATTTCCGCAAACTCTGACTGGATGTGAAAGAATTCTTGTCTTATGTTCGCGTCCTGGATTGCCGACAATCTCGTGGCCCAATCTTTGAGTTTATCTGGTAGCAGAAGGTGATTATGGTCCCGTACGATCGCCCGCATGTGATGGATGGCGTAGTAGGCACCCTTCTGACCGCCAGGCGGCTGCTTGACGCAGCAGAACATCGTATTGTGGGCGAACACGTGCTTGCCGTACTTACGAACTGGCCTGGTGAAGGTGCCTCCAGATTTGGTGTAGCCGGGGAGAACATCATCAAGAACTTTCTTGACATTTGTGTAGTCTATCTTCGACTGACGGTCCGAGTCGAAATACGTGGCCATGGAATATTTCGGGCATAAGAGGATGAGTGTGAAATGTGTGTCACTGCACAAAACACGGAATGTATAAAAAACGATCAAAATCTAAGAAATCATATGTTACGGGGCGGTTGAGGGGACGACTTATTCGGGAAAGTAAGGCACGAGGAAGTTATCCTTATCTCGGTTTGCCAGAATGACGCCTTCAAGGTAAGAACTCGCAACTTTCCGGTCCCCAGCGCTGCCCAAGATCTTGGCAGCATGTAGAAGGGGTCGACTATCACGATGTCTGGGGTCTTGTCTCTAATGATCCGCATCTCCATACTCAGTGAAAATAGCCGAACGAAGGTGTAGTACAGCGGATGAAGGTTAAACATAGCGAAGATGTCATCAAACCGCAGGACGATCGTACGCCCGATGAAGTTATCCACAAAGCCCTTGCCCTCTGGCACCTTGGCCACGAAAACCGGGTATGCCACATCCTTCTCTCTGAGACGCCGCTTCTCCAAAGAAAGAACACTGTCATGCAGACTCCGCATAGCACCGGTTGCAGCATTGAGCATATTAGTCGGTAGCATCGGCCTACCCGCCACATGCACCCACCTCATTATATCCTTAGGTGAAGGTGGCCCGTCCTGAGCACGGATCGTACTCGGTGCCGGCTGGCTTGCACCCTTGTTACTCTTTCTTTTTCATCCCTTCTTGTTCTGTTGTAACGGGAACGAGTTCTTCTCACAGACCGCCTTCTTGAGTGTGTTGGGGCTGATAATATTTCGCACCTCGGCTATCTGAGGCTCGGTGAAGTCGCCAGCTGGAGGCGTCTCCTGAGAACTGAACGCCAGACGACGCCTATTGCAACTGGGTTTCTCTGCGGTACTAGCTAGATCGCGATCGTCTTTTGTAGGGCTGGGTTCTTGAGAAGGAGGCCCCATGAATTCACCATCGTACCCATGATCGGCAAAGTACTTATCGACGTTGGAAAATGTACCGTCGTCGTTTTCGTCGTCGTCGTCCGGATCCTGTGCCATATGCATGTTCGGATCCTGTGCCATAGGGATGTCCGGCATGTCAGGTAGCGTTGCGTCGGTCTTGCCATGGCTTGGCGCCGGCACGACTGGCAGTGTTGTCTTTGGGGTGGTGTCCCCCACCCCCAAACGAATCTAGCTCTTCGGCAAAAGCTGGGGCCAGCTTAGGCAGGCGCTGAGGGTCATTACATCATCTTCGTCGGCCCCGGCGGGTCGAATCGGAGGTAACAACTCGTCGCAGCCTGGCAGCACCCGAACCAGTTGAACCATATACACGGTGGGTGGCACTGGATTACCGTGGAACATGAGGTTGCCCGGTTGAATGATTCTGCCCTTGGCGACATCGACGAACTCGTCGTTCATGAAGTGCAGGAGAGTGCACGGAACATCGGCGGCGCCCTGCGTAAGCATGTAGGGCATCAGGGATGCCCAGTCAAAGGCAAGGAGATGAAGTCCTCGGCCGAGAGGCTTAATTAGTTATCGTGATGATGGCGTCGAGCTCGGCTAATGTCGAGGCACCGCCAACGGCGGGTGTGCAATTTACGGAGGGCCCGCTTACTGCAGAGGTGCTGGCCGGCGTACACCCGGGTGCATTAAGCTCCAATGCCCGTGCCGGCGTCGGAGACACCAATGCCGCCTCCGCCGGAGACACCAATGGCTTCGCCTGCGCGTTTTGCAAGTTGCTGGCCGTGAAGCTAGGAATCGGGGGCGGCCCCTGTTGGCCGCCCGCAATCCACGTCGTCGGCCCATGAATCCAGGTAGGCATAATGCTAGTGAGCGTCGATCCCAGTTGTTGTTGCACTTGCTCTTGGACAATCTCCGGAGTCCGCGCCACTTGTGCCTTGAGTTCTTGAACCTCGCGCGACTAGCTTTCCGAGCTGGTCTTTTTCTCCTTTCGCCCACCAGCTTTATAGTATGATGACCATTTTGTGGACAAGCCTTTGCCGGCCACACGACCAGCTGACGAAGGCTTACTGAGCTTATCCTTTTTTTTCATTATGTTCAACACCCTATTTAGAGTGGTGTCCCAAGGGGTGCTCTGTGTCGACCCCGCGCTACTACTTTCAGTCGCCTGTGGAAGGAATGTGAACCATTTAGAAATTTGGCTTCATTAATTAGAATGCAACCATATGGAGCTAATTACGCGGGGGTGTATTCCTTACCAGAACAACCTCAAGGGCCCTGGTCTTCTGATCCGTGGTAAGCTCCTTTGTTACCGGGTCCTCCTTGTACCGGGCCCTGACATAGTTCCTGGTCTGCTTGTCACGGTATTTATCGAAGAGGGGCGGTAGGCCTTGCTCGGCACGCTCCGCGTCCTCCTTGTCCCATATAGGCTCTGCCACTCTATAACCGCCGGGACCGAGTGTGTGTTCCACTAAGTTCAACTCCGTCATTTCTTTCCCTCACTGACTTGATTCGGAGGTTGCACTTCTCTCGCACTTGATCTTGAACTCCTTGTAGTCATCTTCGCTGATCGAAGGATTTTTCACCTTGATCTTCTCATAACTAAAACCTTTGTCAATCATTCTCTTCACCGAGCTTCTCCAAGTAGACAGGGCTATGCTGATGCTCGTGAGGGTGGCATTGTTCACTTTATTCCCTGTGAGGCGTGTATTTTCAAATTCAGCAGGGAACTTGTATCGTTCGTGCAGCTTCGTGAAGAGGAGGTTGTGCAAATTCCCTCGGTCCTTACGCCTTAGGTTCTCGGTGTTGATCGAGACGGTGCTCCGGAGAATGCACCCAAGCTGAACCGAGTACCCCTTGACTATTTCTTTGGGCGCCGTTGGATGCCCGTCGGAGTTCACTTCGTAAATTCCTCCTTGACGGTGCGGAGCACGGTCGGGCGCCGGTCCTTCCGTTGCCTCTTCGGTTGGCTGCCATCTGTGCGTGCGCTCCCATCATCAGTGGTGGCATCCTCGGTGGCACCATCAGTGGTGTCATCCCCGACGGCACCATCAGTGGTGTCATCCTCGGCGGCACCATCAGTGGTATCAGGATTGGTGTCTTTCGTGGCGTCCTCATAGCAGTGAGGTTCTTTCTCCATCTCCTAGGACACCTCCCAGAATGCCTTGCCGCCCGAACCGCCGGCCTCATCGTTGTGGGCCATGTTTCTCTCTAAATAGGAAAAAAGTTTGGTCAAAAAGTTGGTTATTATCAAGGAACAAGTTCATTGTCTCATCATTTAGGGTTTGTCGACACCGAGGCATCCTAGAAGCTAAGGTTTTATCATTTAGGGTTTGTTGACGCCGATGCACCCTAAAAGCCTAAGCTTTCATCATTTAGGTTTTTATCGACACCGAGGCAACCTAAAAGCCAAGTTTTTACAATTTATGGTTTGTCGACGCTGAGGCCCATGCATAACACAAGAGGCAGTTGATCCTACTTAATTAAGTACTAAGATACCCCGGGCCATGCATTAGTCGCAAGTACCCCATATGTCAGATTTTTAGCATAGTCATGCTAAAATTCACGACAAATTTCAGCATGACCTTTGCTGAAAATAGGACATATGGAGTACCCGAATTTTCCGGAACGGAAGTTACTCGACATTCCAGCAAACTCAAGGGCCCCTCGGGGTACCTGCAAAATCATTATCCCCGCGTAATGAAATCGCCAATGGGTCATTTCAGAAGATCACAAGTAGCATCATCACAAGTACAACATCATCACAAGTACAACAGCAGCAGCAGTGAATACAGGCATAACAGCAGCAGCAGCAGGTTTATTCTTCTTCTTCATAAACATTAATTGGTGTGGGTGACACTATCTGCCCTCGAATGACTCACTCAACTTAACAGGACAACCCACAAGCATTGTTTTGATTCCAACAGCTCATGTAAAATATATCCAGCAAAGGTGCTCTAAAATCAGAAATACTACCCCCCAAATCTTTAGCTCAATTCTGAAAATACATGGCTAGGACAACGTAGCATTGAACCACAAGCCCAAGCCTATTCTTAACTAGGCCTAGGTCCATTAAATTCTTACAAAAACCAAGAAATGGAATCAACTCCCCTTGTTGCTGATTTAGTCATGGGAGATGCCATGTGTCAAAAATATCAAGTAGCACCATCATGTTCGATTTCAATATAAGGAATATTACAAACTTAACAGTTAAGATCCCAGGTGAGTAACACACTTTGGTCTTCTAGTTACAAAACAAAACTGACATAATTCTAGATGCCATAATCAGATCAAAATTTCAAACCACACACTTCCTTTCAAATATCAAATTAGAAACAGAAGCACTGCATAGTTGCCTCTGTTTAGATGTAAGTTTAAGTTTCAGAAACACATCATTTTCCAATAGGCAAAGCGGGAGCACCATCAGAAACAACGAACTAATGCAATGTTCTAGGCAAAGCAGAAGCAGTGCCGGAACAGCTAGTGTACAATTCCATCGCACTTGATTCCATCCAGGAGAGCACACAAATGTCCGCATATGCAATTGTATACCACAACAAAACTAAAATTAACAGCCCCTGTCTGCAAGTAAATTTGCTATCTTATACTCCCTCCTCTCTGGTTTAGAGACCCAGCGTGTAAATCTAGGTTGTCTATTTTACCAACATAATAATACACATTATATATCACAAATGTTATACCATTAGAAAGTAGAATGAATCTTTAGCAAGAACCAATAAGGTCCAAATAGGGCTCCAACCATATTATGTTTTAAACACAGCATGGTTCAATTCCTCCTCTACACAAATCTCCAGCAAGCACCAGCATATAGCATATATCAACGATTCCGCAAGTAAGAACCCGAGGATTATTTGAGATCCAAAGAGTGGTTACCAATATCGGCACAAGACTAAGCATTAACAGTCAAGCATCTCTCAGAATCGTTAATTGACACGCCACAAACTAGACATGTCGGTGACTAAACTAGCAACGAAACAAATCACAGCAACTAAATCGATCCAGCACAAGAAACGAAACCGACAGATCCGTAGAGCAGAGCCAGCCGTGAGGAGGCGTAGGGGAGGGAGGGAGGGAGGGGAACCTTTCCTCGGCGGCAGAGGCGAGGGGCTTGTCCGGGGGGTGGGAGGCGTCGGTGGCGAGGCCGCGGCAGCGCTAGGGCACGGCGATGGGCGGGAGGACGTCGAGGGCACGGGCGCGGGCAGAGGGGTGACGGCGAGGGAGGCGGCGCTCGGCTCGGGGAGGGGGCATTGGGGCCGGTGGTGGTCGGGTGCGGCGGGGGCAGCGAGCACGGCCAGCGTAGTGGGTCGGGGCAGCAGCGGCGGCGACGCGGTGGAGAAGAGTATGCGAGGGATCGAACTGAATCTGGCGAGGGAGGGACGAGGGAGGACTAGTTATAGGGGGAAGAATACTAATGGCGCACCCCCTGGCGGTGCGCCATTAGAATGTTTTTTTATATCAATGGCGCACCAGCAAGACGGTGCGCCATAAGTAATCTTTTTTTAAATAGCAATGGTGCACCAGCCAGCTGTGCGCCGTAAGTAATTATTTATTATTATTATTTTTTGTTGCATCTAATAGTTTTTTAGAAAATGAATATGATTATGAAACAGTAATAAATTTTTATAAAAACCTTAATAGTTTTTTTAAATATCATCATATTTTTATTTGAAAATATTTATGAATATAAAAAAATATCATCAAATTTGTTATTTGAAAATACCATCAAATTTGTTATTTGAAAATATAATCAAATTTGTTTTTTGAAAATATAATCAAATTTGTTTTTTTTGGATTTTTAGTTGCATTCATTTGTGACGGTGGAGCGGGGGAGGGTGCGGCGGTCGTCGGCGGTGGTGGAGCGGGGGAGGGTGCGGGGGTGCTCGGCGGCGTGGGGGATCTGGCAAGGGGGATCTGGCGAGGGGGGATAGCGATCGAGATGGAGGGGGGTCGTGATTGAGTGTCCTCATGAATATTCAATATTTTTTCATGAATTAAAAAAGTGCCCATGAAACTTAAAAATAATCATGATAGTTCAAAAAGTGCCTATGAAATACACTCGAGAAATGAAGACTACAATTTAAATACAATCGATCTTAGCTAGCTAGCTATCTGTTCACAATCTTCTCGCCCTTCTTTTTCGCAAATGGAGTTCTTCTGTGGAACGGACGTCCTTTAGGTAGGGTTGTCCTGCTTCTTCTTGTCGTGTATGCTGGTACTTCATCGTCGTCGCCATGTTCCATCTTCGGGTCGCCGTACTTGTCGAAGTCTTGCTCATTGGCGACTCCATCCATTCCGATGATCTTCCTTTTGCCTCTCCTCACGACAACACGACTGGGCTTTGACGGGTCGGTAATGAAAAAGCATTGGTCCACTTGGGAAGCCAGTACCCATGGCTCATTTTTCGCGGTGACGTTTGCGCCCGCGGTCTTGGATTTGGCTTCGGGTATAACCATGGTGGTGAAATATCGGTCCTCTTTTAGGACGCTCTTGGCCCATCTGACACGGAACATTGGGACCTTCTCTCCAGCGTAGCTCAGCTCCCAGATCTCCTCGATCCTTCCATAGTATCTGTCCTTGTCGTTACCGGTGTAGGATTCCATCGTTACCCCGGAGTTCTGATAACCATCGCCCTTCATGTCCTTGTCCTTGGTGTAGAATGTGTAGCCGTGGATATCGTACGCCTCATAGGTCATCAGGTTGTGCTCGGCGCCATGTGACAAGGCGAATATGAGTTGTTCTTCTGCGGAATAATCCTCATGTAAAGGGTACGACAGAAGCTTCTGCTTGAACCAACGCGTGAAACATGAGTTGTGCTCTTTCATTATATCTCCGTCTATCCTCTGTTGGCCTTGGTCATTGTACGTCTTCTCAATAAAGGTTTTGTGATCTACCACCCAAGGATCGACCATGTCTATGTGTTGTAGCGCGATTAGGTTTGCTCTTTAAAAGTCGGCGAGTCGACCCTCGAAGTCGACATGCATTTTGCGGCGACCCTCGCGGTGACCCCATCCAGCGAGCCTGCCGAGGTGCCTGTTGACGGGCAGACCAACGGGGTTCTCGATGCCTAGATAATTCGTGCAGTAGGAGATGCACTCTTCGGTCAGAAAGCCCCTGGCTATGCTTCCCTCTGGACATGACATGTTGCAAAGATATCCTTTGATGACACCATTCATCCTTTCGAATGTCATCATGCTGTGCAGGAATGTCGGCCCGAGTTGGATGATATCCTCCACGATATGGACCAGCAGATGCACCATAACATCGAAGAATGCGGGCGGGAAGTACATCTCAAGCTCGCATAGTATCACCACGATATCTTCGTGTATCCTTATGAGTTTCCTCACGCCAACCGACTTCCGAAAGATGACGTCGAAAAAGTTGCATAGGCCAAATAGCGTTTCACGGACGTATGCGTCCATAATCCCACGGATTGCAACTGGAAGTATCTGCGTCATCATCACATGACAGTCATGAGACTTCATTACGCTGAACTTCTGGTTTGCTAGGTCTAGGTATCTGCTTATCTTCCTCGTGTAACCATAAGGAAGTTTTACTCCTAAGAGGCAGGTGAAAAACTGCTCGATCTCCTCCTAACTTAAAGTGAAGCACGCGGGAGGGTAGTCATTTCCGGTCTTCTTGGCCTTTTTGCCTTTGCGACGACTTTCCGTGTCCTGCTTCGCCTCCTCCTCCTCATCATCATTATCATCATTAGCATGAAGCTCCTGCCTGATGCCCATTGATTTCAAGTCTGCCCTTGCTTTCGTCCCATCTTTGGTCCTCTCTGGCATGTTGAGCAGGGTACCAAGCAGACTCTCGCACACGTTCTTCGTGATATGCATGCCATCATGGCTGTGAGGCACACGGTGGATCTTCCAGTACGGCAAGTCCCAGAAAACAGACCTCGTTTTCCATACCTTCAGCAGCGGCTCTGGCGCCTTTTGCTTCTTTCCCGGCTCTGGCGCCTTTTGCTTCTTTCCCGGCAGTGGGCAATCTTTGCAATTTTTCAACAGCTCATCTATTTCCTCGCCGCTCCTCGTACGCGGGCGTCTTCGGGGTTCGGTTTCACCATCGAACAGATCCTTGCGTTTCCTCCACGGGTCATCGTCGCGAAGCCACCTTCGATGTCCCATGAACACGGTTTTCAAAGACCGAGATCTCTATCTAGCTGGCGATACGTTGTGTCATCTATGCACCTAACGCATCCAGAAAATCCGTGGACCACCTGCCCCACGAGATATCCATAACCGAGATAGTCGTGCACCGTCATGAGCAGTGCGGCTCTCATAGGGAAATATTCTTTCTCTGCAGCGTCCCACGTATTGGCTCGCATTTTCCACAGCGTGTCTAGCTCCTCTTTCAGCAGTCCTAGATACAGATTGATGACGTTCCCTGGTTGTTTCGACCCTTCAATTAGCATACTCATGTGAATGTACTTCCTCTTCATGCACAACCCGGGGGGAAGGTTGTACATCCACACAAACACAGGCCAGGTGCTATGTGTGCTTCTCTGGATGCCAAATGGATTGACTCCATCGGTGCTCGCGCCCAGCATGATGTTCCTTGGATCGTTCCCAAATTCTAGGTCTTCGAAGTTCAACGCTTGCCACTGGCTCGCATCCTTAGGGTGACTCAGCATCTTGTCTTTTTTATTTATCTCCGGATCATTTCCGTCATCTTCTCGCTTCTTCTCCTCCCTATCCGCGTGCCAACGCAGGAGCTTTGCAACCTTAAGGTCCGCGAAATACCGCTGCAGACGAGGAGTGATCGGAAAGTACCACACCACTTTTTGAGGAGCTTTCTTCCGCTTCTTGTATCGAGTGACGCTGAACACCGGACATATGGTAGACTCCGCGTCCTCGTCCCGATAAATGATGCAATTGTTCATGCACAAATGGTATTTCACGTGCGGTAAATCCAGAGGACACACGATTTTCTTCGCCTCCTCGAAACTCGTCGGGCACTTGTTCCCCTTGGGAAGACGGTCGTGCCAGAATGACATGTTCTCATCGAAGTATGCGTCGGTCATTTTGTGTTTTACCTTCATCTCCAGAGCCATGAGCGTTACTTTCAGGCGGGTATCCTCGGGCCTGCATCCTTCATATAATGGAGTAAACGCGTCTATCTCTAGTTGATACAGCTTGGCTTTCTCTCGGGCGGCAGCGCTTGTGTTATCCGTCTGCTTGAGAAGCAGCCCTTGAATATGAGGGTACTGCACCCAACCTCCATCGTCGTCTGCTCCGGCATCTTCATCTAGATCATGATCATGACCTTCGTCTTGATCTTCCTCATCATCATGTCTGGCATCTTCTACATGATGACTGTGTACAACATCACCGTCGTGATCATGTCCTGGAGATTCTTCGTCTTCTCGCCCGCCCTCGCCGCGGTGGTTGTCTTGCTACCCTTCCTCATTTCTTGCCCGGCCATGGACGACTTCATAGTCATCTTCATCACCTTGCTATCGATAGCCAACCATGAAACCACGCAAGAGCAGGTGGTCCCGCACCTGCCCGGAATCCGGGTCCGCAATAAGGCTCTTCAGCTTGCATCTTTGACACGGACATCTTATCTCCATCTCGTTCTTTTGAAGCATCTCGGCCTTCGCGGAGCTCAAAAACCTATTCACAATGCCTTCGGTCATCGTGCGAACCATGGTCGCCTGTGGGGTAGAGCAAAACGATTATTTAGAACCAAGAGAAAATTTGGCATGACTTTCCCTAAAAATAGGACCAAAAAGAATGCATAGTGCCAAAATTCTCGCCGAAACGGAAATGAATCAACATTTTGGCAAAATATTGGCAACTATCGCATTTCAAATACCGGTACCTGCAAAGACAAACATATATGCAACACCATAAACATATGCAACACCACAAACATACATAGATCTAGCTAGGCCATAAAAAGTGCATGTGCACGGTTGTTGGAGCTCGAGGGAGAAAAAATGTTGATCTACAACATAAAGATAGCTTTCCCCCTTACTTACCTATCAAAAAAGGTAATTTAACCACTTAATTTTGATGAATCTATGGTGCAAATGAGGTGAGGAGGAGGAGGCAGCCGACACAAGCTTGGAGGAGGAGGTGGAGAGGATGAAGTGGGGAAAGTGAGTCTGTAGGTGTGGCTGTCCAAAATATCTAGCTGGTCCGAGGTTACTAATGGCGCACCACTCACAAATGCGCCATTAGTAACCAGGGTTACTAATGGCGCACAAGCTTGAGGTTCACCATTAGTAGTTTTGCAAAAAAAAAAAATAGTACTGGCGCACTGAGTTGGAAGTGCGCAATTACTAGTTAAACTAGTAATGGCGCACTGTGTCACGGTGCGCCATTAGTATTTCTGAAAAAAAAACATTTGTTCCTAATGGCGCACCGAGGGTCTGGTGCGCCATTAGTGTCTACCACTATAATGGCGCACCAACACATGGTGCGCCATTACTATATAGTAGTGGCGCAACATGTGTCTGGTGCGCCATTAGAGGCCATATCATCTGTGGCCCTTTTCCTAGTAGTGAGAAATTGACTATGTTGCCATGCTGAAGGCTTCACGTCAGTGGGCTAGCATATTACTGTATCTCGGGAAAGCTGGCTATGAAATCAAGCTCGTCAATGGGGGCGACTTCACGCGGGCCATATCACAAGTTAAGTGGTCCATCCCCAAACCCTATGGTTCAACCGCCGTTGGTCTCTTTGATGGCCATGCCGCTGATCTCCTCCGCCACGCCGTCAAGGATTTGCGATCCTTGTGCGCCATCGAGACCATTTTGTCATTTCTAAAGGACACACTCTACGGTGGTGGCTTGGGATCATCAATTTCCAAGTCAGATCTCATCGACCACGACCATGAGCAGGGCACCCGCAAAGGTTCTTCCTAGGTGAAACAACCCATCTGTGACATCAGAGAGCGCACCATAGGTCTGTGCTCTTCCAACTGGAAGGATCCCGTCCATGACATGTGAGGCAACATCTTATCAGCAAATCTTACATTTTCTAGCTTGCCAACCCGTACCATTTTTTGTAATAGCTTTTGACATGCGATGTTTTAACTATGCCATGATTTATTATTTCAGTTATGCAAAAAAGTAATGTTCAATAGGGCTATGTGATGTTTAAGTATGAATTGTCCACTTCAGTTTCATGAATTTCTATATTTGGTTGTTTATAGTGAGTAGATGCCTTGTTTATCTGTATTTTGTTGTTAGGTTGGTTGTAGTGAGCATTTGTCCAGTTATCGAGCAGATGCCTTGTTTATTTGTATTTGGTTGTTAGGTTGCTTGAAGTGAGCATTTGTCCAGTTATCAAGCAGATTCTTTGTTTATCTGTATTTGGTTGCAAGGTTTATTGGAGTGAGCATTTGTCCGGTTTTCAAGTAGATGCCTTGTATATCTATATTTGCTTGTTAGGTTGGTTGCGGTGAGCATTTGTACAGTTTTCAAGCATATGCTCTGTTTATCTGTATTTGCTTGTTAGGTTGGTTGAAGTGAGACTCTATCCAGTTTTCAATGGCTATATTTAGTTGTTATACTGATCATTTATGCCTTGATTATTTCAGTCATTCACAGTGTGATGTTCATTATGTGCAAGTCGGAACTGTGCCGCTCGATTGCATCTATACCAGTTTGAACGGCTATATTTGGTTACAGTTATGCCTGGTGTAGTTAACACATGCCCTTTATTCCAGTTTTACACATTTATCCAGTGTGATGTTTAAGCATGACCTACGTTCTATTCATTCTCGACAATACCAGTTTGAATTGCAATATTTGATGGCTCTTAAGCATGTTGTAGGTAACATTCCCTTCCATTTTATATCTGCTTTAACAACACTACTGGAATCAGTGTATTTGTCGTCAGCCATTTCTTTGTCGTCAGCTTGCTAACAGCAAGAAGGTCTTTGTCGTCAGCTCACGAAAGGCGGACGGTAAAGAAGTGGCTGACGGCAAAGATGGTCTTTACCATCAGCCATTTATTTGACGTCGGCTGGCGGAGGACAAAGATTCTTTGTCATCCGCTAGTCAATGGCAAAAAGGTGGGTGGGGTCCAGTGGAGGACCGAACCCTAACGGCCCACCAGCCCACCCCCCGCTTTGCGGTCCGCTGACAGACGGCAAAGAACGTGCCCACTAACGGGCTCTAATGGCCACCCTACCTTTCTCCCTGGCCCCACCCCTCTCTCTCACCCGCGCGCCCTCGCGCCCGCATCACTGCCACCCAGCACTGCCGCCCTCTCTCTGGTGAGCTCCACCGCTGCCCTCTCCTTTTTTTTCCATTTTTCTTATTTTTAGATTAACTTTAGTTTAGGCTTAGTTTAGTTTAATTTTAAATAGTTTGATGGCAAAAACAATAATGCTATGTTACTCATCTTTCGATTTCAATGTTAGTTGTTTCGTCACTGGACAAGCTCTGCCCCCACGTTCGTGGGTGAGAACAAATGACATCTCCTTCTCCCCCCTTAAATATTTGCTCTATTCCGGCCTTCGTGCCGATGACACTAGCTAGGTAACTATAGTCGCGTAACTAGTATGCGTCTCCCATCCGAAAGGGTTGCATCGATAAATATGCATTCAGTTGCATATTTATCACCATAACTCATTCGAATTGTCCAGCGATTTCCACGGACAGCCCAAGTATGTGTAGAGTGGGTACGTTCGCCATGCTCTACCCCATTCTGAGACCAAATTTCATCAGCGCCTTCCTGATTTCTCCGGAAGCTATTCTCGGTTTTTTGCCGAGACGTGTATCAGGAGAACAGCGGAGAGGCGCTGTCGAAATTTTGTCTCGGTAAGGTGTAGAGCATGGAGAACGTACTCAATCTACACATACTCGAGTGGGATTAGGACCTATCTTTACCTATTAGAGTGTAGGTTGCATGGACGTAATAAAATTGACAAGCTAGAAAAACTGATGAATATACATGCTGAATTATATATATTTCTTGTGTGTACAGTAGCTAAGCAAGATGAGTGATTGTGCGTGGATGTACACCGGTCGCACTAGTAAGAAAGAGATTACCAATGAATGGTTAACAAAAACCAAGGGTTTTTTGAAAGCTGCATTTGCAAATGGCCAGAGGAAAAAGGGATGCCCCTGTGTCCGGTGCAACAATTGGGAAAAGAGGACACATGATGAAATGGGCAAACACCTGCAGAAGAGTGGTTTTACGACCGTTTACATGGTGTGGACATTTCATGGTGAGTCTGCGCAATGTGCCAGAGCTGAGGTGGTTCGTCGTCGCCCAGATGAGCATGGTACCGGGATGGAAGACATGTTTCAAAACTTTGATGATGCCCGAGATTTGGATGACGAGATGGAGGAATCTGCAAAGGGCTTCAATGAAATGTTGGAGTCTTCACAACGTGCTCTTCACGAGCATACCGAGCTTTGTCAGCTGGAAGCCATCTCACAAATAATGGCTTTGAAGGCTCAATTCAAATTAGGCAGAGAATGCTACGACGCGATGATGACATTATTTGTACGCTTTCTACCCAAAGGCCATGTACTTCCTGCAAACCTGTACCAGTTAGAGAAAATCCTCTGTGCTCTTAAGCTGCCCTAAGAGAATATGCATGCCTGTGAGAAAGGATGTGCCATATTTAGGCGTGAGTATGCGGAATTGAACTAATGTCCCATTTGCAAGTCTTCCAGGTATATTTTTGTAGACAACAGTATGGGTGAGAAGACGCAGACCAAAATCGCGGTTAATGTTCTTTGGTATATGCCAATCTTACCAAGACTTCAACGTCTTTTCATGGTCGAAGAGACGGCCAGACAGATGACATGGCATAAAGAGGGCAAAAGAACCGAACTAGATGCAGATGGGAATCTCATGATGGTACACACATTGGATGGTGAAGCATGCAAGCGCTTCGCTGCATTATATGCGGAAAAAGTGGCAGATCCGAGGCATCCTCTAGTCAGCATCAACATAGATGGGTTCAGTGTGATTGGTTTGACAGCAACCCAATACAGTTGTTGGCCCGTATTTGTCTTTCCACTCAATCTCCCCCCGGACACATTATGCAAAGAAAGAACATTTTCCAGACATTGATAATTCAGGGCCAAACTATACCTGAAAGAATATGAATGTGTACATGCAGTCGCTTAAGAACGAATTGCAAGAAGCTTGGGATAATGGATTCAAGACATACGACGCCTTTAGCAAACATAACTTCATAATGCGTGTCTCCTACATGTACTCGACGCATGACTTGCCGGCGTATGAGACATTCGTTGGCTGGTGTGTGCATGGAAGGTTCTCGTGCCCCACATGCAAGGCAGCTCTTGTGTTTCGTTGGCTGCAGGCGGGTCGCAAGTTTTCTTGCTTCGACTTGCATAGACAGTTCCTGGATCCTCGCCATAAGATCAGGAAAGACAAGAAGAACTTCGTGAAAGGTAGAGTTGTGAAAACTCTGCACCACCTCCGTTGACAGGCCAAGAGACCCTGGATCGGTTAAACACTCTCAAGCCAGATCCAAAGCGTCCAGGGTATTTCAAGTGGTATAATATGAAACATGCCTGGACTCACAAGACCTCCTTGTGGGATCTGCCTTACTTAAAAGACCTCCTTTGCCCACACAACATCGACGTGATGCACACTGAAAAGAGTATTTCCGAGGAACTTTTTGGTACATTGTTCGGCATAGAGGGGAAGTCAAAGGATAATACTAAAGCTAGAGTCGATCAAGAGGCGCTATATGATAGACCGTTACAAAACATGCAAGAACCAAAAGGAAAGCAGAACTGGACGAAGCCAAAGGCATGGTTCAATCTTGGAAGGCCAGCTATGAGGGAAATTATCTTGTGGGTGAAAATGCAGTTGATGTTCCTCGATGGTTATGCAGCGAATCTAAAGAGGGGAGCGAATGTTGAGAAATTGAAAATATTTGGTCTCAAGAGTCATGATTGGCACATATGGATTGAGCGGGTAATGCTTGTGATGTTGCATGGCTTCATCCTTGGGGATGAATGGCTAGTACTGGCAGAGCTAAGCTATTTCTTCCATGTTCTTTGTGCGAAAGAACTATCGCCTACCGTGCTAAAAGAAATGGAAGAGTTGGCGCCAAAGTTGATCTACAAGTCAGAGAAGATCTTTCCGCCGGGCTTCTTTAATCCAATGCAACACTTGATTTTGCATCTCCCGACCAAGGCAAGATTGGGGGGGGGTGCAAAATCGTTGGTGTTAAGCAACTGAGAGGATGCAGAAGACGCTCCGAGCAAAATGTAAAAATAACATTGAATTGAAGCATCGATGGCCGATGCATTCATTACTAAGGAGGCGGCAAACTTTGTGACAGCACACTACGAAGCCAAAAATCGTCATTTGCATAATTCGAAGCCTGAGTACAATGCTAGCGACCCTAAAAAGGGTGGATCCAACCTCAGCCTATTCAAAGGGAAGCTCACACCAGCCGGTACTTCTACTCCCTATTCATTGGATGTTGAAGAATGGCAGAACATTACGTTGTATATCTTCACCAACCTAATAGAAGTTTGGCCATACATCGAGTAAGTTTTTGCGGTACATTTTTTCGCAACTTATAATTCCTTTGAACCCTTATTCCCAGATATTTTTTGATACAGTCGATACGTCACCAAATTCTCGGATGGAGCGGTGATACAAAAGGAATCCATCGAAGAGTATGAGCTTCTGGCAAAGCAAGGAGGCAGCGTTCCCGGTTTCATCTCTTGGTTCAAACAAACGGTAATTTCCATTAGATAATTCTTATTTCTTCGTCTAATTTGCGGCTAATGGAACAATCCTTTCGTATTAAACTTGTAGGCTAATTATGAGTTTATGGCCGCCGAACTGAGACAAGTCGCTAATGGCTTTGACTATAAGGTATGTTCATTTGAGAAATACGACATTAATGGGAATCGCTTCTGTACCTACGACAAAGAGCAATCTATGGCCGATCGAAAGTCTACAAATTGTTGTGTCTCTACTATCGGCGATGGAGGTATCGAGTATTATGGGAGTTGAAGCAATTTATGAACTTTTATTCTATCGTCAAAACACACCGAACATCGTAGTCTTCAAATGTTACTGGTTCCAGCCGAAAGAAACTAAGAGGACTCATGAACATATAGGGCTAGTCGAAATCAAACAAAGCACCCATTTAGATGTTTCTAATGTCTATATTACGGCTCAACAGGCGAAAAAAGTTTTCTATCTACAGTGGGCCTGCCAAATTGATCCAAATCTGAATGGTTGGGATATCGTTTATGAAGTGCCACCACTTGTTAGACCACCTCTCCCCAATGAAGAGGATATGAACCTCATATTAACCCAGACACATATGAAGGTGAATACTTCCAAGAAACACATCTTTCCGAAAAAAGCTTCAAGAAAAATCTACTTCACACCAGAATATTGAAGTAGACGGCGACATTGAACCCAACTTCACCTCTGAACCGAAACAGGAAGAGCCTAGAAAGAAGAGGTTACTCCTGCGGATGACTTGTCAATGCTTGACCGATTACGTAAAGGTTGCCTTCCACATGTTGATGCCACTTAACCAGATGAGCACTTCATTCATGATAGTGATGATGATGATGCATTTATTGATCCCGGAGCATTTATTGAACCTGATGATCAAGATTATTTGTAGGTATTGTATTTTTTATGTTGTACTTGATTTATATACTTACTTGTATGATTGTGTGATTGTATAATTTTCTTGTATAATTTTCTTACTTTGTATGATTGTTTGTTATACATAGTGTCATGGTCTTGATATCCTTCCTCATCGGCCCTCGCCTGGTTTATGATTCAGATGTGGTATATTCTCTTTTATAATTGTTTGTTGCATTTCGCATCTATGACAATTATGGCCATCAAGTTGACATAGACAAATTTTTATCTAGGAGGTATGTGAACCAGAAATTGCAACCGACCCTCTTGTCAAGAAATTAAATTTAGTTGAAAAGAAAATGAGTATTTCAAAGAAAAAATTAAAAGAATTGAAGAAGAGAAGATGGAATTGGAGTTGTATGTTGCCAATGTCATCGATGATCACAAGACGAAGATGAATGCAATGTGCTTGAAGATGGATGCAATGCGCTTGAAGATTAAGAAGATTAGAAAATATGCCATTGATAATGAGGCTTGGTATCATTATGCCATTGGATCAATTGTTACCTTAGTTGCGATCTTCATCACATTTGTTGTGATGGGGGTAAGTCTTCTCTTCTTCTTCTTCTTTTTCTTTTAGTCCTCTTGTTCTTCTAGTCTTCTTCTTCTTCTTTTCTAACTTTCTTACTCCCATTTTTGCAGGTTTGATTCACTTCATGGAAGCAGCATTGATGGACTGCTAGTGTTTAGTTCTTGTTTTCATTTGTATTGATGAACAATGTGAAACTATGTATGTATATGTGGATGAACTCCGTGAAACTATGTATGTATTGGATCTTTTAATACCCTATGTGTTCTGTTTCATTGATGGACTGCTAGATGTTTTATACATGGGCTATTTTGATGTTGAAACTATATATATCATATATATATTTTGAAAATGCAGGTATATAACAGAAAAAATAGCAACAATACAGGCACTTTGCCGTCGGCCATCGAGGGCAAAGGGGCATTTGCTGTCAGCCGCGGACATCAAAGAAGCTACGTGGCAGCAACCTGTGCAACCTGGGAGCATACCCATTTGGTCAAATTGCCGTCGGTGGCCGAAAACAGAGAGATGGTCTGCTGACGCATCTGCCGATGTCAGGGTTGGCAGCTTTGCCATCTGCTAGCGGCCAGCATAGGCTGCTGTTAGCCACCTAACGTGACTGATGCATGTTTTTGTCGGCCATGTTCTATGCCATCCGCCGCCGACGGCAAATGACCTTTGCCATCTGCTATGAGGAAATAGACGACAATGAACATGTTTACCTTCACTCTATTTGCCGGGCAGGTTTGCTGTCGGTGGCGGATGGCAAAGTGCTTTGCCGTCTGCCATTGCCGATGACAAATAAGCTGATTCCTGTAGTGGCATGCTGAAACCAACACATTCAAGCTATAATTTGGAGATGTTGTTGTTTACATTTGCTATATTTGTTCGATGTTAAGGTTGCTGTACTTATCATGCCTTTCCACTACTTATACAGGACAACAAACGGGAGTGGCCACCATTTTCCGCCGAGGTTAGTTTCATCCCTCGGCTTGTACTCCCCCCGTTGTTCTATAATGTAGTGCATATAGATCCTGGCCTGGACACTTGTTAACTTCTAATATTGACTTGTTGATTGTAAGTACATATGCCCTTGTAAAGTATCCACGCATCACCCTTTCTGCATATGGGGCAATGAGATATTCATGAACAAGCATCAAGTGAGGAAACTGATAAGGATTATTACCAAAAAGATACGAACAATGGCAAGCAAATTATTTGTCTACACTCTATCCAACACAACAGTGAGATGTAGGATGGTAACTACAAACTCTGCATCCTTCTCTTTTTACTGCCCATACTGACTTGTTAAACAACAATATATCAATATTTTTCGTTCGCAGTGGTCCCCGAAGCAGTTTACTCAAGATTACATCGGAAAGTACATGATTGGTGGACACACAATGAAGATTAAAGTATTTCATCTAGACTACAATGACCATCAAGAAGTCCTAATGAAGACAGCGAAGGATGGACGGGCAACCATCACAAGTGGTTGGCGAAGAGTCATGCGTGCATTACACATGGAGGAGGGCACAATATGGGCATTCCGCTTCACCTTCTCCAGCAACCAGAATGTCTTTCGCCTCTCTCTTTACATTCTTTAGTACATCTGTGGTTCATCACTCTTTACTTGGTGCTTCTGTAGTTCTTTAGTATATGTACCCGTGCATTGAATTATGCATTCGTGGTTAAACCTATATTTGTAATAAAGATGGTTCAATATGAAAGAAGTGATTGCCTACTTTAAAATTCAAATTCTGTGATTTTTAAATGCAGGGATTAATTTAGGGATTACACTACACACGTTTTGCGAAAGTGAAACATTTGCGATAGACGTGGAGATGAGACACGTTTCTCAGATCCACTACGTGTGCGATCAATCTCTACTGCACACACGACCAGCCAAGGAAAAACCTATGCGATCAACAATAGCATCGCACACAGTTCCTTCTTATTAAATGTTTGCGAAAATCACCTTATCACACACCATTGACAATTATGGACTGTTTACTATGTTGTGCGCATCTCAAATGTTTGTTCATAAAAGAACGCGTGTGATAGGTCTACTTATCATACACGTTCTATAATAGTGAACTGTGTGTGGTGGGTCACGCATCGTAAATGTAGCACCACAGAATACTGACTACGATGGCAATGCGAGCACAAACGAGTAGCAAGGATGGAGCATTTTGATATTCGAGATATCAGAAACAGTTTTATAGGGACAATTGTATGCATCATGGCTCCCTATCCCCGACGGTTTTTGGGTCGTGTGGGAAGGACCCTGTAGCGACCACGATCCGAATGGACCGAAGTCTCTGTGTTCTGTGTCATCCTTAGATCGGTATGCTGACACACACAGTACAAACATGATTTATAACAGAGGTAAATCACATGTATTAAGTAACATAAATGCTATTACCTCAATCGATCATAGAGGAAGCAAAAACGTTGTGGATTCCCATCAACACCAACGGCAAAGTTGAGTGTAGAAATCGTAACCCTAACGTAACACTTACTCGTCGTAAGATAATCCTGCAACATGAGACGTTGCAGCCACAGAGGGTCAGTACATTGAATGTACTGGCAAATTCACACTGTAATGATAATGGTGAATAAGGCCTACAACTACATGCATATTTGGCTGGTGGAGGCTGTAAGGTTAAAGTTTTTGCGTAAAGCCAATTTTTTTCCTACTTCAAAGGAATAAATTTTAATTAACTATCATGGTAGTTGAAACATTGTTGAGAAGATAGACATCCTCTCAACCCCAATTAAAAGTAATCATTAAACCGAACAATATTAAATTAGAGTAACATGATGAGATGCACATGAAAATCCAAGTACTAGATACTCAAGACGTCCATAACCGGGGACAAGGCTAATCATGATCAGTTTGTACACTCTGCAGAGGTCTGTGCACTTTTCCCACAAGACTCGATCGCCTCCGTTTGGTTTCTCGCACTGCATGGTGTTTGAGAAACGGATGACCGAGACATAGTCTTCCAGAAGCGCTAGCACCTTACGATCGGGCGGACCGTACCAACCTACATCCCCTACATCTGCTAGTCCACCACTGTAAGAGTTCGCACAACTTACTCATACTATGCTAGAGCCCATAATAGCATTTTGGCTGCACACGGAAGTTTCTAGTATGTATAATCTCATGATCCCTTTGAGCCTGGGTGGCGGTCCATTAAAAAAACAGGCAATCGCTAGAATACCCAGGTGCCTCAATCAACCCAGATGTGTATTAATGTTGCCACCTTAAGTTGAACCATTAATTAACAAACTCACATCTGTCATGGATTTCACTCACCCAATCCACGTCTACGAGCATAGCATGTCCTAACAGCAAACGTAGAAGTAACTCCCAAAGGTTTGAATGTAATGCAGGTAATAGGTACAACCTCAAACTACTTCCCAATCCCACAAGTTAATTGATCCTACTCATGCAATGTGTAAGGGATGAACTAATGCAATGAAAACTGGGTAGTTGGGAAGTATGATCAAAGTGTTACTTGCCTTGCTGATGATCCGCAAAACCTAGAGACTCAAAGTAGCAAGCGGCGCACTTCGGGTACTCTATCGCAATCAAACAAGCACACAATAAGTACTTAACTAATGCACGGGTAAAACTCAAATAAGAGACCTAACCAGAAAGTTCAACTTAAGAACTCCGGTTTGCAAAAAGAATCAACTCGAAAGAAGCAACGAAACTCAAACTACAAAAGAAACGAGCGCCGGTGTACTAGTTGGCCTAAAGTCAAATTTTACAGTAGCCAAAACTTTGTTCAAGTTGATTAAACGTGAAGAGGGCTTCGAGATGAAGGTCTGGGATTTTGAATCACCTGATTCCGACTCTCGAGCGAAAAGAAAAACGAAAAACAAGATCAGGGCAGAAATCACGATCGGAATAATCGTGGATAAATACCACGAAAAAGAAAAACGACGAACAGGCTAATGAACGATCGTTCGCTGTCTGCGGCTAATTAACAAAAACCGTTCGTTAAAACGAACGTACGGACGAATGTCCGCTAAATAACTAAACCGACGGAAAAACCGAACCGTTCTATTCTAAATAAAAAAACAGATCTAGGTTTTTCCTAAAACAAAACCGATCGGTTAATCGGGAGAAACCGAGAACTACCACGAGTAACGAACTCCGGCGAAAACTCCGGCGGTCCGGCGGGGCGAGGCGGCGGTGCTCCAGCGGCGGCGGCGGGAGGGCGGCGGAGCGGCGCGGCGCGGGCGGCGGCGGCGGGTGGTGGCGTCGGCGGGCAGGCGGCGGGGCGGCACGGAGCTAGGGTTCGGGCGAGCGGGGCTGGCGGCTGGCGACTTGGGCCGGCGGGGCTGGCGCTTATAAAGCCCAGTCTCCCGACCCTATACGAGTCTAGGTCGGTTTCCTTTTTTTTAAAGAGTCCTGGCGCAGAAAAAACTAATGAAAGAAATACCAAACGGACTCCAAAATTCCCGAAATTAATTTTCACCGTCCTATAATAATATTTAGGACAAAGTGAACATTTTCCCGGACCTAAATGCAATTTTGAAAAATGCGAATTTTTCCTATGCAAATAAATCCGCAAATAAATCCAGAAAAATACCAAAAGTGATTTTAACATTTTTCATCCAATATTTATGTTATTTTGGAGAAGTCAAATTATCTACGCTCATATTTTGTTTCTAGAAATATTTTTAGGAGAGAAAAATAATTAGAATCACACTGTCCTCGTACCGGTATTTGAGCGAACTCAAATACGAAAACGGTAAAATTCCTAACTCTCTTCGTAGGTCCTTGAGTTGATTAGAATTTCGAGGAACTCCACGAACAAAAATGCAAAAACATGAAATGCAATTATGATCTATGTATAACATTCCAAATTGAAAATTTGGGATGTTACAACCCTACCCCCCTTAGAATGAGTCTCGCCCTCGAGATTCGACTTGGCTAGAGAACAGGTGTGGGTGGTCCTTGCGTAGATCATCTTCTCGCTCCCAGGTGGCTTCTTCCTCGATGTGGTGACTCCACTGAACTTTGCAAAATTTGATAACCTTACTGCGAGTAACTCTGCTCAACAATTCGATAATCTTAGCAGGCTTCTCCTCGTAGGTCAGATCACTGTCCAACTGAATTGCTTCCAGGGGTACTGTGTCTCTAAGCGGTATATCGACCATCTCCGCGTGGCACTTCTTAAGCTGTGATACGTGAAACACGTCGTGCACTCCTCACAATCCTTCGGGCAATTCCAACTTATAGGCAAACTCTCTCATGCGTTCCAAAACACGGTAAGGTCCCACAAATCTCGGGGCTAACTTCCCTTTAACTCCGAAACGTTTAACTCCTCGCAGAGGCGATACTCTCAAGTATGCTCTGTCTCCGATCTCATAGGTTATCTCCTTGCGCTTCGAGTCTGCATAAATCTTCTGCCTGGACTGAGCTACCTTCAGTCTATCTCGGATCAACTTTACCTTCTCCTCAGACTCTTTGATTAAGTCTGGTCCGAACAACTGTCGGTCTCCAACTTCGTCCCATGACAACGGTGTTCGGCATATCCTTCCATACAATGCTTCGAACGGTGCCATCTTCAAACTGACTTGGTAACTGTTGTTGTATGAGAACTCCGCATAGGGCAAGTTGTCATCCCAACTAGATCCATAATCCAATGCACAGGCTCTTAGCATATCCTCCAAAATCTGATTGACTCTCTCCGTCTGTCCATCAGTTTGCGGGTGAAATGATGCGCTAAACTCTAGTCTGGTACCCAAAGATTCATGTAACTGATTCCAGAACTTTGAGGTAAACTGGGTTCCTCTATCTGATACGATGCTCCTTGGAACTCCATGCAGACATACAATTCTGGTCATGTATATCTTAGCCAACTTTGCACTGGTATATGTGGTTTTCACAGGTATAAAGTGGGCTACCTTCGTCAATCGGTCTACTACTACCCAGATTGAATCATATCCTGCTTTGGTCCTGGGCAATCCGGTGATAAAATCCATGCCAAGCTTCTCCCACTTCCATTCGGGTATTGGCGTAGGTTGTAACAATCCTGCCGGCTTCTGATGTTCTGCCTTCACTCTCTGACATACATCACAAACTGCTACATACTCCGCAATATCCTTCTTCATACCGGTCCACCAGAAAATATCCTTCAAATCCAAATACATCTTAGTATTTCCTGGGTGAATCGAGTATGGTGAATCATGGGCCTCTTGTAAAATCAACTTCCTGATCTCCGGGTCATTGGGCACATAGATTCGATCCTCAAACCATAGGGTGTCATATTCATCCTCATGAAAACCTTTAGCTTTTCCTTCGCTCATCCTCTCCTTTATAGAGGCAACCTCCTTGTCAGCTTTCTGAGCTTCTCTGATTTTATCCATCAGGGTAGACTGGATTTCTAGTGTTGCTACATAGCCTCTCAGAACTATCTCCATACGTAGTTCTCGTATGTCCTCGGCAAACTCCTTTGGAAATTCCTCCATCATTAGGGAATTGACATGGCTCTTACGGCTTAGCGCATCGGCTACTACGTTAGCCTTTCCGGGATGATAATGCAATCTCATGTCATAATCCTTCATGAGTTCCATCAATCTCCTTTGCCTAAGATTCAACTCCTTCTGAGTGAATATATACTTCAAACTCTTGTGATCCGTATATACTTCACCATGGTTTCCTATGAGAAAATGTTTCCATGTCTTCAATGCATGCACTACGGCTGCTAATTCCAAATCGTGGGTGGCATAGTTCATCTCATGAGGTTTTAGCTGTCGTGAAGCATACGAAACAACTCTTCCTTCCTACATAAGAACAGCTCCAAGTCCTCGACGTGAAGCGTCGCAATACACCTCATAATCCTTATGTTGATCTGGCAGAATCAACACAGGGGATGAGACCAACCTTTTCTTCAATTCCTGGAAACTGGCCTCACATTCTTCTGTCCAACTGAACTTGGTGTCCTTCTTCAACATCTCTGTCATTGGCTTTGCGATCTTCGAGAAATTCTCGATAAATCTCCGGTAGTATCCTGCAAGTCCAAGAAAACTCCGGATCTCTCCAACTGTTGTCAGTGCTTCCCAATTGGTCACAGTGTCCACCTTAGCGGGATCTACTGCTATTCCTTCTCCTGATATAACATGTCCGAGGAATCCGACTTCCTTCAACCAAAACTCACATTTGCTAAACTTGGCATATAACTGATGTTCTCTGAGCTTCTCCAATACCAATCGCAAATGCTCTGCATGCTCCTCTTCATCCTTCGAGAAGATCAAATTATCGTCTATGAACACTACGACGAACTTATCCAAATACTCCATAAACACTTTGTTCATCAGGTTCATAAAGTATGCCGATGCGTTTGTCAGACCAAACGACATAACGGTATACTCATACAACCCATACCTAGTGGTAAAGGCCGTCTTAGGTATATCCTGCTCTCGGATCTTCAATTGATGGTACCCTGATCGTAGATCGATCTTGGAAAATACCTTAGCTCCTTGCAATCTATCGAACAGATCGTTGATCATTGGCAGTGGGTACTTGTTCTTGATCGTTACTTCGTTCAATCCTCGGTAATCAACAACCATTCTTAATGATCCATCCTTCTTTTCCACTAGAAGTACCGACGAACCCCAAGGCGAAGAACTTGGGCGTATGAATCCTTTATCCAGTAACTCCTTAATCTGCTTCTTAATTTCCTCCAAATCCTTTGCGGGCATCCTATATGGTCTCTTAGAAATTGCCCTGGTGCCTGGCAAAAGTTCAATCAAAAACTCTATATCTCTATCCGGTGGCATGCCCGGTAACTCCTTTGGAAACACATCCGGATAATCCTTCACTACTGGCACTTCCTCCTGAACAACTCCCGACAAGGAATTTAATCTACTCCTCTTTGACTCATGCCGGGATACATACTTGATCCTTCTTCCTTCCGGCTAGTAAGCAAAATGGTCTTGCTGGAACATTCAATTATCCCTTCATACTTAGTTAACCAATCGATGCCTAATATCACATCCAGTCCTTGAGATTCCAATACTATTAGGTCCGAAGGAAAAATGTAATTACCAATTCTTAGGGGCAACTGATCACACCATGACTTAGCCATATACTACGCTCCTGGTGAGGTTACTAACATGGGCGATCTAAGGGCTTGGGTTGGCAGCTTATACTTATCCACGAATCCCCTTGAAATGTATGAATGCGATGCACCAGTATCGAAAAGAACGAGTGCAGTAAAGGACTTAACTAAGAACTTACCTATAACTGCATCTGGTTGCTCTTCTACCTCCTCCACATTCACGTGGTTCACTTGTCCTTTGTTGAACGGGTTGGGCTTCTTCCCGGCGCTTCCATTGACGTTCCCATTCTTAACTTCTGGGCATTCATTGGCATAATGTCCATTCTTCCCGCACTTGTAACAAGTGACATGGCTGAAAGCCCTCTTGGTGGGTGTGGACGGTGTAGGGCTGTTCTGATTTCCATTGGCTCCATTCCCGTTTCCATTGCCATTCTTGGTGCCATTGTGATTGTGCGAGCTACCTCCTCCATGGGTATGCTGAAACTGTCCTACCGCTTTAGGGGTGAAGCGGGGCTTCTGCTGAGCTCCAGAGTTATACTTTCCTTGCCCATACTTCCTCTTGCGACTCTCAATCTGTTGGTGCTTCCTTTCAATCATTAGGGCGCGGTCAACCAACTCCTGGTAGTTATTGAAATTTGCCACCATCAACTGTACGCTCATCTCATCATTCAGCCCTTCCATGAATCTCTCCTGCTTCTTGGCATCTGTAGCCACGTCATCAGGGGCATAACGAGATAGGGTACTAAACTCATCCACGTACTGAGCCACAATACGATTTCCTTGGCGCAAGTTGCGAAACTCCTGCTTCTTCATACTCATTGCTCTAGTTGAGACATGGGCGATACGAAAAGCTTGCTGAAACTGATCCCAAGTCACATTGGCTACGGGGTAAGTGGCTGTGTAATTTTCCCACCATGCTGCGGCTGGTCCAGACAACTGGTGTGCGACAAATCGCACCTTCTCAGCATCCGAGCAATTGGCGGTGGTAAAATCCCTTCCAATCTTGCGTAGCCAGTCATCAGCCACAATTGGTTCGATGCTGCTAGCAAACACGGGTGGTTGCAACCTTAAGAAACGTGTCAGGTTGTCCATAGGTGGTGGTGGTGGAGGGATGTTGTTGTTGTTGTTCTGGTTGTTCTGAGTGTTCTGGACAAGAAGTTGCATCAGGGTGTTTTGCTTCTGGATCAACTGGGTGAGCTCAGGGGGAAACCCGAATTCACGTCTTGGAGGCATCTAATGGGTGTAGAGGGAAGAGATTAGAATAGAAAAGAGGTCTAAGGGAAAATCACTACCCATATGCACATGAGGCAAACACACAATCATATCACACCAATCAATTTCAAACAAGGTCTTACAAATCTAACGATCGTTAGAAAGGTGCTCTAACTCTAATATATGGAGGTAAACTACTAGTCACATGGTGGTCATCTAAAAATATTGATCGACAGAGGATTCCATAATATCTGCTCCAGCTTCATCTTCATAGTCTTCGTCCTTGCTATCCTCAGCTTCCGAATCTGTGTCATCTATGATGATATAGTCTTCCGGTGGTATCTCCTTGGGTTCTTCTTCCTCGTCTTCTTCTCCCATGAGTATCCCTAACTTCCGGGTCAAGTCATCATTCTTCTCCACGAGTATCTTCATCTCCTCCTCATATCCGTCTCGTGTAGTCTTGAGTTCTTCCTCTAGATCCAAATTCCTATTTAGGGCTTTCTTCAAATCTATCATCCCAGCACACATCTGGTGCTCCTGGCGACGAATGTGGTGGTTCAACTCCTGGATGAACGCTGCAATGGACCAACCCTTCCGGGTGCTAATCATATCCCAATTCTCATCTCGGCGTCCACAAATTTGGTAGATAGTGTCCTTTAGCTCTTTCTTGTAGACTTCTCCAATCCTTCCCATAGCAATGTGGGCTGCCATACTCCTTCCTAGGCTCCATGTAGGTGCATTAAAGGAAAATGCTATGAGTGATGTGACGGGTGCGAACGTCCTTCCTGGAACTTGGGCTTGAATCAACCGACGCTCCTCCTCTGGTAGAGTGGCATTGTAGGTTCCGGTGAAACTTGGTAGTCAAATGTTTAGATATCTGGTGACTTCCTTCAGGTGTCGTCCAAATGGCGTGTCATCATCCGGTTGCATGAACTTGTTCTTTGCTTCCACCATCGTAAAGAGTAGAAAAGATGAGGAGTCAGAAAAGAGAAGAGTGAGTTGTGCTCTAGGGCTTGTCTTAGTGGTCGTGTCCTACAGTCAGCGTGTGCTCTGATACCATCTTGTAGCGACCACGATCCGAATGGACCGAAGTCTCTGTGTTCTGTGTCATCCCTGGATCGGTATGCTGACACACATAGTACAAACATGATTTATAACAGAGGTAAATCACATGTATTAACTAACGTAAATGCTATTACCTCCATCGATCATAGCGGAAGCAACAAGGTTGTGGATTCCCATCAACACCAACGCCAAAGTTGAGTGTAGAAATCGTAACCCTAACGTAACACTTACTCGTCGTAAGATAATCCTGCAACATGAGACGTTGCAGCCACAGAGGGTCAGTACATTGAATGTACTAGCAAATTCACACTGTAATGATAATGATGAATAAGTCCTACAACTACATGCATATTTGGCTAGTGGAGGCTGTAAGGTTAAAGTTTTTGTGTAAAGCCAATTTTTCCCTACTTCAAAGAAATAAATTTTAGTTAACTATCATGGTAGTTGAAACATTGTTGAGAAGATAGACATCCTCTCAACCCCAATTAAAAGTAATCATTAAACCCAACAATATTAAATTAGAGTAACATGAGGAGATGCACATGAAAATCCAACTACTAGATACTCAAGGCGTCCATAACCGGGGACACGGCTAATCATGATCAGTTTGTACACTCTCAGAGGTTTGTGCACTTTTCCCACAAGACTCGATCGCCTCCGTTTGGTTTCTCGCACTGCATGGTGTTTGAGAAACGGATGACCGAGACATAGTCTTTCAGAAGCGCTAGCACCTTACGATCGAGCGGACCATACCAACCTACATCCCCTACATCTGCTAGTCCACCACTGTAAGAGTTCGCACAACTTACTCATACTATGCTAGAGCCCATAATAGCATTGTGGCTGTACACGGAAGTTTCTAGTATGTATAATCTCATGATCCCTTTGAGCCTGGGTGGCGCTCCATAAAAAAACAGGCAATCGCTGGAATACCCAGGTGTCTCAATCCACCCAGATGTGTAGTAATGTTGTCACCTTAAGTTGAACCATTAATTAAAAAACTCACATCTGTCATGGATTTCATTCACCCAATCCACGTCTACGAGCATAGCATGTCCTAACAGCAAACGTAGAAGTAACTCCCAAAGGTTTGAATGTAATGTAGGTAATAGGTACTACCTCAAACTACTTCCCAATCCCACAAGTTAATTGATCCTACTCATGCAATGTGTAAGGTTTGAACTAATGAGATGAAAACTGGGTAGTTGGAAAGTACGATCAAAGTGTTACTTGCCTTGCTGATGATCCGCAAAACCTAGAGACTCAAAGTAGCAAGCAGCGCACTCCGGGTACTCTATCGCAATCAAACAAGCACACAATAAGTACTTAACTAATGCACGGGTAAAACTCAAATAAGAGATCTAACCAGAAAGTTTAACTTAAGAACTCCAGTTTGCAAAAAGAATCAACTCGAAAGAAGCAACGAAACTCAAACTTCAAAAGAGACGAGCTCCGGTGTACTAGTTGGCCTAAAGTCAAATTTTACAGTAGCCAAAACTTTGTTCAAGTTGATTAAACGTAAAGAGGGCTTCGAGACGAAGGTCTGGGATTTTGAATCACCTGATTCCGACTCTCGAGCGAAAAAAAACGAAAACAAGATCGGGTCAGAAATCACGATCGGAATAATTGCGGATAAATACCCCGAAAAAGAAAAACGACCAACAGGCTAACGAACGAACGTTCGCTGTCTGCGGCTAATTAAAGAAAACCGTTCGTTAAAATGAACGTTTGGACGAACGTCCGCTAAATAACTAAACCGACGGAAAAACCGAACCGTTCTATTCTAAATACAAAACAGATCTAGGTTTTTCGTAAAACTTAACCGATCGGTTAATCGGGAAAAACCAAGAACTACCTCGAGCAACGAACTCCGGCGAAAACTCCGGCGGTCCGTCGAGGCGAGGCGGCTGTGCTCCAGCGGCGGCGGCGCGGCACCCGGGTCGTGGCGGGCTGGCGGCGGGGCGGCGCGGCGCGTGCGGCGGCGGGCTGGCAGCGCGGCGCGGGCGGCGGCGGCGGCGACGGGCTGGCGGCGGGGCGGCGCGGCGCTAGGGTTTGGGCGAGCGGGGCTGGCGGCTGGCGACTTGGGCCGTCTGGGCTGGCGCTTATAAAGCCCAATCTCCCGACCCTATACGAGTCTAGGTCGGTTTCCTTTTTTTTCTCTAAAAGAGTCCCGGCGCAGAAAAACTAACGAAAGAAATACCAAACGGACTCCAAAATTCCCGAAATAAGTTTTCACCATCCTCTAATAATATTTAGGACAAAGTGAACATTTTTCCCGGACCTAAATGCAATTTTGAAAAACGCGCATTTTTCCTATGCAAATAAATCCGCAAATAAACCCAGAAAAATACCAAAAGTGATTTTAACATTTTCCTCCAATATTTCTGTTATTTTGGAGAAGTCATATGATCTCCGCTCATATTTTGTTTTTAGAAATATTTTTAGGAGAGAAAAATAATTAGAATAACACTGTCCTCGTACCGGTATTCGAGCGAACTCAAATACGAAAACGGTAAAATTCCCAACTCTCGCCGTAGGTCCTTGAGTTGCATAGAATGTCGAGGAACTCCACGAACAAAAATGAAAAAACATGAAATTCAATTATGATCTATGTATAACATTCCAAATTGAAAATTTGGGATGTTACAGACCCCCCCCTATCACAGTCACTCACTAGGCAATGGTTCAAAATTCCGTCGCGGAAAGGTGTTAACAACCATTTGTATAGCACCTTGCTATTCTAGTGTTAGTTTCATCTTAACGATGATGATTACTAGCAAGTTCATCATAGTTTTATTCACTAGTTTTGTCAACAAGTAACTCGTCGTCACCTAGGAAATCATCTTCATCACTATTAAAATCAAGATACTTGGAGTATGATACCTTGGGGCCTTTAGCCATGAAGCATCTTCCAATTCCCTCATTTGGTGAATCAAATATGTTGTAGGACTTGGATGATACTAGAGAAATTCCGGCAACACCTTGATATTGACTATAGTCAAAGTCGGAGTGATAACTTCTCTTTGAGTGAGCATCGGAATCGGAGCCAGAAATCCATTCACCAGTGTGAGCTTGGTGCCTTCGTCTGGTCTCGCTCTTTGATGAGTTGTCTTTCCTTTCCAAATCCTTGCTTCTTCGAGAGGTTTTTCCTTCATAGCGATCATCTCTACGCCTTCTCTCTATATGAGGTGATTTGTCTCTTTTACTTCTCCTTTGGGGTGAATCTTTTCTTTTCTTATAGGGAGCAGTACACTCATTGGAGTAATGTCAGGGTCTTCCACAATTATCACAATTGCAATCACGACTAGACGATCTTTTGTCATTGTAGGACCTTGACTTGGAGCTTATACCTTTGCTTCGATTCTTGTAGAATTTGTTGAAGTTCTTCACCATTAAGCTCAGTTGTTCATTCAAAACTTGTTTCTCACTTGATGTTGTGGGAGCATCACATGAAGCTTTGTATGCACCACTAGACTTGTTGTGAAGCTCTTTCTTATTCTTGAGTGACATCTCGTGAGCAACAATTCTACCAGTGACTTCTGTAGGCTTAAGATCTTTGTAATTTGGCATCATTTGGATAAATGTGCACACGGTATCATATTTTCCATCCAAGGCCCTAAGGATCTTCTTGATGCTCAATTTTTAGTAATCTCTTCACTTCCTAAGCCGGCAATCTCATTTGTGATGAGAGCAAGCCTAGAGTACATTTCAACGACTCCCTCACTATCCTTCATCTTGAACTTGCCAAGTTGACTTTGAAGCACATCCAACTTGGATTCCTTGAAGGACTCAGTACATTCGTGCATATCAACCAGAGTATCCCAATTTCCTTTGCATTCTCAAGACGGCTAATTTTGTCAAATTCTTTGGGGCAGAATCCATTGAATAGAATATCACAATCTTGAGCGATGTATTGCAACATCCACATTTCTTCCACGGACGCTTCATGATCCGTATCTTTGACATCGTCAAAGAATTCACCTTGCAAGCCAATACGAACAACATCCCAAATGGCGGGGTTAGAACCAAGAATATGATTGCATCTTATGCTTCCAACTAGCAAAATTAGTACCATCAAAGTAAGGACCTTGCTACTTCTTGAGCTTGCATTGATTTTTCCCTTGAAGAGGAAAGGGTGATGCATCAAAGTAGAGATAAGTATTTCCCTCAGTTTAGAACCAAGGTATCAAACCAATAGGAGGTACAAGCAAGTCTCCAATATATGCACCTGCACAAACTAACAAACACTTGCACACAACGCGGAAAAGGGGTTGCCAATCTCTTCAACGTCACGAACAAGAGTGAGATCTGAAAGACATGGATTTAAAACTAAAGTAAAAAACTTAATAAAGTAAACACAAAATAATTGCAGCCAGATATTTTTGGGTTTTTGGTTTTATAGATCAGAAAATAATAGATGGAAATTAGATCCAGGGCCCATAGGTTTCACTAGAGGCTTGAATAAATCATACGGTGGGTAAACAAATTATTGTCGAGCAATTGATAGAAAAGCGTAAAGTTGTGATGATATCCAAGGCAATGATCATGAATATAGGCATCACGTCCGTGACAAGTAGACCGAAATGATTCTGCATCTACTACTATTACTCCACACATCGACCGCTATCCAACATGCATCTAGAGTATTAAGTTCATAAGAACAGAGTAATGCCTTAAGAAAGATGACATGATGTAGAGGGATGAACTCAAGCAATATGATATGAACCCCATATTTTTATTCTTGATGGCAACAATGCAATACGTGCCTCGCTACCCCTTCTGTCACTAGGTGAGGACACCGCAAGATTGAACCCAAAACTAAGCACCTCTCCCGTTGGAAGAATTACCAATCTAGTTGGCCAAACCAAACCAATCATTCAAAGGGAAATACAAAGATATCAAATCATGCATATATGAATTTAGAGAAGATTGAAATAATGTTCACAGATAATCTCGACAAACACATCGCAAAAGAAGATTACATTGAATAGATCTCCAAGAACATCGAGGAGAACATTGTATTGAAGATCAAAGACAAAGAAGAAGCCATCTAGATACTAGCTATGGACCCGTAGGTCTTTGGTAAACTACTCACGCATCATCAGAAGGGCAGCAAGGTTGATGTTGAAGCCCTCCGTGATTGAATTCCCCTCTGGAAGAGTACCGAAAAAGGCCTCAAGATGGGATCTCACAAGATTAGAGACCTGCAGCGATGGAAATTATTTTCGTTCCTCCTTTTAGGGTTTCTGGAATATTTCTGAATTTATAGGCCATGGTAGGAGGTTAGTGGGTCTCCGAGGGGCCCACAATCCCTAGGGCGTGCCCCCTGGCTTATCTTCTCCTCGGGGCTGCTCTGACTTGGACTCCAAGTCCTCTGGATTTCTTCTTGTCGCGGGATATCTATGGCCACCTATGGGACCAGGAGGCCCCTTGCTGGTTCGGCAGGGGGACGTCGTGTTGCACAAAGAGTAGACCAGCACACGGCAGCATGACGGGGAGCACACAAGCAATTTACCTAGGTTCGGGCCACCGCAAGGCGTAAGACCCTACTCCTGCTTTGGTGGATTGATGAAGGAATGGTGGTGGTGGAGCGTAGTACACTCGCCCGGCAAGGGTTGCCCTTGGGCAATAGTGACTATGCGTGTACGGTGGTGTGGGTTTCTCTATTTTCCAACCCTATCTATGGTTGCCATGGGCCTCCTTTTATAGATCAAGTGGCGACCACAGTGGCAGAGTAGTCATTATGCACTAACATTATAGCAAACAGTGCTATCATACCTAACTCTATGGGCTGACAGGGTGCATTAAATGCACTGCTTAGTGTCACATCAATGGCTGCCCGGCAAGCCTTGCTGGGCTATCTCGCCAGCTCCATGCTTGTCTTCATGACACGTCATAGGACGGGTGTCATACGCGGGTTCTTCTTGTAGGAATTGACTGCCATGTGTCTAATGGCTGCCACTTAATCATCTTGCGGCTTGACACCGCATTGATTGACGACGTGGATCGCGCTTGAGTGCTTGGTGAGGTAGTTTGGCCTCCACGAACCCCCCGGCAGGCCCTCCCTTACCGGGCTCGCCTGCCCGGCAAGGGAGGCACTTCTCTTGGTGATGTCTTGCTTCTCTGGCTTGGCCTTGGTCTTTTTGGTTTGCTTGTTGGTCCCTTGGACCTCTTAGGCTCTTGTACATCTTGGCTTGGCCTTGGATTGTCCGTGCACGAGTCAGGGGAAAACACATACCCCTGTATATTTTCCCCGACACAAGCCCCCGAACCTGAGCCACATGTGTCGCTGGGCACGTTGGGTTAGGCCCCAAACAGTACGTGGACACGTGGCAGGAGAGAGACGAGGGTGCCGGTTTCATCATGATGACATGTTGCTCCAATGTCCACTTTGTGCAATTACTACGCGTCGTGGGATCGTGGGGCTGCTGCAGTTACGGTAAAAACCGTATCTTTATAAAGTGTCGCGCCTCTGTTATGCTTTTTCCTTCCTTAAGAGAAGGAAAAGCCGAATGGCACGACCCATCTGCCTCCTGCCCCCTCCCCCATCTCCTTCTTCCGCAAGTCAAGCAACAACTCCTCCTTTCACCTTCCCTTCTGCCGCTGTCTCCCCTCATCGAATCTCCTTCCCTTCTGCGTTGCCACCGCTGGAATGTGGTACAAAGATGTGGAGAAGAAGAAGCAGAAGTCCATGGCGACGGAGGCTGCCGCCGAGGGAATAAAGAGGGCGGCGGAGCTGAACAAGAAGCGGAGCGAGGACGTCATCTTCATTCCGTCGAATCTGAGTGGCCCCGTCCTCCAAGCGAGGTATGGATATCTATGGGGGAGATCCACTGACAAGGGGCATGGAGCACCCGTAGTTTGTGCGGTGCAGGACAATCCGCAAAACTCTTATCACTTCTTCTATGCTTACATCATCTGTGGCCTCTGTCCTCCTTTCTGTGAATTCTTTGAGGCGATCCTGGACATCTATGGGTTCCACCTTCTTGACTTTACGCCAAATGCAATGGTGACCATGGGCATTTTTGCGCATTTGTGCAAGAACTTTGTCGGAGTCAAGCCCAATGTGGATCTATTCTGGAACTACTTTGTCCCACGGGTGGAGAGCAAAGTCAATCGCTATGGGATTATTAGCTGGATGCCTCGCAGTTTGGGATTACATCCCTGGATTTCAGCATGAGAGGTGGGAAGAATGGAGGGAAGACTGGTGCTGGATTCAGGATAAGGAACTCCTCGAGTTCTGTGAAGCACGGAAGGAGTGCGTCGAGCGCAGCAAGGCATGGAGCGCCAAAGGCCTTACCAAGGATAGGCTGCGCTCGGCAATCAACATGATCACTCGTCTGGCGGCTGCCGAGGTAACTACTGAGAATGTGGGGGCAGATTTCCTTCTCCGCATCATCTCTCTGCTACAGGAAAGGTATAGACCTGCATGGCTGTATGGAGACGCGGCAGACATGATGAGGTTGCTGCCGGGGTTAGCCAACAACTTGGCAGATTATGGCCACGGCTGGTTGTGCGATCAACTGTTCGGCCGCTTTGAACCGTTCAAGCTCCCAGCAACTGTCATCCCACTGAACATCAATTCCGCCCAGGATCAGATACTGAAGTGGATGCTGGAATGCAATGTCGAGGGAGTGTCGAGCAGTTGGCAGCTACCCACTCTGGATGAGGAGGTTAAATGGTCGAACACCCTAGTGGAGAGGGCCATCAAGGTTGAGACTGGAATGTACAAGCACACCTCGGCTACGGAGGTGGCATACATTTTGAAGAGAGTTTAGGAAGACAAGGCCATCCGCCTCATGGAGGCGAAGAAGGCCGCAAAGGCCAGGAATGGCAAGGGGAAAGGTGAGGGCAGGAGCTCTTCCACTATTGACGTGCAAACCATGGAGGGGGCTGTCGGGCAAGGGTGTGCCGGGAATATCATTATCGGGCTAGATGCTCTAGCTGCGGCAGCAAAGGAGCTTTAGGAGGAAAAATAGGAAGGAGAGGAGGATACTGGCGATGCGACCAGGCTCGAGGAGAGGTTAGCGGCTGCACTGCAAGCCCCCGAGCTAGACCTTGAACAGCGCACCCATAGGCGTGCCACTGCTCGAGGGGCGGCGGCCCCCATCCTTCCCGCCAAGATTGTGAAGAAGACCAGCACCAAAACTACCAAGGCTGAGGTGCCGTGTCACCAATATCCTCGTCTGGCTTAGGCCAAGGACCCCTCCGCCAAGCATTCGGCAGACGCGGAGGTGGAGTCCTGCTCCCACCCTGGCTCGAGGTCCTCGCTGAGCTCATCTTCCTCGGAGCCTCCACCGCCACGGCAAGCAAGGATACTGCTAGGGAGTCCCGCTTCCCTGCCATCGAAGAGAAGACGAGAGTCTCCACCTCCCGTGGATTTCAATTTGAGCTCTATCCTCATTGCCTAAGAGTAAGGAGGATTTACCCCATTTCTGTGAGTAGCTTGCATATCTGATTTATTTTTGCTGACTGGCCTCTTGTTCTTGTTACCGGTGGTGAAGTGGAGGAGTACATGGAGACCGTTGTCCACCATCCCTAGAAAAGGCTCCAGTGCCTTGGGTTGTTGGAGGGCGTGCAGAGCTCGGCCTTGGTGAGGGCCGGTCTAGATGACCCCGTGCTGAGCCCCCAGCCCAGCCCCCATCTCAAGAGTGGAGACTTGGTCCTTCCCGCCATGGGTAGTGGGGAGGACCACCATATCTCCCCCGGTGGAGGGAAAGGCGAGGCGTCTCAAGATGAGCTCCTCCCTGAGGGACACGCCTCCCCGCCACTTGATCCGAAGAGGCCCCTCCGGAACCGCCTGTAGATGAGATCATGCAAAAGGCGGTCGAGACGACCACGACAGAGACTGAAGTTCATGGCCCTGCACCAACTGGTGCTGGGGACCTAGATGTTTCCAACCGGCAGACTCCTCTAGGTACTTTGCTTATCCTCTTCTTTTCTCTTCTTCTCTCTCTCTCTGTCTTTATTTTTCTTTACGGGTCCTTCCATATGCAGCCTCCCAAGCCGAAGAAGCAGACCCACTAGAGTTGTCGGTTGACATAGGAAGGGCCGATGTAGACGAGGCCACGGGGCTTGCTGCTACCGAGGGGCAAGAACTTGCTGTCGGGGATGCCCAAGGATCCTTGGCAGTAATGGTGCACTCCTCGGAGGACATCCCGGTAGGGGGAGCAGTCATTGAAATGAAGATCCCGCTCCACGCCGTGGTCCCATTCCCTGTCACCGGGGCCGCCGCTGCGACACCGCCATCCTCTTCGAGCATGCTAGCCATGGTGCTGTCATTGCCTGGAGCCGAAGCCCCCAGCCTATGCTTGACAACGGACGCTGAGCTTGATGAAGAGCTTCAGCACCTCCTGGCCCCATTTGACCAGGGGCGGAAGAGGCCGACGACTCTACCGCCGTTGCCATGGACTCAACTTTGGTGGAATCCCTGGCGGCGGGTGTGAAGGAGATGAAGGCCCGGCACCACCAAAGGTGGCAGACGCTCAATGAGCGACGCTAATCTGCCGCCAAGGTGGATCAAAAGCTGAAGGACAAGTGCCTGGAGCTGCACGGGTGGAATGACAAACAGCCAAGGTGATCATGAGGCAGCAGGAGATGCTCCAAATGACCAGGAGGATGCGATGGCTCACGATATGCGTCTGGCGGACCACAAGGCGTTCTTGGATGTCAGGGAGCGAGAGTTCTATCTCCGGGAGGAAAAGCTTGAGGCCACTCTCCATGCCAAGAATGAAAGTCTAGAAGCTCTTGTGCAGTAGTGCACCAAGGAGTTGGAGGACAAGCATAGAGCTACACTGGATGCTCTTGCTCAGCTGAAGAAACTTACTAATGATCAGGCTGTTGTGTCTACCACCAAGGATGAGCTTGATAGGCAGGTGGCGAAGTTGGGTCAGGATCTCGCCGGCATCACCAAGGAGGCGGAGGTGCTCAAAGAGAAAGTTCAGCAGGCCGAGACCCTCTTGGCTGATGTACAGTCGTAGCTCTCCTCCAAGACTCACAGCCTTGAAAATGCCAATGTCAGCATCTCAGATTTGAAGGTGAGGATCGGTACGCTAGAGCGTTCGATGGAATCACTTGAGTCCCGTCAGCAGTTGATGTCCAAGTATTTGGGGGCTGCCCAACGTCTCTGACAAGATGCTGAGGACAAGCTAAAGAATCATGCTAACACGGTCGAACCATGGACGAAGAGCCTGATCGACGCGGCCAAGCGCCTTGGTGCCCAGGCTAAGGTGATGGGCATCAACGGCCCAATCTTCTCGATTGGCAGGCACGAGGTTCCCAGCGCCAAGCTGGGACTCTTCTTCAAGGAGCTGATCGAGAAGCTCAAGGTGCATGAAGAGGGGAGGGCAGGGCGCTTTGTGACTGAGTCTCGGAGGCCTTCCCGCGATGCCCTCTTCATGGTCCTGAGCAATTTTGCCTGCTGCCATCCGGATCTCGATCTCAATGACGGGTTCAGGGCGCCACCAGTGGGTGCTAACGTTGCGGCCGCCAAGGAGAAGGCTATGCCCCGGGCCGACGGGGTTCTTCAAGTCTGAACTGCTCCACCAAGTCACCAGTCCATTTATCGGGACACTGCTGCCCTATAATGAATCATAACATATATTCTGCGTTTAGTTACTCTATCTCTCATATTTGCATGGAACTGATATCTCTAGTTGGATTCTGAATGCGTGTTTATCCCGTTAGGCTTTGTATATTTGCGTTCATATGATCGATCCCTATGTATGCTTTGGATGCATGCCGGTATCATATTGCTGCGATAGTCATAAGGGTCCAGCCCTTATCAGTCATCTTGGCATGGATGCGTCCCGGTAGGTTTTTCCCGGGTAGTTCTTGGTGCAGCCTATCATCCTACGAGCATGGCTCTGGACAGAATGATGGTGCGATCAAAGAAACTAGCCTAGGTTCCATCACACGAGGGTGGTCACAATACGAACGCTCACTAGAGTCAAGGGATAAACGACTACGAAGTTCTGAAAAGAGGCAATAGGTCCAGGTATCGTAAACTTAGCTTTCATCTTGAGCTTCCCTTCATCCTCTGCCAGGTCGCGCATCGGATTTGTCTGCGTAGCCCGGAAGAGCAATCAGGTGGTCCATCCTTCCTGGCAAGGACCGGTATGATCTGTTGATTGGTGGGTACCAGGGTGTTGTGTCGGGCTGCTCTGGTCCTTTCCCCCGCTTCTCTCCCTTCCTTTCGAATCAACCTGGCGGCTGCCAATGCAAGGACTGTGCCAGTGCAAGGAGCCTCGCCAAGGTATACTTTGTCGGGGTATCCGTCAATAGACTAATACCAGCGCTTCGCTCAGGATTACCCAACATGGGGCAAATACTTGGTCCGAGCGTCGCGCTGTAATCATCGACGTTGACGGTGCCGGGGCTAAAGCAACTCAACTGTTGATGAAGGGAAGGGACGGGGAGGAGGAAATTCACGCTCTCACATGATGACCCACAAGTGTAGGGGATCTATCGTAGTCCTTTCGATAAGTAAGAATGTCGAACCCAACGAGGAGCAGAAGGAAATGATAGGCAGTTTTTGGTAAGGTATTTTCTGCAAGCACTAAAATTATAGGTAACAGATAGTTTTGTGATAAGGTAATTGGTAGCAAGTGACAAAAGGTAAAAGTAAATAAGGTGCAGCAAGGTGGCCCAATCCTTGTTGTAGCAAAGGACAAGCCTGGACAAACTCTTATATAAAGGAAAACGCTCCCGAGGACACATGGGAATTATCGTCAAGCTAGTTTTCATCACGATCGTCTGATTTGCGTTGGGTACTTTGATAATTTGGTATATGGGTGGACCGGTGCTTGGGTGCTGCCCTTACATGGACAAGCCTCCCACTTATGATTAACCTCTAATGCAAGCATCCACAACAACAAAAGAGGTATTAAGGTAAACCTAACCATAGCCTGAAACATATGGATCCAAATCAGCTCCTTACAAAGCAACGCATAAACTTGGGTTTAAGCTTCTTTCACTCTAGCAACCCATCATCTACTCATTACTTCCCAATGCCTTCCTCTAGGCCCAAATAATGGTGAAGTGTCATGTCGTCGACGTTCACATGACACCACTAGAGGAGAGACAACATACATCTCATCAAAATATCGAACGAAGACCAAACTCACATGACTACTAATAGCAAGACTTCTCCGATGTCCTTAGGATCAAGAGTAACTACTCACAAGACATAATATTTTTCATGATCAGAGGGGTATTAATATGCATAATAGATCTGAACATATGATCTTCCACCAAATAAACCAACTAGCATCAACTACAAGGAGTAATCAACACTACTAGCAACCCACAGGTACCAATCTGAGGTTTGGGTACATAGATTGGATATAAGAGATGAACTAGGGTTTGAGAGGAGATGGTGTTGGTGAAGATGTTGATGAAGATAGCCCTCCCCAAGATGGGAGAGTTGTTGGTGATGATGGCGGTGACAATTTCCCCCTCCCAGAGGGAAGTATCCCCGGTAGAACAGCTCTGCCGGAACCCTAGATTGGTTTCTGCCTCGGTTCCGCCTCAAGACGGCGGCGTATGGTCCCGAAAGCCTCCTTATGATTTTTTCCAGGTCAAAACGCCTCATATAGGAGAAGATGGGCATCGGGGGCCTGTCGCCTGGCCCCCAAGGCAGGGGCGCGCCCTGGGAAGGGGGGCGCGCCCCCCACCCTCGTGGACAACCGGTGGCCCCCCTCGTGGGTTTCTTTTGCCAGATATTTTTTATATTTTCCAAAACGATGTTCTGTTGAGTTTCAGGGCTTTTGGAGTTGTGCATAATAGGTTTCCAGAGTTTGCTCCTTTTCCAGCCCAGAATTCCAGCTGCCGGCATTCTCCCTCTTTATGTAAACCTTGTAAAATAAGAGAGAAAAGGCATAAGTATTGTACCAAAACATGTATGAACAACCCATAATGCAATAAATATCAAGTTATAAGCATGATGCAAAATGGACGTATCAGCACACCTGGTACCCTTTCTCCGAATGGCGTCCGAATGATGGTTACACCATACGGACCGCCGGGGCGGATCCATCTCCGCCAGTGACAATCTTTGCCACGACCAGGGCCCTGGCAAGGTGCGGAAACTAATAATGGAACGTAGGGACAAACCTGCATTGCCCCAGTGTCTTAGCGGGTGCCATTGTCGATGGCGCTGTTGAAAATAGGGGCGGTGATGAATATGGCGATGATGATGCGTTGCACATGCTTTCCAGGTTCGCGCAAGCGAGCCCTCTACCTGGTGTGCCAAAGATGTCGCGGGATATCCATGGCCACCTATGGGACCAGGACGCCCCTTGCTAGTTTGGTAGAGGGACGTCACGTTGCACAAAGAGCAGACCAGCGCATGACAACACGACAGGGGGCACATAAGCAATTTACCCAGGTTCGGGCCGCCGCTAGGAGTAAGACCTTATTCCTACTTTGGTGGATTGATGATGGAATGGTGGTGGTGGAGCGTAGTACACTCGCCCGGCAAGGGTTGCCCTTGGGCAATAGTGACTATGCGCATACGATGGTGTGGGTTTGTCTATTTTCCAACCCTCTCCATGGTTGCCATGGGCCTCCTTTTATAGATCAAGGGGCGACCAAAGTGGCAAAGTAGTCATTATGCACTAACATTATTGCAAACAGTGCTATCATACCTAACTCTGTGGGCTGACAGGGTGCATTAAATGCACCGCTTAGTGTCACATTAATGGCTGCCCGGCAAGCCTTGGTGGGCTATCTTGCCAGCTCCGTGCTTTTCTTCATGACACGTCATAGGACGGTTGTCATCCGCGGGTTCTTCTTGTAGGAACTGTCTGCCATGTGGCTAATGGCTGCCACTTAATCATGTTGCGGCTTGACACCGCATTGATTGATGACATGGATCGCACTTGAGTGCTTGGTGAGGTAGTTTGGCCTCCACGAGCCCCCTCCCCCGGCAGGCCCTACCGAGGTGTCTCTCCTATCTGCTTCCGGGGTGGCCTCGTCCCTTGCCGGGCTCGCCTGCCCAGCAAGGGAGGCCCTTCTCTTGGTGATGTCTTGCTTCTCTGGCTTAGCCTTGGTCTTTCTGGTTTGCTTGTTGGTCCCTTGGACCTCTTAGGCTCTTGTACATCTTGGCTTGGCCTTGGATTGTCCGTGCACGAGTCAGGGGAAAACACATACCCCTGTATATTTTCCCCGACACTTCTGGTCCAAGAAAAATCATCACGGAAGTTTTATTCTATTTGGATTCCATTTGATATTCCTTTTCTCTGAAGTTCAAAAAGAAGGAAAAAACTAAAACTGGCACTGGGCTTAGTCCCAAAAATAACATAAAATAGCATATTAATGCATATAAAACATCCAAAGTTGATAATGTAATAGCATGTAACGATAAAAAATTATAGATACATTGGAGACGTATCAAGCATCCCCAAGCTTAATTCCTGCTCGTCCTCGTGTAGGTAAATGATAAAAAGAGAAATTTTGATGTGCAATGTATTTCTTATTTATTCAGATCCATATGATTCAAAACAAAAGTTCTTGATATCAAGACAATAATATTTCAAGCATAATCGAAAGAAAATTATCAAGTTTAAAAAATAACATGGCTAAATAAAGTTATCCCTACTAAATCATATAGTCTTGTTATGCTCCCTCTTCTCAGCACAAAGTATAAATCATGCCCACCCCGGTGTTAGCCAAGAAGTTGTTTCATTCTTTTTAATGTGTTTCAGCTTTTCAACTCTTCATGCAATACATGAGTGTGAGCCATGGACATAGCACTATGGGTTGAATAGAAGGTGGTAGTAGACAAAAGTAGGGAGAAAGTCTCACATCAACTAGGCAAATTAATGGACTATGGAGATGTTCATCAATCGGTATAAATGTGAGTGAGTAGGGATTGCCATGTAACGGATGCACTAGAGCTATAAGTGTATGAAAGCTCAAAGGAAACTAAGTGGGTGTGCATCCAACTTGCTTGCTCATGAAGACCAAGGGCATTTGAGGAAGCCCATCGTTGGAACATACAAGCCAAGTGTCATAGTGAAGATTTCCCACTAGTAATAAATGAAAGTTTCAAAATAGGAGACTCTTACAATGAAGAACATGGTGCCACTATGAAGCACAAGTGTGGAAAAAGATAGTATCATTGTCCCTTCTCTCTTTTTCTCTCATTTTTTAGACTCCTCTTTTTTTAGACTTTTTTCTCTTTTTTTTACTTTTGGGCTCTTTGGCCTCTTTTATTTGGGCTATTTCTGGCCTCTTTTATTTATAACCTCATATGGGACAATGTTCTAATAATGATGATCATCACACTTTTATTTACTTACAACTCAAAGTTACAACTCGATGGTGAACTCAAACATGATGACAGAACGGTGGAGTTACATGGCCATATATCTCGGAATGGCTATGAAAATTACATAATAGATAGGTATGGTGGCTGTTTCGAGGAAAGGTATAAGGTGGGTTTAATGCACCGGCGAAAATGGCGCGGTACTAGAGTGGCTAGCAAGGTGGAAGGTTAGAGTGCGTATAATCCATGGACTCAACATTAGTCATAAAGAACTCACATACTTATTGCAAAAGGTTTGTTAGCCCTCAAAGCAAAGTACTACTACGCATGCTCCTAGGGGAGAGGTTGGTAGTTGTTAACCATCGTGCGCCACTGACTTTCACGCAAAGGAAGACACTCAAGAATAAATCGCGCTCCAACTTCATCACATAACTATAAGACCATACATGCATACTACGGGAATCACAAACCTTAACACAATTATTTCTCTAACCACACAACTTACTACTAGCATTACTCAAATATCACCATCTTAATATCTCAAAACAATTGCAAGAAATTAAACTTCTCATATATTCAATGCTCTTTATGAAAGTTTTTAATATACCCTCTTTTAATGCCTATCATATTAGGACTAAATTCATGACCCAAAAAAATTATCATGCTGTTTAGAGACTCTCAAAATAATATAAGTGAAGCATGATAGTTTATAAATTTCTTCAAAATAAACATCACCGCCGTGTTAAAAAAGATATAAGTGAAGCACTAGAGCAACTACCCTAGCTCAAAAGATATAAGTGAAGCACATAGAGTACTCTAAAAAATTCATGATTAATGTGTGTCCCTCTCAAAAGGTGTGTATAGCAAGGATGATTGTGTCAAACTAAAAAGAAAAGACTGAAATCATACAAGATGCTCGAAGAAAACACATATCATGTGGTGTATAAAAATATAGCCTCAAGTAAATTTACCGATTGACTGAAGACGAAAGAGGGGATGCCATCTGGGGCATACCCAAGCTTAGATGCTTGGTTTTCCTAGAATATTGCCTTGGGGTGCCTTGGGAATCCCCTAGCTTAGGCTCTTGCCCCTCCTTATTCCATACTCCATCCAATCTTTACCCAGAAAATTCACAACACAAAACTCAACAGAAAACTCGTGAGATCACTTAGTAAAAACAAATTCAATCCTTACGTGTAGGTATTGTTGTGAACTCACTCTTATTTTATATTGGTGTAATATCTACTATATTCCAACTTTTCCATGGTTCATACCCCCTGATATTAGACATAGATTCATCAAAATGAGCAAACAAGACAATGAAAATAGAATCTGTCAAAAACAAAACAGTCCGTAAAGATAAGAATTAAGATGAAACCTGTGTATCTCTTAAAATTCTGAAAATTTAGGACAAGGTGGGATATTTTTATATAAGAAACTTTTAAAAAATCAAGAGTTTTTTCACGTTCCAACAATCAGAAAAAACTCTAGCACTCGACGAAAAAGTTTTTGCTTTTCAGCAAAACCAATCTACTATCTTCCAAATCATCCCAAAGGTCTTACATGGCACAAAAACTAAATTAAAACATGAAAACACTTATAACCAGAGGCTACATGATAAATTTATTCAAGAACAGAAAATAAAAATATTGGGTTGTCTCCCAACAAGCGCTTTTCTTTAACGCCTTTTAGTAGGGTATTAAGATTTCAATGATGCTCACATGAAAGATAAGAATTGAAGCACAAAAGGAACATTATAAAACACATGACAACCCAATCTAAGTCTAACATACTTCGCATGCATAGGTATTTTATGAGCAAACACATTACCAAGGCACATATGCAAGGAAGAAGAAAGAAACAATAGCAATCTCAACATAACGAGAGGTAATTTAGAAACATGAAGATTTCTACAAACATATTTCCCTCTCTCATAATAATTACATGTAGGATCATATTAAATTATACAATATAGCTACCACATAAACTATTCTCTACATGAATGACATGCATGCAAGGTTGACACTCTTTCAAAATAGTGGGATTAATACAGAACAAAGTAATGGCCTCTCTAAGCCCACCTTTATAAAAAAATCATAAGATTGATCAATCTCCAAAGTAGTGGGATCAAATGTTGACATTCTTTCAAACTCACTTTCAATATGATTGCAAACATTATTATCAATCCCAATCATTATCATTGCAACAAGTAATGGGCATAGGAAAATTAGCATCCCCAAGCTTAGGTTTTTGCATATCATTAGCACAATTGTCATTCTTAGAATTTATAATAACATCATTGCAATCATGCTTTTCATTTAAGGAGCTACCGCGTATCACTTTATCAATTTCTTTTAACAGTTCATCACAATTTTTAGATTCATGAATTTCAAGCAAAACCTCATAAAGACAATCTAGTGCACTCAACTCACTAGCAATTGGTTCATCATAATTGTTTATTTTAAAAAGATTAGCAAGTGGATGAGCATCCATAACACTTTCCTTCTGAATTTGAATAAAAACAATTATGCCAAGAAAACGAGCAAACAAACCAAGTAAGACATAAGGGCGAATAAAAAGTAAAATATTTTTCTGTTTTTCTAAAAATGTTTTAGAAGTTGGGGAGATGAAAACGAGAGGAAAATGGAAAATAATGTAAATGCAAGAGATGAGAGTTTTATGACAAGTACTTGGTAGGCTTGATGTAGATCTCCCGGACAAGGGCGCCAGATATACTTCCTGCTACTTATTGAGCTTGCGTTGATTTTTCTCTTGTAGAGGAAAGGGTGATGCAGCAAAGTAGAGATAAGTATTTCCCTCAGTTATGATCCAAGGTATCAATCCAGTATGAGGTACAAGCAAGTCTCCAATATATGCACCTGCACAAACTAACGTAAAAAGATAAATGTCATGAATAGTGAGATCTCATAAAGATAGATTTAAAACTAATGTAAAAAGATAAATCAAGTAAACACAAAATAATTGCATCAGGACATTTTTGGGTTTTTTGTTTTATAGATCTGAAAATAATAGATGGAAAATAGACCCGTGGGCCATAGGTTTCAATAGAGGCTTCTCTCTTGAATAAAGCATACAGTGGGTAAACAAATTACTATCGAGCAATTGATAGAAAGCGCAATGTTATGTCGATATCTAAGGCAATGATCATGAATATAGGCATCACGTCTGTGACAACTAGACCGAAACGATTCTGTATCTACTACTATTACTCCACACATCGACTGATATCCGGCATGCATCTAGAGTATTAAGTTCATAAGAACAAAGTAACGCCTTATGCAAGATGACATGATGTAGAGGGATAAACTCAAGCAATATGATATAAAACCCATATTTTTATCCTAGATGGCATGCAATACATACCTCGCTACCCCTTCTATCACTGGATGAGGATACCGCAAGATTGAACCGAAAACTAAGCACCTCTCCCATTTCAAGAACTACCAATCTAGTTGGCCAAACCAAACCAATAATTCGAAAAATAATAAAAAGATACCAAATAATGCATATACGAATTCGGAGAAGATTCAAATAATATTCATAGATAGTCTGATCATAAATCCACAATTCATCGGATCTCGACAAACACACCGCAAAAGAAGATTACATCAAATAGATCTCCAAGAACATCGAGGAGAACATTGTATTAAATATCAAAGAGAGAGAAGAAGCAATCTAGCTACTAGCTATGGACCCATAGGTCTGTGGTAAACTACTCATGCGTCATCGGAAGGGCATCAAGGTTGATGTAGAAGCCCTCCTTGATCGAATACTCCTCCGGTAGAGTATCGGAAAAGGCCTCCAGATGGGATCTCACGAGATCAGAGACCTGCGACTTTGCAAAAGTATTTTCGTTGCTCCCTCTAGAGTTTTTGGAATATTTCTGAATTTATAGGCCAGGGTAGGAGGTCAGGGGGTTTATGAGGGGCCCAAAGTCCTAAGGGCACGCCCCCTCGCTTGTCGTCTCCTCGGGGCTGCTCTGACTTGGACTCCAAGTCCTCCGGATGTCTTTTGGTCCAAGAAAAATCATCGCGAAAGTTTTATTCCGTTTGGATTCCGTTTGATACTCCTTTTTTGTGAAGCTCAAAAACAAGGAAAAAATAGAAACTGGCACTGGGATCTAGGTTAATAAGTTAGGCCCGAAAATAATATAAAGTAGCATATTAATGAATATAAAATATCCAAAGTTAATAATATAATAGCACGGAACAATCAAAAAATATAGATATGTTGGAGATGTATCAGACCTCCATGGTGATAGTTATCCTCGCTAGTCCTCATACTCTCCTAGGTTGTGAAACCAAGGCTATGATCACCAAAGCTATGTAAATCAAGGCTAATGGAGAGCAAAGCTCTGATACTACTTGTAGAATTAAACGTATGTCTAGAGGGGGTGTGATTAGACAACTTGACTAAATAAAAATATACCTTTCCCAATTTCAGTTGTGGAAAGATTTTTAACAAGTTGTACAAGTCAAGCAATCTACAAACACATGTAATTCTAAGTGTATAGAAGCGGAAAATAAAACATTGCATATGAAGGTAAAGGGAAGGGTTTGGAGAAGGCAAACTCAATGGAGACACAGAGTTTTTGGCATGGTTCCGATAGGTGGTGCTATCGTACGTCCACATTGTTGGAGACTTCAACCCAAGAAGGGTAACGGCTGTGCGTGTCCACAGATGGCTCCACCCAAGAAGGGTCCACAAAGAAGCAACCTTGTCTATCCCACCATGGCCATCGTCCACGAAGGACTTGCCTCACTTGGATAAATCTTCACGAAGTAGGCGATCTCCTTGCCCTTACAAACTCCTTGGTTCAACTCCACAATCTTGTTGGAGGATGCCAAGTGACACATAACCAATCTAGGACAAGGTTTATTACTCCCTTGTAGGATCGAAAGTAGATCTAGAGGGGTTGATTAGACTACTTAACCAAATAAAAATCTAGCCTTTTCCCAATTTTAATTACTGGCAGATTTTAGCAATTAGGACAAGTCAAGTAACCAACCTACACATGCAATTCTAAGAGTGTGGCAGCGAAAAGAGAAGCATTGCATATGAAGGTAAAGGGAGAGGTTTGGAGAGTGCAAATGCAATGGAGACACGGAGAATTTTGGCGTGGTTCCGATAGGTGGTGCTATCGTACATCCATGTTGATGGAGACTTCAACCCACAAAGGGTAATGGCTGTGCGAGTCCATAGAGGGATCCATCCAGAAAGGGTCCACGAAGAAGCAACCGTCCATGAAGGACTTGCCTCACTCGGGTAGATCTTCACGAAGTAGGAAATCTCCTTGCCCTTACAAACTTCTTAGTTCAACTCCACATCACATCAGAGGCTCCCAAGCGACAGCTAACCAATCTAGGAGACACCACTCCCCAAAAGGTAATAGCCGGTGTGTTGATCATGAAATCCTTGCTCTTGTGCTTCGAATGATAGTCTCCCCAACACTCACATCTTTCTCACTGATTTGGTTATGGTAGAAGAAGAATTGGAGTGGAAAGCAACTTGGGGAAGGCTAGTAATCAAGATTCATATGGTAGGAACGGAATGTCTTGATCTCAACACATGAGTAGGTGGTTCTCTCTCAGAAAATGATTTGTGGAAGTGTAGGTAGGTTCCGATGGATCTCTCTCTCTCTGATGGAGAAGGGGTGGAGGGGTATATATACCATCCACACAAAATCCAACCGTTACACACATTTGACCAATCTCGGTGGGACCGAACAGTGAAACTTGATAAGTTTCCGTCGTATCTACTTTTCTAAACTCTTTTGCCCTTGTTCTGGACTCTAATTTGCATGATTTGAATGGAACTAACCTGGACTAATGTTGTTTTCAGCAGATTTTCCATGGTGTTATTTTTGTGCAGAAATCAAAGTTCTCGGAATGACCTGAAAATTTACGGATAATTTTTGTGGAATATATAAAAAATACTGGTGCAAGAATTAACCACTGGGGGGCCACCCGGAGGCAACAAGCCCTGGGGGCGCTCCCCCACCTTGGGCACACCCTGCAGGCCTATGGGGCCCCCGGAGCTCCTCCAACCCTAACTCACATCTATATATTCACGTTCGGGGTGGAAAAAATAGAGGAGAAGGATTCATCTCATTTTACGATACGGAGCCGCCGCCACTGCTACCTCTTGAGCTTGCGTTGTATTCTCTCGAAGAGGAAAGGGAGATGCAGCACAGTAGCGTAAGTATTTCCCTCAGTTTTTGAGAACCAAGGTATCAATCCAGGAGGAGACCACGCGCGAGTCCCTCGAACCTACACAAACAAATAAGAACTTCGCAGCCAACGCGATAGGGGGTTGTTAATCCCTTTACGGTCCCTTACGAGAGTGAGATCTGATAGAGATGATAGTTTATATTTTTGGTATTTTTGGTTTAATAAAACAACAAATAAAAGCGGTAAAAGTAAAGTAGATGTAGATTGATATGTTGAGAATAGACCTGGGGGCCATAGTTTTCTCTAGTGGCTTCTCTCATGATAGCGATATTCTATGGCGGGTAAACAAATTACTGTCGAGCAATTGATAGAAAAGAGAATAATTATGAGACTATCTAGGCATGATCATTGTATATAGGCATCACGTCCGAGACAAGTAGACCGACTCCTACCTGCATCTACTACTTACTCCAAGCATCGACCGCTATCCAGCACGCATCTAGTGTATTGAGTTCATACGAACAGAGTAATGCCTTAAGCAAGGTGAGATGATGTAGAGGGATAAACTCAAGCAATATGATGTAAACCCCATCTTTTTTATCCTCGATGGCGACAATACAATACGCCCCTTGCTGCCCCTACTGTCACTGGGAAAGGACACCGCAAGATTGAACCCAAAGCCAAGAACTTCTCCCATTGCAACAACTATAGATCTAGTAGGCCAAACCAAACCTATAATTCGAAGAGACTTGCAAGGATATTATGTACACACAGAAAAAGTTCAGGGAAGAACCAAATATCTTTCATAGATAACCTTGATCATAAACTCACAATTCATCGGATCTCAACAAACACACCGCAAAAAGAGATTACATCGAATAGATCTCCTCGAAGACCGAGGAGACCTTTGTATTGAGATCTGGAGAGAGAGAATAAGCCATCTAGATACTAGCTATAGACCCAAAGGTCTATGATAAACTACTCACAACTCATGGTGAGGGCGATGATGATGATGATGAAGGCCTCCGTGATGGATCCCCTTCGGTGGAGCTCCGGAACAGGAACCAAGATGGGATCTCCACGGGAACAGAAGCTACGGCGATGGAATTAGGATTTTCTCTCTGTACGGAGTTTCTGGGGTACGTGGACTTATATAGGAAGAAGGAGGGCACTGGGGGCCACTTGAGGGGGCCTCGAGGTAGGGGGCGCGCCCTGGGTAGGGGCGCGCCCCCACCCTCGAGGGCCACCTCTCTGTCCCCTGACTTGGTCCTCAAGCTCCGCGTGCCTGATTTTCTCCAAAAGTTTCTCTCACGAAGGTTTCATTCCATTTGGACTCCGTTTGATATTCTTTTTCTGCAAAACCCTGAAATAGGCAAAAACAGCAATCTGGACTGAGTCTTTGGGTTAGTAGGTTAGTCCCAAAAATGATATAAAAGTGAATGATAAGGCCCATTAAACATCCAAGACTTCATAAATAATAGCATGGAACAATAAAAAATTATAGATACGTTGGAGACGTATCAAGCGTCCCCAAGCTTAATTCCTGCTCGTCCTCGAGTAGGTAAATGATAAAGAAAGAATTTTTGATGTGGAATGCTAACCGATATAGTGTTTCAATGTAATCCTCTTAATTGTGGCATGAATGTTCAGATCCGAAAGAGTCAAGATAAAAGTTTATATTGACATAAGAAATAACAATACTTCAAGCAATACTAACAAAGCAATCATGTCTTCTCAAAATACTATGGATACAGAAAGTTATCCCTACAAAATCATATAGTCTGGCTATGCTCCCTCTTCATCAAACAAAATATTCATATCATGCACAACCCCGATTTCAGCCAAGCATTTGTTTTCATACTCTATCTTTTCAAACCTTTCAACTTTCACGCAATACATGAGCGTGAGCCATGGATATAGCACTATGGGTGGAATAGAGGTGGTTGTGGAGACGACAAAAAGGAGGGAGACAGTCTCACATTGACTAGGCGTATCAACGGGCTATGGAGATGCCCATCAATGGATATCATTGTAAGCGAGTAGGGATTGCCATGCAACGGATGCATTAGAGCTAAATATGAATGAAAGCTCAACAAAAGGAACTATTGGGTATGCATCCAACTTGCTTGCTCACGAAGACCTAGGGCATTTGAGGAAGCCCATCGTTGGAATATACAAGCCAAGTTCTATAATGAAAATTCCCACTAGTATAAAGTGAATAATCATGAGACTCTCTATCATGGAGAACATGGTGCTACTTTGAAGCACAAGTGTGGAAAAAAGATAGTAGCAATTGTCCCTTTTTTGGGCCTTTTTTTTCTTTCTTTGGCCTTTTTTTGCGGAGGGGCTTTATAGATTCAGCCTTCCTCCCATGGGACAATTCTCTAATAATGATGATCATCACACTTTCATTACAACACGAAATTACAACTCGATACTACAACAACAAAGTATGACTCTATATGAATGCCTCCGGCGGTGTACCGGTATGTGCAATGAAACAAGAGTGACTTGTATGAAGTTATGCATGGTGGCTTTGCCACAAATACGATGTCAACTACATGATCATGCATGGCAATATGACAATATGAAGCATGTCATATGAACGGAACGGTGGAAAGTTGCATGGCAATATATCTCGGAATGGCTATGGAAATGCGATGATAGGTAGGAATGGTGGCTGTTTTTAGGAACAATATATAGTGGGTTTATGGCACCGGCAAAAGTTGCGCGGTACAAGAGAGGTTAGCAATGGTGGAAGGGTGAGAGTGTGTATAATCCATGGACTCAACATTAGTCATAAGAACTCATATACTTATTGCAAAAATCTACGAGTCATAAAAACAAAGAAATCAATGCATGCTCCTATGGGGGAGGTTGGTAGGAGTTAACCATCGCGCGCCCCCGACCTCCACACAATGGTTGGCACTCTACAAATACATCATGCTCTAACTTTGTCACATAGCGGTTCACCATACGTGCATGATACGGGAATCACTAACCTTAACACAAATATTTCTCAATTGCATAATAACTCCACTAGCATGACTCTAATATCACTATGCTCATATCTCAAAACAATTATCATGCATCCAACATCTCATTCTATTCAATGCACTTGGTGTGATTTTTTTTACTACATTGACATTGGATGTCTATCATGTGAAGACTAGTTTCTTTAGCCTAAACACATAACCATGCTGTTTTAATATACTCTCAAATAGATATAAGTGAAGCATGAGAGTTCAAAAATTTCTACAAAATTTTACCACCATTGTGCTCTAAAAGATATAAATGAAGCGCTAGAGCAAAAACTATTCAACTCAAAAGATATAAGTGAAGCTCACAGAGTGTTCTAATAATTTCTAGGCCATATTTAACTCTCTCAAATAGGTGTTTCCAGCAAGGATGATTGTGTCAAACTAACAAGCAAAGACTTAAATTATACAAGACGCTCCAAGCAAAACACATATCATGTTGCGATTAAAAATATAGCTCCAAGTATAGTTACCGATGGATGAAGACAAAAGAGGGGATGCCTTCCCGGGGCATCCCCAAGCTTAGGCTTTTGATTATCTTGAATTTACTTGGGGTTCCATGGGCATCCCCAAGCTTAGGACTTTGCTACTCCTTGTTCCATAGTCCATCAAAGGAATACTCAAAACTTGAAAACTTCACAACACAAAACATAGACAAAAATTCTCGTGAGCTCCGTTAGTAAAAGAAAGCAAACCACTACTCAAAGGTACAATAATGAATTCATTCTTTGTTTATATTTATGTTAAACCTACTGTACTCCAACTTCTCTATGGTTCATATCCTCCAATACTACTCATAGATGCATCGGAATAAGCAAACAACACACGAAAAATAGAATCTGTCAAAAACAGAACAGTCTGTAGTAATCTACAGGGTTCGCCTACTTCTGGAACTCCAAAAAATTCAAAATAAATTGCTAAATTTGTGGAATGTGTCTACCAATCATCTGCAAAAAGAATTAGCTAAAAAGCACGCTCTAGTAAAATCCCACGGCTACTTTAGCAAGCGCTAACGATTCTGTTTTTCACAGCAAGATCATATAAACTTCACACAAGTCTTCCCAAAGGTTCTACTTGGTACAAACACTAAACAAAACATGAAACCAAATCAAATCAGAGGATAGATGCAATATTTATTCCGTAACAGCAGCAAAAACAAAAAACATAAAATTGGTTGCCTCCCAACAAGCGTTATCATTTTACGCCCCTAACTAGGCACGATACAAGATAGATTTAGGTATAGCCATAGTGGTACGATATGTTGCGGAAGCTCATCTCATACTCCCTACGTTCAGCAGAAGGCTTCCTTTGTGGCAAGAAAAAGTAATCAAAAGGGCTAAATTTAATGGGACAAAAGTCCCTTACATCAATCTCGGGAGGAACAGGTTCCTCCTTTGGCCCTTTGTAGTGGATGACCAATTCATCATTATAGGCATTCTTTTGGCAGAAGGCCATAAGCCTCCTTTCAAGGGAGAAGCCTAACCCATTATTTTGAACAACAAAGTCATCGTTTATCTCAGAAATTCTATCAATCAAGATCTCAACAGGAACCTTTTTTCTAAGGTTTTCATTAAAGGCAACATGATCAGGAGATCGCAACCGCATAAGGTCTTCTTGATTGAACAACATAGCCTCTATAGGAGGTCGACCGGCATCTACTCCGTAATGAGAAAAGATATCTCTGGCCTCTTTCATGATATATCTAAATTCATGAGCCAAAAAATAGTAGCTGCACGCTTAACGGAAGAATGCTCAATATTGGAGAACTCCAAAAATACTCTCTGAATACAGGGATGCATATGGATAAATTTCCTTTCAATTTCTACTATGAGCATAGATACAACATCCACAAGGCTACTAGTTCTATGAAGAATAGAGCCACCCATAGTGGGCAAAGCACCAACACAAGTACAGAAGTCTTGAAGAACACCTTTTCCAATAATATTACCACTACCAATCCGGAACTTCTTAATATGTAAAGTGGTAGCTTCATCCGGGGGGTCAACATGAATGTTGCCCTCGGCATTGCTACCCTTCTCGATAAAATAGTCCCCCATATCAGACATGAGGGCAAGCAAGCAAGCAACAAACACAAGCAAACAAGAAGCAAGCGAACGATAAACACATGGCGAAAGAAGGGCAAATAAAATGGCAAGGGTGAAGTGGGGGAGAGGAAAACGAGAGGCAAAAATGTAATGCGAAGGATAAGGGTTTGTGATAGGTACTTGGTATATTACTTTTGCGTAGGACTCCCTGGAAACGACGCCAGAAATTCTTCTTGCTACCTCTTGAGCTTGCATTGTATTCCCTCGAAGAGGAATGGAAGATGCATCATAGTAGCGTAAGTATTTCCCTCAGTTTTTGAGAACCAAGGTATCATTCTAGTAGGAGACCACGCGCGAGTCCCTCGCACCTGCACAAACAAATAAGAACTTTCCAGCCAACGTGTAGGATCGAAAGTATGTCTAGAGGGGGGGTGATTAGACTACTTGTAAATATAAAAATTCTACCTTTTGACAAAGAACAGTTTTTGGTAGATTCACAATTATGATCAAGTCAAGTATCACCCTACACATGCAATTCTAGAGTATAGGCAGCGGAAAGTAAATTGCACATGTAGTAAAGAGAGGTGGAGAAGAGCAAACGCAATTTTGGAGACGCGGTGATTTTTCCCGTGGTTCCGATAGGAGGTGCTATCGTACATCCACGTTGATGGAGACTTCAACCCACGGAGGGTAACGGCTGCACGAGTCCATGGAGGGCTCCACCCACGAAGGGTCCACGAAGAAGCAACCTTGTCTATTCCATCATGGCCTACGCCCACGGAGGGCTAGCCTTACTCGGGGTAGATCTTCACGAAGTAGGCGATCTCCTTACCCTTACAAACTTCTTGGTTCAACTCCACATCTCGATGACGGAGGCTCCCAAGCGACACCTAACCAATCTAGGAGGCACCACCCTCCAAAAGGTAATAGATGTTGTAGATGATGATGAACTCCTTGCTCTTGTGCTTCAAATGATAATCTCTCCAACACTCAACTCTCCTCACTGATTTGGCTGTGGTGGAAGAAAGGATTGAGTGGAAAGCAACTTGGGAAGGTTAGAGATCAAGTTTCATATGGTAGGAGTGGAGCAACTTGATCTCAACACATGGGTAGGTAGTTCTCTTCTCAGAAATGTAAGGTAGGAGTGGTAGTTCTTTCTGATGGCTCTCTCCACGAATGAAGAGGGGGTGGAGGGGTATATATAGCCTCCACACAAAATCCAACCGTTACACACATATTTGAGCAATCTCGGTGGGACCGAAGTGGACAACTCGGTGAGACCGAAAGTTCAAATAATGTGAACGTTGGGGTTTTCGGTGGGACCGAAAATACCATCTCGGTTAGTCCGATTTGAGTAAAGACACGAGCATGCCAGTTTTGGTGGGACCGACTTCATCATCTCGGTGACACCGATTTGATGACAGAAGGTTACAGAAGCTTGGCAGCCCATGTTTCGGTGAAACCGATTTCAAAATCGGAATATCCGATTTTTCTAGGGTTTGGCTTATGGCTGAGGTGGTTCATCTCGGTGTGACTGAGTTTGGATAATCGGTGGGACCGAGATTACTTATGAGTGTATTTGGCAGTGAGAGTTGCTGATAGTTTAAGGAGATATATCACTAAGCACTTGAGCAACCAGATCATCAACATAACCTCATCCCCTTTTAATAGTATTGGCTTTTCCTATGGACTCAATGTGATCTTGGATCACTAAACCAAAAATGGAGTCTTGAGCTTTTGCCAATGTTTGCCTTAGCATTTTGAGGGGTCCACTTCTTCAGTCATTGCCATACCCATATCACTGAACTTCTCTGAAATGATTCTCAAGTAACGATTAGTTCAATGATATATATGTTGTTATTAATTGCCAAAACCACCCGGGGATTAGTTGCACTTTCAATCTCCCCCTTTTTGGTAATTGATGACAACATATAGATCAAAGCTTCGACAAAGGATATAATCAATGAATAATATCGTCGCTTTGAGAAGTATGTGATAAGCAAGAGCTCCCCCTAAATTTGTGCATTATTTAAGATTTGCGTTTGAATGCAAATGCACAATCGATTAGGATCATGGGTCACTCTTCCATGTCACATACATCTTGGTAGAGCGCACAAAATGATAAGAATGAATAACATGCACCCAATCACCAAGACATGAGTAAATAGTCATACAAGATAGGAATAACATATGATAAGCATTAAGCACACATTAAAGCATAGTATGACCAAGCACTCATTAAGGTAGCATCAAACATAGTATCAAGCATACTGAAAATTCGAAAACCAAAAGTATCTCAAAGAAACCGCAAAAGAACGAAAGAGCAAAAGCGCAAAGATAACAGCACTCTCTCTCTCGAAGCCCTATGATCTATACAATTTCTCCCCCTTTGGCAACAAGTTACCAAAAAGTTCGAAAAAGCATAGAGCTAAACGTCACTGTGGGCTCTGCTGGCGGCTCCCGTCTGGGTTGATGTCGGAGTAGATATGACGGCATCGGCGAAGACTTCAGCTGATGTCTGTGCTGGAGGAGTGGACACTGGAGCTGTAGCTGGAGTAACTGCTGGAACAGTGGGAGGTGCTGAAGTTGTAGTCCTGGTGTCAGTCACTGGAATAGAAGCTGATCGGGATTCTCTGGGAACCGGAGCAGTCTGTCGATGAGAGTCCTGGACTAAGTCATCCTGCACAAGCTCTGCCTTGTCCTACTTTGCTTCCTCCATGTCTGCCTCAAGCTTGTTGACGGTCACTTGAATTTCAGTCAGCTTCACGTCCAGAGCGTGGATCTTCTCATCAACAATCCTCTCTAAGCTCTCCTGAGACTGTTCAATGCTGGCCAGGCGTTGTTCAATCATTTGAGTAGCTTCAAGAATCTGCTCTCCGAAACTCTTTGGTTTAGCTGCTGCTACTGCTGCTTCTTTGTTAGCTTTGGCTTTCCTAGCAGCTTCGATCTTGGCTTGACCTTCAACAGATGTTGGATCCTCCTCGTCCATCACAACAACATTGTCTTCATGCTCTGGCTGCAGTGGTAAGTGTTTTCTATCCAACAAGAATTTTCCCGTGCCAAACTTGGCATTGATAAGCATCTGAATCTATGGGGCAAATCCACATGACCTTTTCTGGTCAGCTGCAGTCCTTTTAATGGTCTCTACCATTAAGTCCATCACCTTGAAAGGTGCCTTCTCATCAAGTATATGCAGCATGTTGATAGAATATCCTCTGATCATGCGATGATCTCCAGACTTGGGCATCAAGGTATGCCTCAAAATAGTGTTAGTGGTAGGTAAGCCTGCCTCGAGATGGTAGACTGAGCCGAGCTTCCATACTTCCAAATCTGCTGCGGGGATCTCCTTGTACATGTTCTTCATGGAATCATGATTCTTCTTTGGAATCCCATAGACATCAATATCATCTTCTCGCTGCACTGGAGCATTCAGAATTTCTGCCCATTCTTCAACAGAAGAAGAATACCTTTGACCTTCAGTCATCCAGGTGATCTTTCCATCAGGATAGAAATGAGCTGTGGCATAGAATTGCATAATCATCTCATCGTTCCAACTGGTCAACTCCTGACCTACAAACTCTGCAACTCCACATGCAGTGAAGCTTTCATGCACATGTGGAAAGAAATCTTTGTGCTCTTCGCTGTCAATGTACTCCCAGTCAACATATCTGGTGTCTGCGACTATGGGCTTCTTGTCCATCAGCACAGTCTCATAGAAGTCCTGCTGCTCTCTGGTGTGAAATCTGGGATCTACAGCAGTTCTTCTCCTCACGGCATATGGATCAGCTTGTCTCCATAGCCTGAGACCTCTATCTTTCCTTGCCTTCATATCCTCGGCTTGAGGATGAGCATCATTGTGAAGTGGCAGTTTTGGACGGAGTTTCAGCAACACTTGTCCTTCCTCATCAGACTCAGCTGGTGGCACATCACCCTTGTTCTTCTCAGACGATGGAATATTTCTGGTAGTCCTCTTGGGCTTGGCAGCAGGCTTTGCTGGAGCTGCCTTAGCTTGAGCAGATTTCTTGGGCTTTGAAGTGGCTCCAGCCCTAATGGCATCACCCATGAGCTTCTGCTTCTGAGGAGCAGGCTGGGGTGCTTCTTCTTCTTCATCCTCGACTGCTGCATCTGCATGAGAATCACTATACACTACCCTCTTTCTCTTGGAGGTTTTCTTCACTTTTCTTGGAGCTGGCTCTCCCAAATTCAGCTTCTTGGCAACAGTTGACTGCTTGACTTTGCTGGTGCCCTTCTTTGACTGCTGACCTTGTTGCTCTTTGGCAACAACCTTCCTCTTAGGCTTTGAGGTCACCTCTTCCTCAGCAACGAAATCAGAATCCTCATCATCGGAATTCTTCTCCTTTCTCGCTCTGGTGGCTGCAGGAGGCATGCCACTTGGTGTACTCCTCTCACCATCATCAAATGGGCTACTAGTCTCAGGACTAGTGTCTGCTTCAGGAATGTCTGCAATAGGTGACTCTGACCTGTTCTGACTGTCACTGGCATCTGACATGGCTGACAACCTGTGAATAGATAAGGTATAGGCAGAGAAGAAGAGTTATCACAAACTGCAGATGTTTTTGCAAAAAAAATGAGTTCAAATTTTAGTTTTAAGTTTTCACAGAAGACATTTCGGTCAGACCGAGTTTCAGTTTCGGTGAATCCGAAGTGTTAAACAGGGCTTGGCACACCACTTTCGGTTTGACCGAAGAGGGTTTCGGTCCTGCCGATAACACTAGGGTTTCACTAAAACTACATTTCGGTCACACCGATTTGCACAACTCGGTTGGACCGAAAGGTGCAGTGCAATGGCCAGAGGCCAAATCGGTCACACCGAAATTCTAAAATCGGTTTTACCGAGATGTGTTCCGTGGAAACCTAACCCTAAGAATTTTACTCGAATCTAGTTCAAACGAACCAATCTGGTGTAAAGGAAGATTTCAATCGTGGCAAGATATTGGGCAAACCAAACGTGCATTGAATCGGAGATGGGAGCACGAGTGGGATCAAGACTCACCCTAACTTGGTGGAGTCTCTCTACGGCGGCAACGGCGCGGAGGAGAAGTCCGTTGACGGCGATGGAGACCTGCGGCGAGGGCGCACAGGCGATGACGGCGACGATCCGGAGATCAAGGCGACGGCAGCAGGGGATGTGGGGCGAAAACGTTTGAAGGAGTAATCAACGCGCGCTGCCCTCAGTATATATATCCCTTTGCTGTTGGTGGGACCGAGTTGAAAAACAAGGTGGCACCGAGATGGATAACTGCCAGGCAGTTATGCATTTCGGTCACGCCGAAAATTACAACTCGGTTTCACCGAGATGAAACCTAGATCAGTCTAAATGCTTTCGGTTTGACCGAGTTTGAATGAGTTGGTCTGACCGAAATCACTTATAAGGTTTTGGAAGTTAGCCCTTGACGGATCGGTGGCTCCGAGTGCTCCTCACTCGGAGGGTCCGAAAATGACTTGTTCAAAGTTTGTGATATAAGCATGAATAGAATTTGAGACAAGAAAGCATAGATAGCTAGGGGAGGTACTTAGGCATTCTTGTCCATCCATTTGGTCAGAAAAATCAAAACAACCAAAACAACAAATGGATGTCCTCGAATGGATAAAATCATGCATTCAACATGCTCACACAATAAGATAGCAAATGAAATATGTGTCAAACATGCACAACCAAAACTCTAGCTACTAACACACAATTTGTCGATGACTAGGTCATCTTTATATGAGTATTTTGACTTAGGAGCCAAATGAGAACATTTGATCATAGGTCATACTCATCGTTTAAGGACAAGTGGGGTTACCACTTTTACATAAAGCATTGATATGTTCACATCATTTGAAGATGCTTTAGCTCAATTTTTAGAGCAAAGCTCCCCCTAGATGTGAGAACCCCTTTTAAAAGGGTCAAACTAACCTTGGGTTGTCGTAGAAGACTTCATGTAGATGTTGAAGATGTGGATGCTCAATGTTGATGGAGATCATCAAGAGTTGGGAGCTATCCTTTGGATTCGGGCACTTTCAATACCTACATGGGTTAGTCCCACAAGGAACAAACAAGGATATCCATGGACATAGATTTAAGTTCACAATAGATGATGTCCATGAAAGCAATGATTACCTTGTCCCTTGACTTACCAACAAGAGGGTTTGTGACTCCATGAACTAGTGCATGATGTGGAAGTTGATTGCACAAGTTCTCTGCCAAAATGAATGTGAGTGAAGTATGTTGGCGTAGTCACCCTCAAGAACTTTCTAGTTCTTCTTCTTCGGGATCCACATCATCTTGATGGGAATCCTTGGGGTTGTAGTTGAGCTTGACGAAGTAGAACTTGACGTTTCCTTGGGAACCCACTTGACCATGGCTTGAGGTGCTTCAATGAATGCATCAATCTCCTCTTGAAGCTTGTCCTTGGCTTTTAGCTTGTGGGCTTGTGGTGGAAGGTCATCTTGAGCTTGTCCCACATTGGAAGAAGTAGGATCATACTTCTCCTTTTGAGAAACAAACTGTGGAGTAGGGTATTGACCTTCTTCCCACTCAACACCTTCGGCGTTGAACTTTCGCTCAAAACCAATCCCTTGATTCTTCCGGTGCCTCCCTTGCTTGCGAACAATTTTCTCAAAGTTCTTGCTTCCGGCAAGGCTCTTGTAGACACCTTTCTCTATGATCCCTTTCAATAAACTATTCTCTTGCTCAAGTGTAACTTGGCTTGAAACAATGTTAGTGGAATCAAGAGAACTACTAGAAGCAACAATATTAGATTTAACATGGTTATTGTTACTGCTAGAGGAAGAATTTTTCTTATGCTTGTCATGCTTAGTCTTAATGGGTGGCAAGAAATTAGACAAGAGAAGTCGTTTGGCAAGATATGAAGAACTCTTCTTTCGAAGATCGTCATTGATCGCTTTTAGAAACTCATGTTCTTGCTCTAGAGTGAGCTTCTCGAAGCGTAGCTTCTCATGAGATCTTAAGAGCTCTCTATGATCTTCTTGAGCTGTTTCATGAGCTAACTTAAGAGTGTTTAGTTCTTTAGTTAGACGCTCAATCTCCTTCATAGCATTGTCATTCGACTCTTCTCGACTATAAAGACTACTAGAATTTTCATCGTTACTAGGCTCACTAGATTTATCATGCAAGATCTTATCTTCACCAAGCAAGTCATCCTCATCACTATTGAAGTCAATGAATTCAGGATGTGATACCTTGGGGCCTTTAGCCATGAAGCATCTTCCAATTCCCTCATTTGGTGAATCAAATAAGTCGTAGGAGTTGGAGTTGGAGGATACGAGAGCAAGACCGGCAACACCTTCATCTTGACTGTAGTCGGAGTCGGAGTGATAGCTTCCATCAGATTGATTGTCGGAGTCGAAGCCGGAGACCCATTCACCTACATGAGCTTGATGTCTTCTTCTTGTGTAGCTCCTTGATGACTTGTCTTTCCTCTCCGAATCCTTGATCCTCCGAGAGGGTCTTCGTTCATAACGATCATCTCTACTCCTTCTCTCTTTCCGAGGTGACTCATCTCTTGAGCTTCTTCTTCTTGGAGATTCTTCTCTTCTCTTGTGGGGAGCCGTACACTCATTTGAGTAGTGTCCGGGTCTTCCACAATTGTAGCAGTTTCGATCACGACTAGAAGATCTCTTTTCATCATATGATCTAGACTTTGAGCTTCTCTCTTTGCCTCTATTCTTGTAGAATTTGTTGAAGTTCTTAACCATTAGGCTTATCTCTTCATTGGAAACTAACTTGTCACTTGAGGTTGTGGGAGCATCACTTGTAGATTTGTAAGCACCACATGACTTGTTGTGAAGCTCTTCCTTATCCTTAAGTGTCATCTCATGAGCAACAATTCTTCCAATGACTTCAGTTGGCTTGAGAGTCTTGTAGTTTGGCATCATTTGGATCAAAGTGCACACGGTGTCATACTTTCCATCCAAAGCTCTGAGAATCTTCTTGATGATGAATCGGTCGGTCATTTCTTCGCTTCCTAAGCCGGCAATCTCATTTGTGATGAGAGCAAGCCTAGAGTACATTTCAGCGACTCCTTCACCATCCTTCATCTTGAACTTGTCAAGTTGACCTTGAAGAATATCTAGCTTTGATTCCTTCACAGACTAGGTACCTTTGTGCATTTCAACCAAAGTATCCCAAATCTCTTTAGCATTCTCAAGACGACTGATTTTGTTGAACTCCTCGGGACACAAGGCATTGAAGAGAATGTCACAAGCTTGAGCATTGTTTTGCAACATCCGCAATTCTTCCGGTGTAGCTTCGCGATCCGGAACTTTTCCTTCCTCGAAGAATTCACCTTGCATACCAACACAAATAATGCCCCATGCGGCTGGGTTATGACCAAGAATATGCATTTTCATTTTATGCTTCCAACTAGCAAAATTTGTACCTTCAAAGTAAGGACCTCTACGATAATTACCCTCACTAGACGCCATACTCTCCTAGGTTGTGAAACCAAGCTTATGGAGTCCAATGCAATGGAAACCAAAACAATGGAGACCAAAGCTCTGATACCACTTGTAGGATCGAAAGTATGTCTAGAGGGGGGTGCTTAGACTACTTGTAAATATAAAAATTCTGCCTTTTGACAAAGAACAGTTTTTGGTAGATTCACAATTATGATCAAGTCAAGTATCACCCTACACATGCAATTCTAGAGTATAGGCAGCGGAAAGTAAATTGCACATGTAGTAAAGAGAGGTGGAGAAGAGCAAACGCAATTTTGGAGACGCGGTGATTTTTCCCGTGGTTCCGATAGGTGGTGCTATCGTACATCCACGTTGATGGAGACTTCAACCCATGGAGGGTAACGGCTGCGCGAGTCCACGGAGGGCTCCACCCACGAAGGGTCCATGAAGAAGCAACCTTGTCTATTCCATCATGGCCTACGCCCATGGAGGGTAGCCTTACTCAGGGTAGATCTTCACGAAGTAGGCGATCTCCTTGCCCTTACAAACTTTTTGGTTCAACTCCACATCTCGATGACGGAGGCTCCCAAGCGACACCTAACCAATCTAGGAGGCACCACCCTCCAAAAGGTAATAGATGTTGTAGATGATGATGAACTCCTTGCTCTTGTGCTTCAAATGATAATCTCTCCAACACTCAACTCTCCTCACTGATTTGGCTGTGGTGGAAGAAAGGATTGAGTGGAAAGCAACTTGGGAAGGTTAGAGATCAAGTTTCATATGGTAGGAGTGGAGCAACTTGATCTCAACACAGGGGTAGGTAGTTCTCTTCTCAGAAATGTAAGGTAGGAATGGTAGTTCTTTCTGATGGCTCTCTGCACAAATGAAGAGGGGGTGGATGGGTATATATAGCCTCCACACAAAATCCAACCGTTACACACATATTTGAGCAATCTCGGTGGGACCGAAGTGGACAACTCGGTGAGACCGAAAGTTCAAATAATGTGAACGTTGGGGTTTTCGGTGGGACCGAAAATACCATCTCGGTTAGTCCGATTTGAGTAAAGACACGAGCATGCCAGTTTTGGTGGGACCGACTTCATCATCTCGGTGACACCGATTTGATGACAGAAGGTTACAGAAGCTTGGCAGCCCATGTTTCGGTGAAACCGATTTCAAAATCGGAATATCCGATTTTTCTAGGGTTTGGCTTATGGCTGAGGTGGTTCATCTCGGTGTGACTGAGTTTGGATAATCGGTGGGACCGAGATTACTTATGAGTGTATTTGGCAGTGAGAGTTGCTGATAGTTTAAGGAGATATATCACTAAGCACTTGAGCAACCAGATCATCAACATAACCTCATCCCCTTTTAATAGTATTGGCTTTTCCTATGGACTCAATGTGATCTTGGATCACTAAACCAAAAATGGAGTCTTGAGCTTTTGCCAATGTTTGCCTTAGCATTTTGAGGGGTCCACTTCTTCAGTCATTGCCATACCCATATCACTGAACTTCTCTGAAATGATTCTCAAGTAACTATTAGTTCAATGATATATATGTTGTTATTAATTGCCAAAACCACCCGGGGATTAGTTGCACTTTCACAACGTGATAAGGGTTGTCAATCCCTTTACGGTCACTTACGAGTGTGAGATCTGATAGAGATGATAGTTTATATTTTTGGTATTTTTGGTTTAATAAAACAGAAAATAAAAGCGGTAAAAGTAAAGTAGATGTAGATTGATATGTTGAGAATAGACCCGGGAGCCATAGTTTTCTCTAGTGGCTTCTCTTATGATAGCGATATTCTACGACGGGTAAACAAATTACTGTCGAGCAATTGATTGGAAAAGCGAATAATTATGAGACTATCTAGGCATGATCATTGTATATAGGCATCACGTCCGAGACAAGTAGACCGACTCCTGCCTGCATCTACTACTATTACTCCACACATCGACTGCTATCCAGCATGCATCTAGTGTATTGAGTTCATACGAACAGAGTAATGCCTTAAGCAAGATGACATGATGTAGAGGGATAAACTCAAGCAATATGATGTAAACCCCATCTTTTTATCCTCGATGTCGACAATACAATACGTGCATTGCTGCCCCTACTATCACTGGGAAAGGACACCGCGAGATTGAACCCAAAGCCAAGCACTTCTCCCATTGCAAGAACTATAGATTTAGTAGGCCAAACCAAACCAATAATTCGAAGAGACTTGCAAGGATATTATGAGCACACATAAAAAGTTCAGAGAAGAACCAAATATCTTTCATAGATAACCTTGATCATAAACTCACAATTCATCGGATCTCGACAAATACACCGCAAAAAGAGATTACATCGAATAGATCTCCTCGAAGACTGAGGAGAAATTTTTATTGATATCTGGAGAGAGAGAAGAAGCCATCTAGATACTAGCTATGGACCCGAAGGTCTGTGATAAACTACTCACAACTCATGGTGAGGGCGATGATGATGATGATGAAGGCCTCCGTGATGGATCCCCCTCGGGTGGAGCTCCGGAACAGGCTCCAAGATGGGGTCTCCACGGGAACAGAAGCTACGTCAGTGGAATTAGGGTTTTCTCTCTGTATACGGAGTTTCTGGGGTACGTGGACTTATATAGGAAGAAGAAGGGCACTGGTGGCCACTTGAGGGGGCCTCGAGGAAGGGGTCGCGCCTTGGGAAGGGGGGCGCGCCCCTACCCTCGAGGGCCACCTCTTTGTCCCCTGACATGGTCCTCAAGCTCCGCGTGCGTGATTTTCTCCAAAAATATCTCTCGCGAAGGTTTCATTCCGTTTGGACTCCATTTGATATTCTTTTTCTGCAAAACCCTGAAATAGGCAAAAAAACAACAATCTGGACAGGGCCTTTGGGTTAGTAGGTTAGTCCCAAAAATGATATAAAAGTGAATGACAAAGCCCATTAAACATCCAAGACTTCATAAATAATAGCATGGAACAATCAAAAATTATAGATACGTTGGAGAAGTATCAGCCACCTCCTGTTATTCATTGGGAGGGCCGATCTGGAGTCCGTTTTGGGCTCAGCAGAGTGGATTCCGTCGCCATCGTTATCATCAACCACCCCCATCAGCAATTTCATGATGATCACCGCCGTGTGTGAGTAATTCCATCATAGGCTTGCTGGACGGTAATGGGTTGGATGAGATTTATCATGTAATCGAGTTAGTTTTGTTAGGGTTTGATCCCTAGTATCCACTATGTTCCGAGATTGATGTTGCTATGACTTTGCTATGCTTATTGCTTGTCACTAGGGCCCGAGTGCCATGATTTCAGATCTGAACCTATTATATTTTCATTAATATACATGTGTTCTTGATCCGATCTTGCAAGTTGTAGACACCTACTATGTTATGATCCGCATACCCCATGCTGACAATTATTAGGATTCTTTTCGGTGATTGCCGTAGTTTGAGGAGTTCATGTATTCACTAAGTGCTAATGCTTTGTTCCGGTTCTCTATTAAAAGGAGGCCTTAATATCCCTTAGTTTCCATGAGGACCCCGCTGCCACGGGAGAGTAGGACAAAAGATGTCATGCAAGTTCTTTTCCATAAGCACGTGTGACTATATACGAAATACATGCCTACATTATATTGATGAATTGTAGCAAGTTTGTCGTTGCCCTAGGTTATAGCTTCCACATGATGAATATCATCCAACACATATCATCACCGGTCCATTGCCTATGAGTTCGTCTCATATTGATCTTTGCTAAGTTACCTCCAGTACTGCTGCTGTTACAATCAGTACAAAACAGCAACTGTTACTTTTGCCACCGTTACCGTTACTTCCATATTACCTTACTACTAAATACTTTGCTACAGATATTAAGTCTTTTAGGTGTGATTGAATTGACAACTCAGCTCCTAACACTCCTGAATATTCTTTGGACCCCCATGTGTTGAATCAATAAATTTGGGTTGAATACTCTACCCTCGAAATCTGTTGCGATCACCTATTCTTGTGGGTCATCAAGAACCTTTTTTTTGGCGCCGTTGCCGGGGAGCATAGCTATATTTTTTGGGTCACTTGGGATTTATATCTGTTGATCACTATGAAGAATCTGAGAGACGGTAGAACCAAGATCGTTCTCTCTAGGATGAGGGGAGGTAAGGAACTGCAATCTAGCTTTGCACTTGATTCACCTTCTGTTATGAGTAAGTTTGTGACACCACCACCTGCTGTTAATCTTGATATGTCGCAAGTAATTGATGATGCTACTTCTGATATGAATGATACTTATGATGATGCTAGTGTTGGGAAACATAGCATGAAATTTCAAAAAAAATCCTACGCTCACGCAAGATCTATCTAGGAGATGCATAGCAACAATAGGGAAGAGTTTGTCTATGTACCCTCGTAGACCGAAAGCAGAAGTGTTTAGTAAAGCGGTTGATGTAGTCGAACTTCTTCGCGATCCAACTGATCAAGCACCGAATGCACGGCACCTCGGTGTTCAGCACACGTTCAGCTCGATGACGTCCTCGCCTTCTTGATCCAACAAGACGGGCGAAGTATTACATGAGTTCCGGCAGCACAACGGCGTGGTGACGGTTGGTGATGAAGAAAAATCTCTGCAGGGCTTCTCTAAGCACTACAGAAACTATACGGAGGATAAACTAGGGGGTCAGGTTGCCGGTAGACGGCTTGGTGAATCTTGACGTGTCTTGGGTGCTCGCCATGCCCCACTATTTATATGTTCAGCCCTGGGGTCGAAACTTGGAGCAAAAGCCTCCTCAATGTTGGTTTTGCCCGAAAGGCAAGAGTCCTACTCGGACTCTAGGTCTAGACGCCAGGGTTCCTGGCATCTACCCCCTAGACGCTAGGGTTCCTAGCGTGTAGCCTCTGGTCTCCACAAAACTCCCATTTGCAATGTCCAAAAGCCTCGTGGGCTTTCCCCTTTGGCCCAAACAAAGTGTTCTCATATCCAAACATTTCGGGAAACATCCGGAACCCCTTCCGGTGAATTCTGGAACCTTTCTAGAGATCAAACAATATTATTCCATATATTAATCTTTACCTCCGGACCATTCCGGAGCTCCTCGTCATGTCCGTGATCTCATTCGGAACTCCAAGCAACATTCGGTCACCAACATACATAACTCATATAATACTATATCGTCAACGAACGTTAAGTGTGCAGACCCTACGGGTTCGAGAACTATATAGACATGACCGAGACACCTCTCACGTCAATAACCAATAGCGGAACCTAGATGCCCATATTGGCTTCTTCATATTCTACGACGATCTTTATCGGACGAACCGTTATGACAACATACACAATTCCCTTTGTCCGTCGGTATGTTACTTGCTTGAGATTTGATCGTCAGTATCTACATACCTAGTTCAAACTTGTTATCGACAAGGCTCTTTACTCGTTCCGTAATACATCATCCCGTGACTAACATATTGTGATTTTGCTTGCAAGGCTTATTATGATGTGTATTACCGACAGGGCCCAAAGATACCTCTCTGATACTCGGATTGACAAATCCTAATCTCTATTCACGCCAACCCAAGAACACACCTTCGGACATACCTGCAGAGCATCTTTATAATCACCCAGTTACGTTGTGATGTTTGATAACACACAAGGCACTCCTCCGTTATCGGGGAATTCACTACAAAAAAAACACATCCGTGACATTTTGGGCCGGACGAATTTTTTTTCTGTCATACTTATGACACTTCTATGACGATAATTGTGACAAAACCTGGTATCATCATAGATGTGGTGGGGTCCTACTTCTATGACAAAAAATCATGAAAAAATGGGCTTTTCGTCCGTGGAGGGTCGGAGACACAACTGCATGACATTCTTTGGGCCATCCATGACGGAAAAAACTGTGGTAGAAGCGAGGGCGAGTAAAATATTGGGGTGTTCCCAATTATAGTGGGTGGTCGGGGCTGAGCGATGCGCGTTTCTCTCGTACATGCACATGCGTGGGTGCGATGCGTTGGGCTCTAACTGAATGCGAGCGAGGCGTTGGGCTCTAACTAAACCCGAGCGATTGCACTGCAGGCTACATATTACTGAACCCGAGCGATCGCGATGGCTGTTAACTGAACCCGATCGAGCGATTCCTTCGCTATTGCTGCTAACTGAAGCCGATCGATGCTGCCTCTGGATCAACAGCGAGCGTTGCTGGGGGGTTTGGATAAACAGTTCTCGGTGAGGGTGGATGAATAGGACCCCGATCGATCGAGCCGGTTGGGGCTGGATGAACAGGAGCCCGTGGAGGGCTGGATGAACAGGACTGCCCCGTGGAGGGCAGGATGAACAGTAGCCCGTGGAGGGGTGGTTGAACAGGAGCCCATGGAGAGGGTTGGTTGAACAGTAGCCGGTGGAGTAGCGCGCGGTGGAGGCTGGATGAACAAAAGCCCGTGGATGAACAGCCGCGGGTGGAGGCTGGAGGAGGTCGACGGTGGATGAACAGTAGCCCGTGGAGGCTGGAGGGGGTCGACGGTGGAGATGAATAGTATCCCGTGGAGTCCCGTTTTGCGGTACGCCACACCCCTCCTGATGAACATGACCCCCGTTTCGAGCGTATCGCTCCAACACAAGTCCGTTACCTCCGTTTTGCGGTACGCCACACCCCTCCCGATAAACAGGACCCCCGTTTCGACCGTAGGAGGTCTGTTTCCTCCATTTTGTGGTACGCCAGACCCCTCCCGATGAACATGATCCCATTTTGAACGTGGTCGGTCGAACATAAGGCCGTTTCCTTTGTTCTGTGGTACGCCTGGGCTCGTTTCCATCGGCCGTTCCGTCCAAGCCCTCCCGATGAACACGACGATGCATTCCGTTCCGACCCAGCCGATTGACTCCCCATCAACACGACGACGACGCCGTCTCTCTGTTCCGAGCCAGCCATGTACACGAGCCCTGGCCGTACGTACGCGTGAGTAGGCATTCGAGACCCCGCCCGTATGTACGTACATGGCTGTATTTACTTTCTTACACCCTGGCAGCTGTACGTACGTGCATACATGCTACGTGCGCGCCTCTGGTACGACACGTGCGCGCCTCTACATCGACCAGTATGTACGTACACGTTCGCGACCAGAATGACAATGCTACGTACGCTTCGACCAGGTGGGTCCCGACTGTCAGGCACATCCTTGCGTGCGAAGATGTAGCTGGTGGGTCCCAGCTATCAGGGGGCGAATCATTTTTTTTTCCGGACGCACTTTCATGCGTGCGAAGATGTAGCTGGTGGGTCCCAGAAGTCAGGGGGAAACATTTTTATCGTGAAATACGGTGGCTCGTCCGGTAGGCCCCTGCTGTCAGGTGGAGGAATAATTATTTTGCACGTAATACGGAGGCACTTCCTTGGTGTGGCCGTGGACCCAGCTGTCAGCATCTTCACGTAAAGTACTCTTCCGATGGAAGTCGTTCTTGGACCACGTTAACCAAGCTGCGCCAAGAGCACCAGGGCAGTGGACGACGACGAGGCCTAGGAAGAGGACGAGGAGGCGCAAGGGAAAACGCGGCAGTGGAATCCCGCGCGAAGAGGTGTACGAGGGTTCACTGTTTTGGTTGTGGTGTGAGGCTGCCATTGTCATAGGGCCTGGCCAGCGGTGGGAATAGTAGGGGGCGGTGAGGCCTCCACGGCACCACAGCCGGCCAAGGGAGGCAGGAGCATGCGGCACGACCGACACTGCTTTGGGTGGCTGGAGCACGAAGACCAGAGGTCGAAGAAGCACTACGGCCGTTGGATGGACATCGTACGGTCACTAGAGCTTGAATCGTTCATATTGACTAAGTTGACAAAGCACTCCGTCCCCGTCAACTTAGTAGGCCCACAAGTCAGCCACCCAACAAGGTGGGTCCCAACTAGCAGGGGGAGTATTCATTTTTTTGTGCGTAATAAGGAGGCACTTCCGGTGGGTCCGAGCTGACAGCGGGGGGAACATTTTTTTCGCGAAATACGGTGGCCCGTCTGGTGGGTCCCCGCTGTCAGGTGGAGGAATAATTATTTTCCGCGTAATAAGGAGGCACTTCCCTGCGGCTGCAGTGGACCCAGCTGTCAGCCTCTCCACGTACAGTACTCTTTTGATGGAAGTCGTTCCTTGGCCACGTTGACCATGCCGCGCCGAGAGCACCAGGGCGGTGGACGATGGCGAGGCCTATGAAGGGGACGACGCAGAGCCGGGGAAGACGCGATAGTGGATTCCCACTCGTAGAGGAGTATGAGGGTGCACTGGTTCGTTGCCGTGTGAGGCTGCCGACACCGCAGAATAACAGGGGGTGTGGGTGAGTAGAGGGATGGTCTAGCCAGCAGTGGGAGTCGTAGGGGGCGGTGAGGCCTCCACCGCATCGCAACCGGCCACCGGAGGCAGGAGCACGAGGCACGACCGACGCTGGTTTGGGCGGCTGGAGCAAGAAGACCAGAGGTTGAAGAAGCACTACATATGGCCGTTGGATGGACATCGTACGGTCACTTGAGCTAAAATCGTGCATATTGATTAAGTTGACAAAGCCCTCCCTCCTCGTCAACTTAGTAGTCCCACAAGTTAGCCTGCCACTATACTGGGTCCCAGCTAGCAGGGGGAGTATTCATTTTTTTGTGCGTAATAAGGATGCATTTCCTTGTGTGCAAAGATATAGCTGGTGGGTCCGAGCTGTCAGCAGTGGTAACAATTTTGTTCACGAAATACATAGGCCCTTTCGGTGGTTTCCAGATGTCAGGTGGAGGAATCATTATTTTGCGCGTAATAAGGAGGCATTTCCTTGCATGCGGCCATGGACCCAGCTGTCAGCCTCTCCACGTACGTTCCACTTCAGATGCATGTCGGTCCTTGGCCACGTTGACCAGGCCGCGCCGAGAGCACCAGGGCGGTGGATGACGACGAGGCCTAGGAAGGGAACCATACAAAGGTAGGGAAGACTCGACAGTTGTTTCCCACACGGAGGGGGGTATGACTGTACGAGGGTTTACTGGTTCGTCTGCCATCGCCGGAGAATAACAGCAGGTGTGGGTGAGTAGAGGGATGGCTATGCCAGCGATGGGAGTACGGTGGGGCGGTGAGGCCTGCGTGGCAGCACAGCCGGCCGCAGGGAGGAGGGAGCAGGCAGTCCCGCCGGCGCTTGTTTGAGCGGCTGGAGCAGGAAGAGCAGAGATTGAAGAAGCACGACGGCTGTTGGATGGACATCCAACAGTCACTGCTTATGCGTCAACCTTTTTTAAGGAAAGCCTCAAATCTGTGGAAAACAGCATACAACCCATCTGCCATTATTTCTAATAATTTACAGCCCATTTGCTAATTCTTAAGGTTTTTTTTGGAGCCCATATTCTTTTAGTTAGCATTACAGACCATATTGTGGCCACGGTTAAAAAATTATACGAAATTTTGCATATTTCGGTGCGGTCCGATCTGTTTTTACTCCCGAAATTTCAAATAACATTCAAACTGATTTTAAAAATAAATGTATATCATTATAAAATCCAACAAATTGTCCACGCATAAACTTCAAAGCAATTTAAAATCTCGAAATGAAAAAAATAAATTTGAAATTAATTGCGGGTTTGATGTGTTTTAAAAATGTACAACCCATTTCTCAATACTGATAGGCCATTTTATCGTCCAGCAGAATGAAGCTCTCCTCGTCTTGAAAGATTCGCAACCCAACAGGCCTGACAAAGTGACTTACTTGGCAAATCACAAAAAAACTGGGCTAGCCATTTTTAGAAAGGAAAAAGAACTACTGGGCTGGTGTGTGGTAAACATAAAAGGGAACGATGTCTAGATAGGCCAGAGTGCCCCACACAGCCCAGTTGACACCCTGCTTCCGTCTCAAAAAAAAATTAGATAAATGCCACTCCAATTATGGCGATTCATAAAAATTCCACTACAGTTTCCAAACTTTGAAAAACGCCACTGCAATTTTTGCAAACTTTGGAAAACGACACTGCAATTTGCAAACTTTGAAAAACGCCACTCCAGACTTCGAAAAATGCCACTTGAAATGGCATGTAATGGCAGTTTTCAAAGTTTGGAAATTGCAGTGGCATTTCTCAGAAACACCAGATTTGGAGTGGCATTTATCAAATTAACCCAAAACAAAAATAACTGGGCGAGCTGCTGGGTCCCTGGTGTCAGCCGCTCGTTGTGCAATTCTCTCATTTATTGACTACGTTGATAATGGCATGGGACCCGGATGTCAGAAATCCATTAGGAGGAGCCATTTTTTTATTGGCTTGAAATAAGGAGGCACTTGCTTGCGTACTATCATGACCATGGCGGGTCCCTGATGTCATCCTCTCCACATACAATCATCTCCTAATTGTCTACGCGTCAACTTGGTAGGCCCACAAGTCAGCCTCTAAACCCGTGGAGGACAAATACAACCCATTTTAAAAAATAACAACCCATTCCATACGTTCAAACGGAAAGTTCAACATTCAGAGCAAAGTAACAGGTCTAATCCACATATAGAGTACTGAACTTCCACGTTGACAACCATCATAGCCAAGTTAACTATCTACTCCCACTAATACTCTAGTAGTGTACACGTACTAACTTACTCTTAGCTAACTAGACGATGCCGGCCACCATCGGCGGTACACGCTAAATGCCGGCACCGGCGTCCTCCGCCTCGCCTCGGACTTGCCAGAGGTGCGATAGGGCGCGTTGCTCGCGTGCGTTGGCCCATTCCATGCTGGTGTGGTCAACCGAAGCTTTGGCTTCTAAGCAGGAAACCCACTTGACGAGCTGGTAGTAAAAATCGGCGTCGCAAACGTGTGCATGGCCGACAGCCTCCAGGGCTATTTGCCAGGCGCCGACCTCCACGTAGTCGGCCCAGTTGCGGGCGCTCTGCTATTGACTCAGAGCATCGGTGTGCTGCAGCTCCATGTCCCGCTGGCGGTGCAAATCGGTGATACGCTGCTCCTCCGCCAAGCGGTCACGCTCCAACCACTCCTGCTCCTCCGCCAGGCGGTCGCGCTCCAACAAGTCATCGATCTCCGCATTGCCATCTAAAGACCGATAGAATGCCTCCTCCGTCCATCTGCCTTCCAGCGAAAAACCGAACACTAGTTCAGGCGGTGACCGCCTCCGGGCTCCCCTATCGCGGACGGGCGGGGGCATGGCGGACATGGCGAGAGCGAGGATAAGTGGCGAACGACGTCGGGCCGGTGGGGGCTTATGAGGATAGGGCGAGTTGGGTCACGGTGCCACCATAGAAGTCCGGGAAACAGTACTTATAGGCGGAAGGTAGCGCGACGGTCATCGGAATTCAATGCATAATTAAGCAGGCATGGCTTAGCGCGCCAGCTTGCCGTGGAAAACTAGAGAAACTGAAATTCTATCAGGACCCCGATCCTAAGTCACACCGATCTAGTTGTAACACGTCATATCACTTTGCGGCCTCACGCACGGTAACCCCACAGGTGCCACCTTACCTGGCCCGGGACCGTTTGCACATTTTGGCACACGTATATGACAGTGTCGCTAGCATCCATATGACAGAGAACCCGGGCCGACATGGCTAGTTATAAACCAAAAGTGGCACTAGATTACAGAGACAGGCATCCATGACCCAGCAACGAACGTGTCGGTCATCAACGTATGAACCCAAGTCGTAGCAAGCTACATGGACTTAAAGGAACAACGCGTGACATTTCCCCTAAGGGACAGACACAGGAACGAAGAAGGACACATGCCGGCCAGCCTACGTGTTCTGAGCAGTAGCAAGCTACCAAGGCTCATTGGAATCACTAGGAGGCATTTCCCTGTAAGGTAGGCTACCAAAGGAAAACAACTAGGTGTCGGATCCCACACATACCAAGCATTTCAAACATACACGCAATATGCTCAATATGTGCAAATACAACATTGCATCACAACAGAACTCTATGACTCAAAGTACTTTATTCAAAAGGCTCCAAGAGCCATACATAACATATCCATACAGGTAGGGGTCACATGACCCAACACTCAAGTCATACAGTCATACAAGCACAAGCGGAAGCTACATGTCTGAGTACAGACAACTTAGAAAATAAAACAGGCTTGGTGTAGCCTGACTATCTACAAGGCCCTTCACAAGCTCCAGATCTCCGTCTGGGTGTCAAGCTACTCGTCGATGTCAACGTCTATGTAGAACCCATCAGCAGGGGCAGGGTTCTCCTCTGCAACAGTTATTAAGCAAACATGAGTACAAAGGTACTCAGCAAGTCTTACCACAGAACCTATCATACATGCAACATTATCAAATGGGGGTAGTGGAGTTCATAGCAGAATGCCAGCTTTGACCTTGGCTAACCTATACTACAACTCTCAACAGATTGCAAGATGTTATTACGAACACGAGTCCTCTACTCACCACATCAATACACTACCGAGGATCCTGTTCCGTCATCCTACGGAAGGGCCATCCACGGCACTCACACTTATCTTGAGGCTTTTAGTAGTATCCATCAACTTGTCTATGAACTGTAAGAGCAACCAAGTAGTCCGTACCTCGAACAACGGCTATTCGAATAGTTTGATAACCATGCAGGGGTGTACCTCTTCACACACACTTTCACCACTTATCGTCGTTTACTCGGCGTGTACTCGACAACCTTCAAGCGGAAGCCCAGCGGGGGTGTCGTCCACGACCTGACTAACTACTCAAGTCTCTCGTCTAGGTTTATCACCTATTTGGGTTCCATCCGTGGGGAGATCCGGCTGGGGTGTCACTCACGGCCCCAAACGATGTGTACAGGGTTCCTGAGTCACCAAACGGGCAACCGGTACACCGTGCCACGTACCTGTCGCATCACACCCCACCCCGAGGGTCAGCGTTGTGCACGACCTCCAGTAAGCTATAAACACCAAAAACTAGTTGCAACTCCTGGACAGAGATCAAGGGTAATTAATAAGCCGTGAGGGTCAATTAAGGATCCCAATGTGTGGTAGTAGCTGTAACTTGGACCACACATACACGGGTCCTATGGACGATTCCAATGAAACAACCCACCATGTACTCCTACATGGCCTTTCATCGATACCTTTACCAAGCGTGTTCCACACTTCCCTCTCTTTATCGGTATGATCATTTCACTCTGATCCATCACCCAGATGAACCAGACCAGACACAACTCTAAGCATAGCAGGCAACATAAACAAATAGCATGGTGGATCACACATCACATGGCTCAATCAACTCCTACACATGCTAGTGGGTTTCAACTATTTACTGTGGCAATGACAGGTCATGCAAGGGATAGGGTTCAACTACCGCAGCAAGTAACAGTTCACACGCTGTTGCCTTAATGCAGTAAAAGAGAGCAGGAGCGAGGAGATTGGGTTTGTATCGGAATGATCAATGATTGCTTGCCTGACAAAGTGGTTGTCGGGTACTGCTCTTCGACTGGATACGCAGCGGTATCCTCGGGAGCAGAACCTAACACAGAGAATACCGGCGATACAATCATTAACAACAAATGCAACAATATGATGCATGCTCATGACATGGCAAGATGCATGTGTGTTTGCTAATGCAACTAAAACCAGAAGGGTTTGGGCATATTTGATTCAAAGATTCAAATTGGCATTTTAACTATTATTTAAATAAGTGCATTATCATGTTTTAAAGTATACAGCAAGGTTATCTTGCTCAAACATGCATGAAACCAGTGCCATTGGAAAGATAGGATTTTTCTAATCATTTTTCATATATAAATCTTTTCCATCTGAGCTATGGTTGATTTTATATGATTTTTAGAAGTTTTGGGTATTTTTTGGAATTTCCTGAATTATTTTTAAATCTAAAATCCCAGAAAATCCTTTACTGCGTCAGCATGACATCATGCTGACGTCAGGTAGTCAACAGGGCCAGTCCAAGTCAAACCTGACCAATGGGACCCACTGGTCAGTGTCACAGTTAACTAATTAACTAATTAGAATTAAATTAACACCTAAACTAGGTTTGACTTGCGGGCAGGGCCCACATGTCAGTGACCCAGGGGGTCAAACCCGTGGTCAAATAGGTCCATCTCGCCGGCGTTTAGCCACCGGCGAGGCCAAACACGACGGTGGGGTGCGGGTTTCGTGCTCCGGCTGCCAAATCGACGGCGGAGCACACCTACGGGTAGCTGGAAGCAAACCGCATCGAGTGGAGGTGGTGGCTGGCCTCGGGGTCGCCGGAGATGACACCGGCGACGAGTCCAGCAGCGGCCGGAGTTTGGCGAAGTCGAAAACGACGGTGCGGTGCTCGTAGAGGAGCGTGAAGTGGTCCTACAGCATCTACGTTTGACGGTGAATCTGATAGGCACGATGGCCGGACCAATGGATGGCCGGAGCCTCGTCGGCGACGAGCTCCACGGCGGTGCGTGCAGGTGAGCTTCGTGCGGTGCGTTCCAGGGCAGAAGAGAGCCAACGAAGAGGGGGAGGACGAAGCTGGGCTCACAGGGGTTGCAGCAGGCGCCGGAGCGAGCTCGGGGGTGGTCGGAGCTGAGCGGGACGGCGAGGGGGATCTCCGCGGCCGGAGTTGGGGAAGAAGAGGTCGGGGGCGTCTCCAGGGCGGGCGAGCGCTCGGGGCTCGGCCTGTTCGAAGTAGTCGAGGATGGCGGAGACGATGGACACCAAGGCGGGGCTCAGGGACGACGGTGGGCGCGGCTTCTACGACGGTGCGAGCACGACGGTGTCGGCCATGGCGCGGGGAGGGCGAGAGAGAGTAGCCGGGGAGAGGGGGAGGTGTCTGCGAGGTCGGGGACGACGTGTATGACCGATCCAGGCTTCCAGGGCGGCGAGGGGAGGAAGCAGGGTGGCGGGCAGCTGCGTGGCGCGCGGTGCGGTCGCCGTCGAGCACCTGCCTGCCTGCCTGGCCGAGCCAAGCAGCTCGCTGGAGCGGCAGCTGGGCTGGGCCGGCAGCTGGGCCGGGTGGGGCGCCAGGTAAACTTCTTCTCTCTCTCTTTTTTTCTATTTCTTTTCTGTTTCATTTGTTTTGCAACTTTGTTTAATTAAATAAAATGCCAGAGCATTTTTATAACTCATTAGGAAACATTAGGAAACATTATATAATATGAACAGTAGGAAACATTATAGTTTATGATTATTTGAGCATTTAAAATATTTATAGCATTTAAATGCCCAAATTCAAATACCATATGATTTAATCCAGTGACCTTGGATGTCCTAGAAAATTGTGCACCATTTTTAGCAAAGGTTTGAGACCAAGGCAGAAATGATGAACATTTTTGAAGGGCATTTTGGGTACATTGGAAAATATTTTATCAAACCCTAGTTGTTAGAAGAGGGGTGCTGGGGTTTCTGTCATTCCCATTTCAAATTTCTTTGAAAAGTAAACATGATGCACACACCTACTAACCCTAATGCAACTGCTAACTAGGGATGTGACAAATTCTGACTATGCCTTCCTGTCCCGTCCGAGCTGGGTCGCACACCGGCATGACGGTCAAACGAGTGCACTCGAATCATCTCCCTCCTTCTCAATAATGATTCCACGAATTTAAAAGGCCCGTAACAATTAAAGCGCATCTTTTTTTGCATCAGTTAGCTTCCTTAATTACGGCCGGCTGCATGCAGGCACTCAAAATCACTCGCAGCCAGTACGCGGAGCAGCATGCAACGATTCGCAGCCGAGGGCATTAGTTGATGAACTTTAGCTGGGAGATAAGGCATTTGCGAACTCGAATCATCCAAATGAGGTACTTTCTCCTTGTCAAAAATCATTCCACCACTCATCATCTACCTTGGTTGGTGAGATTTTTTAATTAAGCCCTCCAAATCGAAAAGGAGGTAGTATGTTCGTGATCCGCCATTTATTTGTGTAGGATCATGTAGGTCGTTTCTTGAATTGAGCCCTGCAAACCGGAAAGGAGGTAGTACGTTCGTGATCCGCTATTTATCCGTGTAGGACCAAGTAGGTCGGATAGTGTATGTGTAGGATCGAGTAGGTCGGGTGGTGTACGTGTACGATCGCATTAACTGAAGAACATTCACTGGGAGATAAGGCATTTCTGAATGTTTTTGCTCGCAGTTTCTTCAGATTCGCATGGCATTTTCTTCAAAGCAGCTTGTCAGTTTCTTCAGACGTAGGCATTTTTATTCAAAAAACTGCCACTTCGGATCTTGCGTCGCAACTAAAACTGCCAGGATCGCATTAGTAGGCTAACAAGTGATCGATCAGTAACTTGTAAACACTGAGCGAACAGATATAAGGAACTATTAATGCATCTCAATGATTCTTAGATCATATACAAATATGTAGATCCAAAAGCAAAGATCAGCCACAACTAAAACCAACTAGTACGATTCCCATACATAAGATCAACATGTTAATGCATCTCAATGATTCATAGATCATATACAAATATGTAGCTCCAAAAGAAAAGATCTAGAAAAAACATATGTTCTTCCTACTAACATGGATGCTTCTCTTGGCCAACATTCAGTACAGACTAAAAGACAAATTTGTTTGTGAAGTCTACAATTCCTCTTGCAAACGTAAGTGGTTTCACCAACAGCTGGAACCATGAGAATGAACCACACATGATGGAGGAACATCCACTGCAATATGATTTGGTCTTCTCTCCATCACACAGTGATACTATTTTTAGAATACAAACTTTAACATAGGCAACATAATGTCCATTGTATAATCAGACCAAAGCAATGAAGCACCTAGTGTTGGCCAATAAATAGTACAATACTACTTTTGTGCAGTCCATGAAGTGACTATATGTCACACCCTGCATTTTGTAACATGTCATTTGCATCAATAAAGCATGAAAATTTGGAGCAACAATTTTTTTTGGCATCATTTGGCTTTTATTTGGAATTAAGTTTTTCTCTCTGTGATTTTCAAGTGCTCTTTAAAGTCAACTACTCCATCTTATATATTTCATCTCCTTACCCCAATCTTCTGCCCAATGATCATACCAAGTGTATATAACAGTATAGTATTTTCTTACAAAAACAATTTGGCCAAAAAGTATTTTCAAAAATAAGTTTTTCAAAAACCCCTGAATTGAAGTTTGCACTTCAAGTGCTTGATTTAGGGTGAGAAAAATATTTCAAAGAGTATATTTGAAACCTAGTAGATATAGGACTCCCATAAACCACAAAAATATAATTTTAAAAGTTATCTTCCTATTTTATTTAAGAGCTTTTGCTTAAGGCCAGAAATGGTCTTTAATAGGGAAAAATTATTTAACTATTTCAAAAATATTTGCCAAATTTCAGGGAGACTCTTAGGACATATATTGTCCATATATAAGAGTTTCAACACATGGTCATTTTCAAAATATTGGACAAATCCTTCAGAAACCCTTTCTGGATATTTCAAGCTTTTGAAATATTTACAAAGGAATTATTCTCTAAAAATTCCAGGGAAATTCTATCATGTCATATATGACATAATGGATGATCTTGCCAAGCCCCATGCCTTGGGAAGCAAGAAAACATTATCAAAACCCCTCAAAACCATTCTACCCATTTTTGAAGTTTGAGCAACTTTACATTGCCAAACTTTTCCAAATGCTCTCAAACTTGGTACACATGCTAGAATGGTCTAATAATGCATCTAGACCAAATGGCACAAGTTTTGGAGAAGGGTAACTTGATCAGAGTACCCCAAAACTATTTCTGTTAAGAATCAAATTTTAACAACTTTACATTACCAACTTTTTACTTGTGACCTCAAACTTTGTGGGCATGATCACAACCCCAAATGATGACACTACACCAAGTGGTGCATCAAGGAGGGATGATTTGCTTAACTTAAACTTGGAAAATCCATTTCCATTGATTTCTAGGGTTTACCAAAGTTACATTGGCAAGTTTCTTAAAATGAGTCCAAACTTGGTGCAACACCCTATTTCTATATACCATTTGATCATGTTAAGTCTCATGTCTATTGGAAATCATTTGATTGCCCAAAACCACATCAAACACCTTCTGGTGATTTTCCAAAACTAACACTTTCACCTCTTTCTTTGTTCTCCTTGAGCTAGGCTTTTTACCACAGCTTCCCCAAGTCCCCTTACACCTCCAGTAACTCTTCCCTGGACTCAGCTCAATGATTGATGGGGGGGGGTAAAACCCCATTTTACATTCTGGACAGCCACTTTCACCTTTTTTTCTCAGCACTCTCCCCTTCTAGAAGCTCTCCCTGGCATCCAACGTCCCTCCCGCATTGTTTACTCCCCCCTAGAGCCAATGACCATGGTGGTCGCGTCCAGAGCGCGTGGGACACGGCCATGCCGGCCATATGGGCGCTCTGGATCGCGCTACAGTGCGCTCCAGCACTGTAGCCGTGACCTGCCCGAGGCGCCCGACCACCTAGGGCGTTGGGATGGTGTTTCCCAAGGGCGCCTCGACGTCCACGAAACGGCAGCCGGTCGGCCCCCTCCTCCTTCTCCCTCCTCTCGCCCAAGTTCACACGCGCGACGGCCACCCGAGAGGTCCAATGAGCTCCCTCACACGCGCGATGCCCTGGCCGTCCCATGCTCTCTCTCTTCTCTTCCTCGGCTCTGGACCGCATCCAGGAACGCCCCAGACACGGCTCCAGCCACTCCCGAGCCATGTGGCAAAGAGCAGAAGCTCGCCGGCGCACGAGTCCACGGCACCCCGCCGTTATCCTATAAAAGGACACCCCCGCTCCTCCCTCTCCTCACCACTCGCTCTCTCACACACCCAATCCTCCCCCTACACCACCCACTCCTCTCCAGACGGGCCCGAGCTCGATATCGAGCTCGAGATCCGCCGCCTCGGGTCGCCGTGGATCCGGAGGTATAAGCCCTCTCCGCCGCTCCTCTCACTTGATCTAGAACTGCAAGATCTCACTGATCATTTCCCCCTTGTTTCCCCTCTCTTTAGCTGCCGGAAAAGGCTCGAACCACCACCACCCGAAGCAACTCCGTCGTGCCTCCTCGTCGCCGGCGAACAAGCCCACCCCGGCGACCAATTCCACCTCCATCCGAACGGCGGCTGCTCCCTGAGCACGACGGTACCACCCACGCCTCCTCCCGTGCCCTATAACGCCGTCGGTGAGCTTGCCGTCGCCTCTGGACGGAGGTAGACGACGACGGCCGTGGGCCCTGTACGTCAGCCTCACGCCCTGACGGGTGGGACCCCCCGTCAGGTTTAAAAACGCACGCGCGCGCGAACCGATTCGCCGTCAGATCGAAGGCGTACTTCGCCTTTACGCCTTCGACGAGGCAGCCTCGCGCGGGCTGTTTTCCTTTTGGGCCTGCTGCACTGTGGCCTTTCTGGCCCAGTGGCATAGTGCCATTTTTCTTTTTCCTTTTCTGTCTTTTTTATAAAAAATCCACATGATAAAATATTTATCCAAATGAAATAATTTCAGTTCCTAAAATCTTGTCATATTCCAACCTATTTTATGATATAACTTTCACCTATATTCATGAACCTTTTCTGTACTGTTCAAATTTAAATCTAAATTTGAACACTAATACATTTGTTCAAAAATCCATGTACCCCATTCTGTCACTCCAAATCCCAAACTAATAATTTTTGCCATCTTAGTTTTCCCTCTAGTATTTTATAAAAATAAGTTGACATTTTCCTGAGCACTTTGATTTTTCTGTTTTTATTATTGTCTTTTTTTCCGTTATTTATTCCGATGATTACATACCGTGTTTGATGAAGTTGTTGAAGAAGAAGAAGGAGAAGGACTTGAAGGCTTTGAACACCAAGCCAACCAAGGCAGGCAGCCCTTGGACCATGAAACCCCCTTTTTGGTTCCTCGGTACCCTTTTATTTCCGATTGCATGATGATAAAGAGTGACGGTGGTGAATTTGTTGGGAGCCACCAAATGATGCATACCCCTACTCATGATCCTTACCATGTGCATTGATGCAATGACAAAGGATTAGTAGTTGATTCATGATGTTGCATATGTACCATGAACCCTTCGTGGTTACATTCTTTCGAAAACCCCATCGGGTGCCCCTAATGCCCGAGGGTGATGTTGAGTTAGGTCACCACTTGAGGAAGAAGTGGTGTACCAAAGAAATTTCTCGTGTGTGGGTAAAATAATGGATTAGATTTATGTGTGATTACCGTCCCAACCAAACATGTGCAACCACTCTACCCCTTATGGGACGGGGCATTATTGATTACTTAGGCTGATACTAGCATGGTGCCCACATCACTAGTGATGGGGGAGACTTGAGGTCACTCCCGGGACGGGGTCGTGCTTGGATAGGCGACCATGACTGTTTTTACAGGGAACCGGACACACCGTTGGTCCCTTAGTGTATGCATGACATTCTAAAAGGGGCAAGTCCCATGATCTATCGTTTGTACACAAGGGCCGTGCACCAACGAGTGGACCCTATGTTAGTGTCGTCTAGGGAAAGGTAATGACCGAGTGCTTCCCCCAAGTACTTGAGGTACTGCGGGATCGTGGGTGACACGAAAGCTTCCCGGATCTTGTGGGTAAAGTGCGCAACCTCTGCAGAGTGTAAAACTATTCGAATAGCCGTGTCCACGGTCATGGACAGTTGGGGAGGTTCTACTTAAACTATGTCCAGAATTTTACAACCTCGGTGAAAGTGTGTGTGTGTTGAGTCAAGGTGGTGACTTGACTGGTTGAAAGAACCAGATATGATTTGAACTTTATTTATGTTGATATCTGTAACCTGTCCTCGATGTTACCCAAGTACATTGATGCATGTCTCACAAATGGTAGAATATCTTAGCTAGCTTGTAGCTAGGTTGCTTATTGTTATACAACTTGCATTTTTACCTTGAACAAAATCATGGGTTGCTTGCGAGTACATTCAAAGTACTCATTGTCTTGCCACTGGTTATTTAATTGGCCAGGCATGGAGGAGCAGGAATTTGAAGAAGAATTTTATGGAGACGAACATGTGAACTAGGACGCTTTCCCTGTCAGAATGTTAAGGCAGATGGCATAGGTTCTACTTATCTACGAAGACTTCTGCTACTCGAGTTTATATGCTATTCAGCCCATGAGGCTTTATCTATGTAAGACTTGGCCATAATGGTCATAATTTGTGTAAGACGGTATGTATGGATGTAAGACTCTTGTTATTCAGCTTCTGTGTGTTCAGTGAGCATTGATCTCTGGGATCACTGTACATGTGCATTCGATGATCTCGACTCTTAAGTCGGGGTCCCCACAGAGCTGGGATCAGAGCCATCCTGACTGTAGGAAGCCTTAGTTAGCATGGGCGTTAGTTAGGATGAGACCCTTTTTCATAAACCTTCTGAACCTCTCTTCTTTTATAAACCTTACCAAACCTGAGATATCATCAGCTTATTAACCTCTCCTATTCAACCTTTGTAGATGGCCGCTGTACCTGAAGAGCACCTGACCACTGGGTTCCCCTTGCTTCCCGAGGATAGCCTCCAGGAGTGCCAGTTCCACCGAGCACCCATCCTCACCTACCATGAGCACTGGGTTAGCGACACTGAGGTGGAGTACCATGTGGAAGTAATAGTGAAGGCAAACGATCCTCCCACAAGTTGGTTCTTCGAGGGAACCCAGATGGCAACACTACCCCTCGCTGTCGAGGCTGCTGCACTCAAGGCACTAACCCGCCTCCGTGAACTTCTTCCGGAGATGGCAGCCAAGATGACAACCCGCTTCTTGCCTTACCGGAAGGAAGGTGAAGATGAAAGCAGCGCGCAAGCCCCTCCACTGATGGAAGGACTTCCACTTCGATTCTAGACCTATTTCAGCCTTTGTGACGACAGCTTGGCACAAGATTTAGCCTCGGAATCGATGAAGCTCCGAAAAGAACTCCATAAGACCAAGGCACTTCTTCGTCAAGCACAAGAGAAGATGAATAGGATCAAGAAGGAAGGTGCGCCTCCTAGGCAACCCGCTATCGCGTATCGAGGCGGAAGGCCCTCAGGAGATGTATCTTCCAAGGATGAAGAGCCACCCCAGCGACGCCGCATGACGGCAAGGGAACATCGCAAGCTTTTCCCTGCACCACCGACAAAACACCGCCGTATTCAACTCCTCCACTCCCCCACACCCTCAAGTGATAGGGGGGGCCAGACAAATTAAGACAAGGAGGAAGACCCAGAAGAGCCAGAATACGCGACCGAGCATTCCGCCGCTTAGGCATTATTCGCAACTCGGATATGCTAGCTCGTGACCTCTACGGTAGGATAGGTCGTGTAACCCCTATGTGAAGTCGAGTCCTTGTATGGTTCATATGAAGCCATCTAGTGTTTGCTTTTGTTGTGTTTGGATGTACGTCGTATCTTCCCATCGGGAATGTGTAAACGACTGCATCACCCATTTGGTATTTTAATGAATGTGTTTGGCCCTTTTGGCCCTTGCATGAAAATAATTAGTGTCACACCCACCCCCTTACTAGGCACCCATCTTTATTGCTTTACATCTTCATTACAAATCATGAGACCTTTACCGCTCCAACAGGATGCTTGTTGTAACTCGTACTGGTACCTCTACCCAGCAGCCCGAAGCCGGAGCAACCGCCCAAGCAGAGGCCGGCCAAGACCAAACCCGCGACCAAGCTCCACCACCACCTCTCCCGAACATGGATATGGCTCAGCTTCTCCAAGCCTTCCGAGAGGAACGCAAGCCAACACCGCAGCCCTCCAGATGATTGATCAAGCTGTCACCAAGAACCGCCAGCAGGCGGGGAATGGCAATGGACGTTCCACGTTGGCAGAGTTCAAGAAGCATGCACCGCCAACCTTCATCGAGAGTGCTGAACCCCTGGATGCAGACGACTGGGTTCGCACCATTGAGGACTTGCTGGAACTAGTCGGTTGCACCGAAGATCGCGAGAAGGTGGCCTACGCTGCCCACTGCCTCAGGGGGACTGCAAGAGCTTTGTGGGATGGATTCAAGGTCATGCATGCTGGGCAAGACATCACTTGGGATAACTTCAAGGCAGAATTCCGCAAGGCCCATATTCCTTCCGGAATCATGGCTATCAAAAAGCGTGAGTTTCGAGACCTGAAGCAAGGAAGTGGCACTGTCAAGGAGTACTTGCAAAAGTTCAGTGTTCTATCAAGGTATGCCCCTGAAGATGTCAGCACAGATGCTGCAAAAAGAGAGCGCTTCATGGAAGGCGTCAATCAGACTCTGCAGTAATCGCTTGTCGTGTGTGACTGCCCAACCTTTCCTGACCTGGTGAACAAAGCACTCATGCTTGAAGACAAGCGGCGTGCTTTGGAAGACACTCGCAAGTGCAAGATGATCAGCAAGGGAAGTTCCAGCAACCAGAAGCCTCGCCCGTCGCAGCCAGCCCTGGTCAAGCCAACCTATCAGCAGCCAAGAGCTCCTACACCTCGCACCAACTATCAGCCTCAGCAGTATGCCAACCCAAGGCCAGCATTCAACCCCAATAACAGTGGTGGCAACAAGATCAATAACCCAAACCAAGTCACTTGCTTCGGATGTGGTCAGTCTGGACACATCTCAAGTGTGGGCCCCAACAAGAAGCCCGATGCCCCGCGCCCCAATGCGCAGAACCCAGGACAAGGCCGCGGAATGCCACCAAGGAACCAAGCTCCTCGGAACCCGCCCAACCATGGGAAGGGGCGTGTGAATCACGTCACTGCTGAAGAAGCTCAGGAAGACCCGGACGTCGTGCTGGGTACGTTCCTTGTCAACTCAGCACCTGCAACTGTCTTGTTTGATTCTGGAGCCACACATTCTTTTGTCACTCAAAGATTTGCATTAAAAAGTGGCATTACCCATACATCCCTGAATAACCCCATGGTGGTACAAACCCCCGGAGCAGAGATGAGAGCCAAGATAGGCTGTAAGGCAGTCAGTATCATCATTGACGGGGTAGATTTCCTAGAAGACCTTATCATCCCGAGATCACAAGGCTTGGATGTGATCCTAGGCATGAATTGGCTCAGCAAGCACCAAGGCTTATTAGACTGTGCCAATCAGACTATCACTGTGACCAATGACCAAGGAGTCGAGGTTAAGTTTGCTTCTAACTCCTCTTCTGCTCAAACCACTCAAGTCAACTGTCTGTCTGAAGTTGGACTGGAGCAAGTGCCGGTAGTATGCGAGTATCCTGATGTCTTTCCGGATGAGCTATCGGGAATGCCCCCTGACCCTGACATTGAGTTCATCATCGAGCACATGCCCGGGGCAGGACCCATCTATAAGAAGCCTTATAGAATGGGGACGGAAGAATTAGCCGAGTTGAAGAAGCAACTAGAAGAGCAGCCGAGGAAGGGATTTATCCGCCCAAGTGCCTCCCCTTGGGGTTCACCTGTTCTGTTTGTGGCAAAAAGGGACGGTACCATCCGCTTACGCATTGACTACCATTCCCTCAATGAGGTTACAATCAAGAACAAGTATCCACTTCCCAAGATTGAAGATCTGTTTGATCAACTCAGCGGAGCCAAGGTGTTCTCCAAGATCGACCTCAGATCTGGGTACTACCAGCTGAAGATCAGACCCAAAGATATTTCGAAGACAGCATTTGTAACAAGATATGGCATGTATGAGTGCACGGTCATGTCCTTTGGATTAACCAATGCCCCGGCTTACTTCATGTATCTCATGAATAAAGTCTTCATGGAATATTTGGAAAAGTTTGTTGTTGTCTTCATCGATGACATTCTTGTCTTCACAAAGACGGAGGAGGAGCACGAGCAACATTTGAGGATGGTCCTAGACAAGCTTCGAGAGCACCAACTATACGCCAAATTCTGCAAATGTGAGTTTTGGCTGCATAAAGTTGGATTCTTAGGTTATATCTTGACCGAAGAAGGATTGTCAGTTGATCCCGCGAATATCGAAGCTGTGACCCAATGGAAATCCCCAACGACCGTCAAGGAAGTCAGAAGCTTCCTCGGACTTGCGGGCTATTACCGCAAATTCGTGGAAGGATTCTCTAGCATTGCCCGGCCAATGACTCAGCTCCCGAAGAAGGACAAGAAGTTCGAATGGACACCAAAATGCGAAGAAAACTTCCAAGAGCTCAAGAAGAGGTTGACCACCGCCCCAGTTCTGGCAACACCTTATATTCACAAAGAATTTGTGATATATTGTGATGCCTCTCGAACCGGATTGGGAAGCGTTCTGATGCAGGAAGGACGAGTCATAGCTTACCTCTCAAGGCAGCTACGACCTCATGAAGAGAACTACGCTACTCACGGTCTTGAGTTAGAAGCAGTAGTTCATGCCTTGAAGACATGGCGACATTACCTCCTATGGAAACGGTGTGAGATATACACAGACCACAAAAGTCTGAAGTATATTTTCACCCAGAAGGAATTGAACATGAGGCAACGAAGATGGTTGGAACTAATCAAGGATTATGACCTCAGTGTTCAATATCACCCCGGGAAGGCTAACGTGGTAGCCGATGCCTTAAGCAGAAAGGCTTGCTCCCTGAATGCCATAATTCAAAGAAGGCAGCCAGCCCTATTTGAAGAGCTGGAACAGTTCAGCTTGGAATTGGTCACCCATGGATTTCTAGACCATCTGGAAGTCAAACCAACCCTGATGGATGAAGTCAAGAAAGCACAAGGTGGGCACGCAAGCATTGAAGGCATCAAGAAGAAGATGAAGCTAGGCAAGGGCCCAGGATTCTCCGAGGACGAGCACGGGATTGTTTGGTACAAGGGCCGCATCTGCATACGAAACAAGATGGAGCTAAAGAACTTGATCCTGCAGGAAGCCCACGACACTCCGTATTCCATCCACCGCGGAGGAACCATGATGTATCAAGACTTAAAGGAAAGATTCTGGTGGCACGGGATGAAAAGAGCGATTGCAACCCATATTGCAAAGTGTGATGTGTGCCAAAGGGTCAAGGCTGAATATCAGCGACCCGCAGGACTGCTCCAACCACTCAATGTTCCTGAGTGGAAGTGGGATAAAGTCGGACTGGACTTCATCACTGAATAAAGGACATGACTCCATCTGGGTCATAGTCGACCATTTGACCAAAGTGGCCCATTTCATTCCCGTTAAAACAACCTACAATGGAAACCAGTTGGCAAGCCTCTATATCGATCGAATCGTGAGCCTCCATGGTGTTCCAAAGGAGATTGTGTCAGATCGAGGAACCCAGTTTACCTCAAGGTTCTGGAAGAAGTTCCAAGAAGCCTTGGGAACCAAGTTGTCTTTCAGCACGGCTTTCCACCCACAGACCGGAGGTCAGACAAAGCGAGTAAATCAAATTCTCGAAGACATGCTCCGAGACTGTGTCTTGGCATAAGGAGCCAAGTGGGAAGATTGCCTCCCTTTTGCCGAGTTCTCCTATAACAATAGTTATCAGTCGAGCCTTCAGATGGCACCATTTGAGGTGTTGTACGGATGCAAGTGTCGCACACCCCTCAACTGGTCAGAGACTGGATAAGTGCTAGTCTTTGGACCAGACATTCTCCGCGAAGCAGAAGAGCAAGTCCAACTAGTGAGAGAATGTTTGAAGGCCGCCAAATCAAGACAGAAGAGCTATGCTGACACTCGTCGCCGACATATGAGTTTCCGTGTCGGAGACCATGTGTACCTGCGAGTAACTCCTCTGAAGGGAACCAAGCGTTTCCACGTTAAAGGGAAGCTCGCACCAACGTTCATTGGTCCCTTTGAGATCACTGCACGACGAGGAGAAGTGGCTTACCAGTTGGAACTACCACCCGAGCTATCCGATGTGCACAACGTATTCCACGTGTCACAAATCCGGAAATGTCTCCAAGTTCCGGACAAGCCTGATCTCTACAAGGATGTCGATCACCAAGCCATTGATCTTCAGCCTGATTTGACCTACCGTGAGAGGCCCATTTGCATTCTGGATGAAGCAAAGCGACGGACGCGAAGCCGCACCATCAAGTACTTCAAGGTCCAGTGGAGCAACCACACGGAAGTAGAAGCAACCTGGGAACATGAAGACTTTCTTAGATCCGAGTATCCCGATCTCTTCTAAAGCCTAGTTTAGGAATCTCGGGGACGAGATTCTTGTAAGGGGGGTAGGTCTGTCACACCCTGCATTTTGTAACATGTCATTTGCATCAATAAAGCATGAAAATTTGGACCAACAAATTTTTTTGGCATCATTTGGCTTTTTTTTGGAATTAAGTTTTTCTCTCTGTGATTTTCAAGTGCTCTTTAAAGTCAACTACTCCATCTTATATATTTCATCTCCTTACCCCAAACTTCTGCCCAATGATCATACCAAGTGTATATAACAGTATAGTATTTTCTTACAAAAATAATTTGGCCAAAAAGTATTTTCAAAAATTAGTTTTTCAAAACCCCCTGAATTGAGGTTTGCACTGCAAGTGCTTGATTTAGGGTAAGAAAAATATTTCAAAGAATATATTTGAAACCTAGTAGATATAGGACTCCCATAAACCACAAAATATAATTTTAAAAGTTATCTTCCTATTTTATTTAAGAGATTTTGCTTAAGGCCAGAAATGGTCTTTAATAGGAAAAAATTATTTAACTATTTCAAAAATATTTGCCAAAATTCAGGGAGACTCTTAGGACATATATTGTCCATCTATAAGAGTTTCAACACTTGGTCATGTTCAAAATATTGGACAAATCCCTCAGAAACCCTTTTTGGATATTTCAAGCTTTTGAAATATTTACAAAGGAATTATTCTCTAAAAAATTCCAGGGAAATTCTATCATGTCAGATATGACATATTGGATGATCTTGCCAAGCCCCATGCCTTGGGAAGCAAGAAAACATCATCAAAACCCCTCAAAACCATTCTGCCCATTTTTGAAGTTTGAGCAACTTTACATTGCCAAACTTGTCCAAATTCTCTCAAACTTGGTACACATGCTAGAATGGTCTAGTAATGCATCTAGACCAAATGGCACAAGTTTTAGAGAAGGGTAACTTGATCAGAGTACCCCAAAACCATTTCTGTTCAGATTCAAATTTGAACAACTTTACATTACCAACTTTTTACTTGTGACCTCAAACTTTGTGGGCATGATCACAACCTCAAATGATGACACTACACCAGCTGGTGCATCAAGGAGGGATGATTTGCTCAACTTAAACTTGGAAAATCCATTTATGTTGATTTCTAGGGTTTACCAAAGTTACATTGGCAAGTTTCTTCAAATGAGCCCAAACTTGGAGGAACAACCTATTTCTATATCCCATTTTATCCTGTTAAGTCTCATGTCTATTGGAAATCATTTGATTGCCCAAATCCACATCAAACACCTTTTGGTGATTTTCCAAAACTAACACTTTCACCTCTTTCCTTGTTCTCCTTGAGCTAGGCTTTTTACCACAGCTTCCCCAAGTCCCCTTGCACCTCCAGTAACTCTTCCCTGGCCTCAGCTCAATGATTGAGGGGGGGGGGGGTAGAACCCCATTTGACATTTTGGACAGCCACTTTCACCTTTCTTTCTCAGCACTCTCCCCTTCTAGATCTCTCCCTGGCATCCAACGTCCCTCCCGCATTGTTTACTCCCCCTAGAGCCAATGGACATGGTGCCCGCGTCCAAAGCACGTGGGACACGGCCATGCCGGCCATATGGGTGCTCTGGAGCGTGCTACAGTGCGCTCTCGCACTGTAGCTGCGACCTGCCCGAGGCGCCCGACCACCTAGGGCGTCGGGATGGTGTCTCCCGAGGCCGCCTCGACGTCCACGACATGGCAGCCGATCGGCCCCCTCCTCCTTCTCCCTCCTCTCGCCCCAGTTCGCACGCGCGACGGCCACCCGAGAGCTCTAATGAGCTCCCTCACACACGCGACGCCCTGGCCGTCCCCTGCTCTCTCTCTTCTCTTCCCCGGCTCTGGACCGCATCCAGGAACGCCCCAGACACGGCTCCAGCTCCTCCCGAGCCTTGTGACAACAAGCAGAAGCTCGCCGGCACACGGGTCCACGGCACCCCGCCGTTCGCCTATCTAAGGACACCCCCGCGCCTCCCTCTCCTAACCACTCGCTCTCTCACACACCCAATCCTCTCCCTACACCACACACTCCTCTCTAGACGGGCCCGAGCTCGAGATCGAGCTCGAGCTCCGCCGCCTCGGGTCGCCGTCGATCCGGAGGTATAAGCCCTCTCCGGCGCTCCTCTCACTCGATCTAGAACCACAATATCTCACTAATCATTTCCCCCTTGTTTCCCCTCTCTTTAGCTACCGGAAACGGCCGGAACCACCACCACCCGAAGCAACTCCGCCGTGCCTCCTCATCGTCGATGAACCAGGCCACCCCGGCGACCAACTCCACCTCCATCCGAACGGCGGCTCCTCCCTGAGCACGACGGTACCACCCACGCCTCCTCCCGTGCCCTATATCGCCGCCGGCGAGCTCGCCGTCGCCTCTGGACGGGGGTAGACAACGATGGCCGTGGGCCCTGTCCGTGAGCCTCACGCCCTGACTGGTGGGACCTACCCATCAGGTTTAAAAACGCACGCGCGCGCACCGGTTCGCCGTTAGATCGAAGGCGTACTTCGCCTTTACGCCTTCGACGTGGCAGCCTCGCGCGGGCTGTTTTCCTTCCGGGCCTGCTGCACTGTGGCCTTTCTGGCCCAGTGGCACAGTGCCATTTTTCTTTTTTCCTTTTCTGTCTGTTTTATAAAAATTCCACAGGATAAAATATTTATCCAAATGAAATAATTCCAGTTCCTAAAATCTTGTAATATTCCAAGCTATTTTATGATATAACTTTCACCTATATTCATGAACCTTTTCTGTACTGTTCAAATTTAAATCTAAATTTGAACACTAAAACCTCTGTTCAAAAATCCACGTACCGCATTCTGTCACTCCTAATCCCAAATTAAGAATTTTTGCCATCTTAGTTTTCCCTCTAGTATTTTATTAAAATAAGTTGAAATTTTTCTGAGCACTTTGATTTTTCTGTTTTTATTATTGTCTTATTTTTCCGTTATTTATTGCGACGATTAGATACCGTGTTTGACGTAGTTGCTGAAGAAGAAGAAGGAGAAGGACTTGAAGGCTTTGAAGACCAAGCCAACCAAGGCAAGCAACGTTTTGACCATGAAACCCCCTTTGTTGTTCCTCGATACCCTTTTATTTCCTATTGCATGATGATAAAGAGTGACAGTGGTGAATTTGTTGGGAGCCACCACATGATGCATACCCCTACTCATGATCCTTACCGTGTGCATAGATGCAACGAAAAAGGATTAGTAGTTGATTCATGATGTTGCATATGTACCATGAACCCTTCGTGATTACATTCTTTCGAAAACCACATCGGGTGCCCCTAATGCCCGAGGGTGATGTTGAGTTAGGTCACCACTTGAGGAAGAAGTGGTGTACCAAAGAAAGTTCTCGTGTGTGGGTAAAATAATGGATTAGATTTATGTGTGATTACCGTCCCAACCAAACATGTGAAACCACTCTACCCCTTATGGGACGGGGTATTATTGATTACTTATGCTGATACTAGCATGGTGCCCACATCACTAGTGATGGGGGAGACTTGAGGTCACTCCCGGGATGGGGTCGTGCTTGGATAGGCGACCATGACTGTTTATACAGGGCACCGGACACACCGTTGGTACCTTCGTGTATGCGTGACATTGTAAAAGGGGCAAGTCCCACGATCTCTCATTTGTACACGAGGGCCGTGCACCAACGAGTGGACCCTATGTTAGTGTCGTCTAGGGAAAGGTAATGACCGGGTGCTTCCCCCGAGTACTTGAGGTACTGTGGGATCCTGGGTGACACGAAAGCTTCCCGGATCTTGCGGGTAAAGTGCGCAACCTCTACAGAGTGTAAAACTATTCGAATAGCCGTGTCCACGGTCATGGACAGTTGGGGAGGTGCTACTTAAGCTATGTCCAGAATTTTACAACCTCGGTGAAAGTGTGTGTGTGTTGAGTCAAGGTGGTGACTTGACTCGTTGAAAGAACAAGATATGATTTGAACTTTATTTATGTTGATATCTGTAACCTGTCCTCGAGGTTACCCAAGTACATTGATGCATGTCTCACAAATGGTAGAATATCTTAGCTAGCTTGTAGCTAGGTTGCTTATTGTTATACAACTTGCATTTTTACCTTGAACCAAATCATGGACTGTTGGCGAGTACATTCAAAGTACTCATTGGCTTGCCACTAGTTATTTAATTAGCCCGGCATGGAGGAGTAGGAATTTGAAGAAGAATTCTATGGAGACGAACATGCGAACTATGACGCTTTCCCAGTTAGAATGCGTGTAGGGTTAAGGCAGATGGCATGGGTTCTATTTATCTACGAAGACTTCCTCTACTCGAGTTTATTTTCTATTCAGCCCATGAGGCTTTATCTATGTAAGACTTGGCCATAATGGTCATAATTTGTGTAAGACGGTATGTATGGATGTAAGACTCTTGTTATTCAGCTTCTGTGTGTTCAGTGAGCATTGATCTATGGGATCACTGTACACGTGCATTCGGTGATCTCGACTCTTAAGTCGGGGTCCCCACACTATCCAATCTTTCTGTGTCAATTTTCAAATGGCACTGCATGCAGTGACTATACTATTCTCTTGCGCAGTTCAACCAAAATTGCGATCACTTTGTGTGTTTGCCAAAGAGCAAGGGACAGACATCTCTGTCTGCGAAAATATCAAGAAGCTAGTAAACATATACCCCACCTTGTATTTTCGGTTTAAACATGTCTTTTCTACTTAGCATCTGTCATGTTTTGCATTGGACAATTTGATACAGTCATGTTTTGCCCTGGACAATTTCATACTAAATTGATTTTCTTGTTCAGAGCAGAAATATAGCGCCTATTCTTCATCAGACCAAGGATATCCATGTTCGCAGTGATGGAAGAGGTGAAATCGATACAACCGAAATTGAGCGTCCAATCATTAAATCATGTCCTGCACCTCCAATGTAGGTCCAACCTGCCAATAAATTCACATGCAAACCACTAGTATTACTGTCTAATGACAGTACAAAAAGAATAGCAAGATAGTAGCAAACCATGTACCTTCTTAATGAATAGCTCATAGTGCCACCAATTGGATATAAATGTTTGGAAGAAAACATGCTCCTAATGTTGAACCAGTTGGACTTTTTGTGCAGTTCCACTAAAATCGAGCATCCCTGTTAGCATAGATATTGAAAGTGTGATTACTATAATAGTGGCACTAGTTGAAGTATAGACTCACAAATATAAGCATTCCAATTTCTTAATGGGAAAAAGGTAGCAAGACTGTTTCTAACCACGTGTTTGAGGAATAAATAAGGAAATAACGGCTGATGTCAGAAATGCATATATAGTTCTTTCTGAAAGAATGATCGATTCCTGACCTTTCCACTTCTTTTAAGCATATTTTGTGCAGTTCAACTAAAATAAAATGCCATCACCACCTTGACAATTCAGTGACACTATACAAAAAGAAATGACTTAACATTACATCATGATGGCAGGTATGTAGTTGACAGGCATTAGAGACAAACTTACAGACCTCCTCCGATAACATAATCAACATTAATTTTAACAAAGGTGTGACTAGCTTTACCGGGATAATTTGAGTGAACTCTACACCCTTTGTTCCTTAATATAAGACATTTTTGCGGTTCAGTTTAAAGTACCCAAACGTCTAGTATTTAGAAAAACAGGTAGTAGTTTTCTTGAGCACATATATGGGAAAGCTTGCCACACTTTATTTATGTCCATATGCTAATTCAACACCATTCGAAATTTCGAATACTACAAATATACACTAATCCAGTGGCTAGTGCAATAGTAGAGTAGTTATTTTATTACAGGGTACAGTACAATGGTTTTACTGAACAGATTTCCATAAGCTCTAACACTTGAAGATTTCTATAAGAATTAACAATACAAAATGTAAAGGTAACAAGTTTCAGCATTGCTATACTAGCTGTGCAAGAGCATTAAACCAAATACAAAAGTTTAAAGGTAACTAGCATTATTAACTAATGACAGGATTAAAAAATTACAAACCATGTACCTTCAAGGTAAATATCATTTCGAACTCGGGTAAATATGAAAAATTGCTATCCCAATCTAAACAAAGGTGCGGCTACCTTTACTGGCAGTATTTGAGTGAACTCTACACCCTCTATACCAATTCTGAAACTTGGTGCACAGCTAGTATACCAATGCTGAAACTTGTTTCTCTGGGAAAGCTTGCCACGCCTTATATATGTCAATACGCTAATGCAACACCATTCAAATAGTACAAATATACACTAATCCACTGGCTAGTGGAACAGTGGAGTAATTTTTTATTACGGGGTAGAGTATAATGGTTTTACTGAACTGATCTCCATAAGCTAGCACTTGAATATTTCTATAAGCATTAGCAATACAGAATGTAAATGTAACAATTTCAAGCATTGGTATACTAGCTCGCAACAACATTAAACCAAATACAAAAGTCTGAAGGTAACTAGCATTATGAACTAATGATAGTATAATTTTTTGCAAACCATGTAACTTGAAGGTATATATCATTTCGAACTCGAGAGGACCTGAAAATTGCTATCCCCATCTTGATAGTTGATGAAACATAAAACTTGACCAACCGAATCAAAGAAAACAGCCGGATAAGGAGGTGCCCACTCTTGACCTTTCCTCTTGTCTTCATAATTTTTTGTGCAGTTTAACCAAAATAAAATGACATCAGAGCCTTGGCATTCTGGTGACACTATACAAAAAAATTGACTTATCTCATGAAAGTGAGGTATGTAATCTATAAGCATTAATAGTGCAAAAATCTGAAGGTAGTAACAAGTTTCATCGTTGATATACTGGCTGTGCTACAACATTAGAATGCCTTAGCTGAAAAATCTTTAATACATCCACAATCAACAGCTAACACTGGAATAATCCAGAGACATTAAATGGCATTGCTTAAATTTATCGGTGGCATTAGACTAAGTGCAGCATTAGTTAAATGTGGCATCACTTTAGGAGTAGCTAGCATTGGTTGACTTTACCGCTGGTGTTATAGTAACAGCAAAAAAGTGGCAATAAGAGCATGGGAGACCCATTCGGACAGTGGGCGCACCAGTACAATGTACCTCCATGGATGCATAGAGTGGTGAGGGAGGTATGGTTGCCCAGAGCAACAAATATCCAGGCAACATATGTGGATTACGTCCCATTTTTGTTATGTTTAGCCACCTTTTTCCTATGTGAGGACAACAAACCGATCGACCTGCTCATTCTCTATTGTGTTGTCATGCCTTTCTACCCTTCTTCAACCAAGAGACACGAGACTCGTTCCTTAGCTACTGAGTTTCCCCTTTTCAACCTAGATGCAGGTTCGATGCCCACTCTCTTGGACAGTACAGTCTCCCTTCCTTTCCTTATTCAACCCAGACATGGATTAGTCTGCATGAAGTAGGGTTTCCTTTAATAGTGCAAATTAAGGTTTTCGTTGGCGTGACCAGCAGAGCAGAGGATAACAAATTAGGAAGATGGTGGAGTGGAAAAAGATCCACATGCAGCGACGTGGCAGATGGGGCAACAGAACAAGGGTATGGTTCGAAAAGAGGTAGCATACCTGAGGGTCGGCGGGAAGTGGCTTCGCTCGTGGTCATCGTCCTCCGCACGCACTACGACAGCAAGCTTGGGGACGGAGGCAATCCCGCGCGGGTGCTAGGTCTGAGAGGATGGCCTTGTCGTCAGTGCGTGACCTCGCTCGCCGATGACGAGTATGTCAACGCTGCACGTCCTTTTCTTCCCCGACGGATCTGTGACCACCGGTGAGGCGGGAAACAGAGGCCGTCTTTTTTTAGATCTGGAGAGATGGTGATAGTGTGAGAAGCAAGTGGGCAGCCCTTAACAAGAAAGCTCTTAAGCTCCAGCATATACATATTTTTTATACTACTAGTACTATAGGTGGAGTAGTGGTAGAGTAGTTTCTATTTTCTCTGCAAACAATACTAGTTAGCCGTGCTTCAAAACTGAACGGCACGCCGTTAAAAAAATAAAGGTCGATAACTAATGCGGCACCTCGGGCCAACGCGGCCAGATCGCACTTTGCACGAGAAATTACACACCATGTTTCATTGACATGTGGTCCCGTGTACCAGATGAATGACTCCAAGTTCAACCACCGTGACTCTAGGTGCGAGTCGAGGAACACTATTGGATAGACCCCCCTCATAATTTTCCTACATTGGTCATTTGATTCATCGGATAGAATGCTATAGGATTTTTTTCCTATGTAATCATGTTTTAATTGGCAATCTAGCATCCACTCCAACTTTTGTTTCACTTCCTTTGATCCTCGGAAGAGAGTACTTGCTCTAAATGATGTGCCACTGCAAGAGCCGCCTATATTAATTAACCATGCTCTAAAAAGGTGGACCAACTTTGGCTATAGTAGTACTGTAGGTTAGTAGGTGACCTTACGCTTGGCTCTTCTCCTCTTCCGGAAGTCGAACAATAATGATGGTAGTACTTCTGGCAATCTGACACCAAATGAACTGTTGCGCGTCTACCGCTTGTAAGCATAAGTTTCTCCTCATGCTGCGAGCCACCGCGCACGCGTTGGCGAGGGAGAAGGCGTAGTAAGCAAGATTCTCGTCGTTCTGCGAGTTGACGGGACACATAAAAGTTACTTATTTATTAGTACTCTCTTCAAAAAGGGCCGACCATGTCCATGCCTACCATCCCGTTCTCTGTCATTGAGTACGTGCACTATTCACATGCCATCGAGGAGAAAAAATATTGCGTAGTACTAGGTGCCATCGAAGTGCATGACTCACTTACGCACTGCATATCTCCATTTTCTTGCATGACATGCCACCTTGATGCTAGATGTCCCGCGTGCCATGGAGGCATATAGTATGATTTTGTAAAATGGAGGCATATAGATGTGCCGCGTGCCCGCAACAGGATGAACAAATCTCATGTCTTAAATGAAAGAGTGGAAGAACATAGATTCCCTACGACTGAGAAGGAGCTACGAAGCTCAGGGTGGAGCGTTTGCACTCATAATATTTTATATTATTCAGCGATATAAAATCAGCCAAATCTATCCACGTTCCTATACCATTCAATAGTATGAGAATAACTTTGAACGTAAGCCATTGATTCACTCTATTAAATGGTCATAGTAGGAAAATCCAAACAAAACCAAGCATTGGATCAACTCTTTTTTCGAGATCAATTCTTTTAGCACTTAGATTGTTGCCGCCTGCCCACCTAGCCCACCAATATATCCGCTCACGTGTGATGACCACAGGAGCTATCCACTCACATTGTATGTTAAAAAATAAAGGTCGATAACTAATGCGGCACCTCGGGCCAACGCGGCCGGATTGCATTTTGCACGAGAAATTACACACCATGTTTCGTTGACATGTGGTCCCGTTCCAACATTTCAGTGAGACAACGATGAGTCCTTTTGTACAATTTCCAAAAGGACGTGTAGGCCGGGGAGCCTCTTCGTGTACCGTGGCAAACTGGCAACCATCCACCGACTCTTCGCCTTTCCCACTCGATTTGGAACTGATGTTGCACGCTCATCCTCCCTCCTCCATTTGCCTTCACCCTTCCTTCTGCCATTGTTCGATCGTCTTGTCCATGGAGGGAACAAGCCGAAAACAACCCAGTTATTCTTGCCCCGATATGAAAGATGACGTGGTGGGGGAACTGATTGATCGGTGCGACGTCATCACCTCGGCTAGCATGGTAGGTTCGTTCAAGAACATTCTCGACTCAACTAATAACATCATTACAAGGAACCCAAGGGTCTTGGAGCGGTTTGATCTCCCCTATCTTCTTTTCCATGACCCTGCTGACTGGCGCGGGGACGAGGGAAGCCTCACCTTGTGCAAGTTGATGTCGCTTGATAATGATACATATGATGTTAAGATGCCATCGCTTGAGGGCAATGTAATTCCCCATGTGTAACACTTTCCAATAATGGCAATAAAGCTTCCTATTTGATCCTTGTAATTATCCTTGGGGGTCCTTGTCATTTATTTTATTTGGATTGCCATACCTTTTTTTTTGCATCATTGCATTGCTCATCATCATATCATCATGGCATCATAGCTTAATTTATTTTGTGCATTGTGAGACCTTGTGATGTTGTTGTGTGTGGGTTCGAGCTATACCTAGCTAAACCCTACCCCTCTCCCTCTTATTCTTCTTCTTCTTCTTTTCTTCTTATTCTTCTCCTTCTTTTCTTTCTAGCCTTTTCTTTGATCTATTTTGCAAGCCACCTAGACAAGTGCCATAGTGTTTCTTTCTCCTCCTTTTAATCTTGCACCATGTCAACATCCTCTCCACCAAATATCACCTCATTTGAATATGATTTGGTTGGGTTTTAAAATATCAAGAGTTTGGTCCATATTCAAACTCCTTTTATTTTTCTGCCTCTAAAAATGTCCAAGTTAATTTATTTAAATAGAGCATAATTCACTGAGCATGGGGATATTTTTCTTTTCCCCTGACTCTTCTTATTTCTTTCTGTGCTTTTCTTTTCTTTTTCTGCGTGAAGAAAATAAAGAAAAGAAGAAAAGCAGCAGCCTGCGGTGCAACTGGGCCCTTCCCCCCTCTCTCTCACCATCGGCCCAGCTCCTCTCCCACAGCGCAGCCCAACTGCAACGCAGGCACAGCCACAGCCGCGCAGTCGCGCTATGGGCAATCCGAGCGCGTGGCCCCACCTGTCTATGACTCAGCCCCGCGCCTCCGTCTTCCTCCGTCAGAAAAGCAGAGCAGCGCCGCGCTCACCGTCGTGCCGTCAGTTCACGGACGTCGAGGCCATGCGCCGATCCCCTCTTTAAACCCAAAATGTGTCCTCTCTTCTTCCCTAGGTCTCCTCTTTCCCCTCTCGCCATATGGAGAGCTGAGATCCTCCAGATCCGCCGCCCCCATCGATGCCCGAGCGCACCTGAGAGCTGCCACTCATCGCCGGTGAGCCCAGCGTCATCCTCGGCCTTGCCAAAGTTGTCCACCTGCTTCCTCGACGTCGTCTTCTTCCTCTAAGTCAACCACGCGGACCCGAGCGCCTCTCCGTCGAGATCTTCTTCCTCTTCTTCCTCTACGGTGGCCGTAGGTGTTCGAGGCGCGCCGTCGTCGACTCCGTCCATGCCTGGGCCAGCCGAGCACTCCGTCGTGCTCGTGGTGTGCTCCTCTCTCTCCCCGCGCCCTTTTCCCCTTTCTGCGCATGCTCTAGGCCCTATTTCCTCGAGTGCCCGATCGCGCCGTAGTCGGACCTCGGCGCCGGCGAGTGTTCCGACCCCTTTAGCTATTGTTGTGCTGCCCGTTGGCTTCATCTAGTTGCGTAGGACCTCTCTGTGCTGTCGCCGTGCCGCCTAGGGTCTTGCTTCGCCTCGCCGTCGCCCCGTCGCCACTGTGCTGTAATTGCTCACCGCCGGTGCTGCAGTGCCCCGTAGTTGCTGCTAGTAGGATGGTTGGATGCGGGACTCTTCAAGGAGTCTCTTGCACCCCTCCGCCGTGCCAAATGGTCGCCGGAGCGGCTCCGACGAGTGCCATTGCCTCCCCTATTCTGCATCTGCTGCGTATTCTTCAGTTACCCTACCTGCTATCTGTCGAGATCAATTCAGTAGCGCAGTGGTTTGTCTCCGTCAGTTTTGTCAGTAGGGCGTGGGTTCGATCCCCGCGGGCGCAGTGGATATTCGCCCCTTTTTCATTTTTGTGTGAGGCCGACAGCTGGGCCCCACCTGCCAGTCTCTCATCTCCATTCCAGCCCCCGCGTGCACCCGCTTCGCCAGCTCAGCCTCGCCGGGCCCCCTTGTCAGTGGGCGTGGCCAGCTGAGCCTTGGTCATTTTAGACCCTGACGCCATTTTGTTTTATTTTCTTTTCTGTTTTTCTTGTTTAATTAATATCTACATATTTATGGTTCAGATGAATATGAGTCCTATATGAAAAGTGCTTAGAATTTTGTGTAGATTATGAATATGTCACTTGCTGCCATGTTTAAAAATATTTAAATGCTGTTTGAATTTAAATTTGTTTTAAATATTCTTAAACTTGTAAAAATAATAACTAATTCTCCACAACTCCAAATTTAACAAACTTTATATGAATTTGGGGTAGAAAAATGTGTAGAATATTTTGGTGCTGTTTTTTAGCATGTTTGACAACTCTTTCACGGAAGTTTTCCAAATCTGTCCCAAATGCAAATAAATGAATATGGGAGTTTCTGGATATTGTTGTATTTATTTCCATCCCATTTAAATGTGCTAGCTTGTTGTTGTTATGTTAAGTTGCACCTTTCCATGTTAACCAACTCCTAAAAACTTGTTGGTTGCTTGTAAGAAGAAACTACATGGACTTGTTAAAATGTTCTTTTGCTTGTTCATGTTTGTTTTGATCTTGTTGGTTGTGATGATATTGCATTCTTGTGACCCTAGGCCATGCATCATGTCTTTCCATGTTCACATGCTTCATGTTCATGCATCATGTGATTGAGCACTGCATGTTGATTGATTTTGTTCCGTTGTTGCATTGTTGTGTTTGGTTAGAGCCTGGTGATGATACGGAGTACGAGGTTTCTACCGAGGTTGAGTGTGAGGAGCAAGGTTACGTTCCCTCCGAGGATTCAACAGGCAAGATGACCTGACCTAGATATCTTTACTATCTTTGCCTATTGCTAGATGTCTTGCTCATTAGCTTATTGCCTCGATGCCTATGTCTGTTTGTCAGCCTCCTATTGTTGCCATGAACCTCTAACCACCCAACCTAACAAACCTTTGATTGGCTACGTAAGCATTGCTCAGCCCCTCTTATAACATTGTTAGTTGCAGGAGAAGATTTGAAGATTCTTGCTTCATGATGAAGTTATTGTTGGGATATCACACTATATAATCTGTTAAACTAAATCATCTATATATTTGGCAATGGGTGGAAGGCTAAGCCTTTGCTTGGTGTTTTGTTCCACTCATGCCTTCCTAGGAACCGTTTAAACCGGTGTTATGTTCCTTGATTTTGCGTCCCTAACACGGTTGGGGTTTATGGGCCCCTCTCGATAACCCGCTTAGCGCTAAAGCCTTTCCAGCAAGGCCCAACTTTGGTCTTACATTTGCCTAAATAACTAAAACTTGCACATGGAGTTATAAACCCTCTTCTTAATCAACCACCCGGGCTAGTGCTCCACATGATTGTTGGTCCAAACTGGGGGTTCTACAGGGCCACCTCAGGGAAACTCAACGGCTGGTAAAAACCTGTAGAGTCGCCCATCCGGCCGTGGCCTGAGATGAGATACGCGCGGCTACTATCAGGGTGTCGGTACACCGGGATGACTTGCTGGATTAGTTTTACCTTAGTCGGAATATCTTGAGCACGGGATTCCGAGAATACTCGGGTCTTCGCACCTTGGATTTGTGACTCCGCAGATCATGAGCTTGTGATGGGCTAAGTTGGGACACCCCTGCACGGTTTTGACCTTTCGAAAGCCGTGCCCGCGGTTATGTGGCAGATGGGAATTTGTTAATATCCGGTTATAGAAAACTTGACACTATGATCATAATATACTACCAGTGTGAGTAACCATGACAGTCGCTTTCCGAAGGGGTTCGGGAAGTGAACACAGTGGGGTTATGTTTGACGTGCTTAGATAGGATCATTTCGTGATCACTTTGATGATCGTTGGCACTTCTCTTCTCGCTCTAAACACGTAAGCTAGTGCTAGTGCAGCAGCAACCTTTTTTTAAGCCTTTTCCACACCTAAGGCTTTGATAGTATTGCTACCCGGGAACGGGATTGCTGAGTCCTCCGTGGCTCACAGATTCTACACAACACCAGATGCAGGTACCGTTGAGAACTACACCGCGGGTGGTTCAGAGTTGTACTGGGAGTTCGTTGAAGAACGTGGGCGATACTACGTGTCTTATCCAGAGGATCAATAGGGCTCTTACTCTGATGATCGGGACCTCGTGTTCTTATTTAATTTATGGTATCTTTCATTTGGATCTTCGTCCGTAGTCGGACTCTGATGTTATTTGGATGATGAATGTTTATGTAATGCATTGTGTGACGTGGCGAGTGTAAGCCAACTACTCTTTTGCAATTTCATCCCTCTTTTACATGAGTCGTGTAAAGATACCATACTTGAGATCATTCTAGTATGAGATTATGCCTTTAAGTCGTGCCTCGACACATAGGAGGTATAGTCTCATACTGGGCATTACAAGTTAGTAATCAGAGCCTTCTCCGGCCTAGGAGCCCCCACTGATTGATCGAATCGTGGACGGTTGAGTCTAGGCACACACATGAAAATGTTTTGAGACCTATATATATCGGAGAGTAGGATTTACTTTTACTCCTCATCCCTTATCACTCTGGTGAGGACTCCTGACAATTACTTATCTCTTCTACTCTAAAAAATTCACTAATTTTTTTTAGGATCACGCGAGTATTGCTTGTATTGTTCCGATGTATTTGTGACGAGAACATTGTTCTCGATGCCTCCTGTCATTAGGGGTTGTGGCAGTGTCCCGGGGAGTTGAGCTCCGAAGTTTTGTCGTCACAAATCTATCGCAACAGTTCTGGAATACTTAAGACGGCCGACATCGAAAACTCTTGTATGCGGTTGGTGGCAAGATAACCCCGACATCACCCAGTACCGGGGAGGTAGTTCGGGAGTATTGCCATAGCTTGTATAGCAGATGCGTTTCGAAGGTCCGAGGTAAACGGTTTCCGGAAATAACTAGTTGTGTGTTGAAGGATGGATACAACTGGATGTAGGATTAGAGTTGAGTGCGCGGTGCTTCCCCTGTATCCCCAACACCTGATTGCATAACTGGAAACTTTCGGAAATTAATAGGTGGGTACATCTAGTAGCTCGTAGGCATTCTTCCAACGAATGTAGGATATGGAGTTCGGGGTTCTACATTGATTGAAGTTATTTTATGGGCGTTTGTCCTGATCGGGAGTTGCATCTTAAAGGGTCATTGGCTATGCTGATCCGGGGATTGCAAAACCCTTTTGTAACACATTCCATGAGCTTTCAACACGAACATGTGGGACGAAGCTTCTATCTTGTATTTTTTCTATCTGCTCCTTGTTGTTTTTATTTACCTTTTGTACTCCCAAGTGGCTTCTCGAGAAGATTGTGGTACCATTGAACAGTGGATTACATTAGTTCATTTTGTTCGAATGTTCTTGTGAAGACTTATGTTGCAATTTTAGCCGTTGATTCAGCTTATATCTTTCAATCAATGGCTAATAGTTGTCATCTCATTCAGGATGGCTCCTAAGAAGGTTCCCAATGCTAACCCAGAGGGTGAAGAAGTTCCTGATCGTCCTCCTTCTCGTCCTCCTCTGTCCGAGGCCTGGAGAGCAATTATGCAAGCAACAAACCAGAACACATAGATGCTTATGCAAATGATGCAGAACATTCAAGCCAAACAAGAAAATCAAGGTGGTCATGGGAACCAAGGCCAAGGAAATATGTTCAATAAACCTCACTTTGCTACACTAAACCAGTTCCTGGCAATCCAACCGAAGTCTTTCAGTTACTGTGTTGATCCGCTAGATGCTGAAGACTGGATAATAGACATCAAGAAGCACTTTGAATGCAGTAACGTGAGACCTGAGGATAATGTCAAGTTTGCCACCTTCCAACTAAAGGACCAAGACGCTGATTGGTGGCAACAGTACAAAGATTCCAGAGGTGGACGTGAAATCTCGTGGACTAACTTCTGCAAGGATTTCCGCTCTCACCACATTCCAACTAGTGTCACCGAAGGCATGCGTGAGCAATTCTGCAACCTGAAGCAAGGCACCATGTCTGTCTATCAATATAGTGTCAAGTTCGAGAATCTCGCTCGCTATGCCAAGCAAGACATCCCAGATTCCAAGAGCAAGATTTACCAGTTCCGTGGTGGTCTGAAGGATGAATTCCAACTAGCTCTCACCTTGTTTGAGCCGGATGAATTTGATTAATTCTATAACATGGCCCTTAACCAAGAGGCAGCCCAGCTAAAGGTTGAAGCTTCCAGAAAGAGGATTAGAGATGCTGTTAAATCCTCCTCTTCTTCCCAAGTGGTCGCAAAGCAACAGAAGTTTTGGCTTCCACCTCCTCCAGTGCTCCGCCCTCCCAACAACAACAACAACAAGCACTCTGGTGGCCGTGGCTTCTCCCACCCACCCAACCCAAGCAATCAGTCCAAGAATCACTTTCAAGCTTTGAAGTCAAGTGGTCCTTACCACCGTCTTCTCTCAGAAGTGGTTTGCAACAAGTGCACTCAGAAGGGTCACTATGCTAACAAGTGCCCCAACCCAAGGCGCCTTCCGCCTCCTCCACCTGTCAGCACTGCTATTGTCAAGCACAACCCCAAGGTAGCAAGAGTAAATCTAATGAATGCAGCTCAAGCAGAGAATTCTTCAGATGTGATACTTGGTAACCTTCCAGTAAACCTTAAACCTGCTAAAGTTTTGTTTGATTCTGGTGCATCACATTCTTTCATGACATGTCCATTTGCATCCAAGCATAATGTGAGCACAATGTCTTTACCAAGGCAATTAGCAATTACTTCTCCGGGGAAATAGATGCATTCTAGCTTGTATGCTCCGAATATATCTATTCACATGGGTGATTACAGTTTTCTGGTTTCTCCGGTTATTCTCGGTAACTCTGACATTGATCTTATTCTTGGGAAGGATTGGCTTTCCAAGCATGATGCAAACATTGATTGTGCAAATAAGGAAGTCAAGCTTACTTATCCTGACGAAGACGTGATTATCTTCGCCTCTCGAGATAAAACAATTAGGCTATTCTCTCTCAATGACAAGGGCGAGATTAATGCCATCTCTCAGATTCCGGTGGTCAATGAGTATGAAGATTTTTTTCCTGAAGAGCTTCCAGGCATGGCTCCACATCGTCAAGTTGAATTCGTCATTGAACTCGAGCCCGGTACCGAGCCAGCATGTCGGCGTCCATACAAGCTCTCCCCTGATGAGTTGAAGGAGCTGAAAACAACTCGATGAGCAAGAGCGCACGGGTCTAATTAGGCCTAGCACTTCTCTTTGGGGTTGTGGTGTTCTATTTGTCAAGAAGAAGGATGGCATGGAACGCCTTTGCGTTGATTACCGGCCATTGAACAAGAAGACAATAAATAACAAGTATCCGCTCCCCAATATCAATGAATTGTTCGAGCAGCTCAAAGGAGCAAAGGTGTTCTCAAAGCTCGATCTCCGGATGGGTTATTACCAGATCCGTATCCGTGAAGAAGATATTCCCAAGACCGCATTCACAACGAGTTTTCGCTCTTATGAATACACGGTCATGTATTTTGGCCTCGCAAATGCTCCACCCACTTTCTCGAGGATGATGCACTTCATATTCAACCCCTACACCAATGAATTTGTTCTCGTCTATCTGGATGACATCTTGGTATTCTCCAAGAATGAAGAAGATCATGCCAAGCACCTCCGTTTGGTTCTGGACAGACTCCGTGAACACAAGTTCTAGGCGAAGTTCTCCAAATGTGAATTCTGGCTGGATAAGGTCTTATATCTTGGCCATACCATCTCCGCTGAGGGTATTTCTGTCAACCCCGAGAAAGTTGAACCAATTGTCAACTGGGAACCCCCGCAGAACGTCAAGCAACTCCGAAGATTCCTTGGTCTCGCTAGCTATTGCAGAAGGTTCATTGAGAACTTCTCCAAGATTGCCAAGCCTCTTTCCAACCTTTTGCAGAAGAATGTCAAGTACAACTGGACTCCTGATTGTGATGTGGCATTCAAAACACTCAAAAAGAAGCTCATTTCTGCTCCGGTTCTTACTCCACCGGATGAGTCCAAGCCCTATGAAGTCTTATGTGATGCTTCTTTACAAGGACTTGGTGGTGTTGTCATGCAAGACAAGAAGATTGTGGCATACACTTCTCGTCAATTGAAACCAAATGAGAAGAATTACCCCACACATGATCTCGAGCTAGCAGCAGCGGTACATGCCTTGATCATGTGGAGACACCTTCTGTTGGGCAGAAAAGTGGACATCTTCACCGATCACAAAATCTTGAAGTACATCTTCACACAGCCTAACCTGAACCTTCGCCAGACTCGTTGGGTTGAGATGATCCAAGAGTACGATCCAAGCATCAAGTACAAACCTGGCAAGGCCAATGTCATTGCAGATGCCTTGTGCAGAAAGGCATATTGCAACAGTCTCCTTCTCAAGCCGTTCCAGCCAGAGATTTATGAATCATTCAGGACGATCAACCTCCAAGTTGTTTCGCAAAGCTTTCTTGCAAACCTTCAAGTTGTGTAGTTGCGTAGGACCTCTCTGTGCTGTCGCCGTGCCGCCTAGGGACTTGCTTCGCCTCGCCGTCATCCCGTCGCCGCCATGCTGTAGTTGCTCGCCGTCGGTGCTGCAGTGCCCCGTAGTTGCTGCTAGTAGGATGGTTGGATGCAGGACTATTCAAGGAGTCTCTCGCACCCCTCCGTCGTGCCAAATGGTCGCCAGAGCGGCTATGATGAGCAACTCCGAAGAGGTCCAGTGCCTCCCCTGTTCTGCTTCTGCTGCTTATTCTTCAGTTGCCCTACCTGCTATCTGTCGAGATCGATTCAGTAGCGCAGTGGTTTGTCTCCGTCAGTTTCGTCATTATGGCGTGGGTTCGATCCCCCGCAGGCACAGTGGATATTGGCCCCTTTTTCATTTTTGCGTGAGGCTGACAGCAGGGCCCCACCTGCCAGCTTCTCATCTCCATTCGAGCCCCCGCGTGCACCCGCTTCCCCAGCTCAGCCTCGCTGCCCCCCCTTGTCAGTGGGCGTGGCCAGCTGAGCCTGAGTCATTTTAGACCCTGACGTCATTTTGTTTTATTTCCTTTTTTGTTTTTGTTTTTGTTTTTTCTTTTTCTTGTTTAATTAATATCAGCATATTTATGTTTCAGATGAATATGAGCCTTATATGAAAAGTGCTTAGAATTTTGTGTAGATCATGAATATGTCACTTGCTGCCATGTTTAAAAACATTTAAGTGCTGTTTGAATTTAAATTTGTTTTAAATATGCTTAAACTTGTAAAAATCATAACTAATTATCTACAACTCCAAATTTAACAAACATTATATGCATATGGGGTAGAAAAATGTGTAGAATATTTTGGTGCTGTTGTTTAGCATGTTAGACAACTCTTTCACAGAAGCTTTTCAAATCTGTCCCAAATGCAAATAAATGAATATGGGAGTTTCTGGATATTGTTGTATTTATTTCCAGCCCATTTAAATGTGCTAGCATGTTGCTGTTATGTTAAGTTGCACCTTGCCATGTTAACCAACTCCTAAAAACTTGTTGGTTGCTTGTAAGAATAAACTACTAAACTACATGGACTTGTTAAAATGTTCTTTTGCTTGTTCATGTTTGTTTTGATCTTGTTGGTTGCGATGATATTGCATTCTTGTGACCCTAGGCCATGTATCATGTCTTTCCATGTTCACATGCTTCATGTTCATGCATCATGTGATTGAGAACTGCATGTTGATTGATTTTGTTCCGCTGTTGCACTATTGTGTTTGGTTAGAGCCTGGTGATGATACGGAGTACGAGGTTTCTACCGATGTTGAGTGTGAGGAGCAAGGTTACGTTCCCTCCGAGGATTCAACAGGCAAGATGACCTGACCCAGATATCTTTACTATCTTTGCCTATTGCTAGATGTCTCGCTATTTAGCTTATTGCCTCGATGCCTATGTCTGTTTGTCAGCCTCGTATTGTTGCCATGAACCTCTAACCACCCAACCTAACAAACCTTTGATTGGCTACGTAAGCATTGCTCAGCCCCTCATATAACATTGTTAGTTGCAGGAGAAGATTTGAAGATTCTTGCTTCATGATGAAGTTATTGTTGGGATATCACACTATATAATCTGTTAAACTAAATCATCTATATATTTGGCAATGGGTGGAAGGCTAATGCTTTGCTTGGTGTTTTGTTCCACTCATGCCTCCCTAGGAACCATTTAAACCGGTGTTATGTTCCTTGATTTTGCGTCCCTAACACGGTTGGGGTTTATGGGCCCCCCTCGATAACCCGCTTAGCGCTAAAGCTTTTCCAGCAAGGCCCAACTTTGGTCTTACATTTGTCTAAATAAGTAAAACTTGCATAGGAAGTTATAAACCCTCTTCTTAATCAACCACCCGGGCCAGTGCTCCACATGAGTGTTGGTCCAAACTGGGGGTTCTGCAGGGCCACCTCGGGGAAACTCAAGGGCTGGTAAAAACCTATAGAATCACCCATCCGGTCGTTGCCTGAGATGAGATACGCGCGGCTACTATCAGGGTGACGGCACACCGGGAGGACTTGCTAGATTAGTTTTACCTTAGTCAGAATATCTTGAGCACGGGATTCCGAGAATATTCGGGTCTTCCCACCTTGGACTTGCGACTCCGCAGATCGTGAGCTTGTGATGGGCTAAGTTGGGACAACCCTGCAGGGTTATGATCTTTTGAAAGCCGTGCCCGCGGTTATGTGGCACATGGGAATTTGTTAATAGCCGGTTGTAGAAAACTTGACACTATGATCATAATACACTACCAGCGTGAGTAACCGTGACGGTCGCTTTCCGAAGGGGTTCCGGAAGTGAACACGATAAGGTTATGTTTAACGTGCTTAGATAGGATCACTTCGTGATCACTTTGATGACCGTTGGCACTTCTTTTCTCGCTCTAAACACGTAAGCTAGTTCTAGTGCAGTAGCAACCTTGTTTTAAGCCTTTTCCACACCTAAGGCTTTGATAGTATTTCTACCCTGGAACGGGATTGCTGAGTCCTCCGTGGCTCACCGATTCTACACAACACCAGATGCAGGTACCATTGAGAACTACACCGCGGGTGGTTCAGAGTTGTACTAGGAGTTCGATGAGGAACATGGACGACACTACGTGTCTTATCCAGAGGATCAGTAGGGCTCTTACTAGGATGATCGGGACCTCGTGTTGTTATTTAGTTTATGGTATCTTTCATTTGGATCTTCGTCCATAGACGGACTCTGATGTTATTTGGATGATGAATATTTATGTAATTCATTGTGTGACGTGGCGAGTGTAAGCCAACTATTCTTTTGCAATTTCATCCCTCTTTTACATGAGTCGTGCAAAGATACCATACTTGAGATCATTCTAGTATGAGATTATGCCTTTAAGTCGTGCCTCGACACGTAGGAGGTATAGTCTCATACTGGGCATTACAGGCAAGGATTGGGAAGGTGCAAATGGAGATTGGGTTGTTTATATTGGGTACAATTGCGAGTGGGAAATTGTGAATGTGTACACTCGTCAGCGGATTCCACTTCCAAAAATCTCCGAGTGCCCTGAGGTTGAGCACACAGATGATCTACGTACGTTCAAATATGATCATGGTGACTGTCGTCTATGGAACATATAATTTCTCGAGTTCCCAACCGCTCTTGGAATTACAAGAACTATCAAGTTGTTGCTATCTTCGACAAGTTTGGTGCCGTCCTTCCTGGTTCGACTGGATGGATATTGCTCAAAAATCAGTTTCTGTACACAGATGTGTACTGTGATGAAATTGAATACGAGCGTCTTGTGTTTGCTGCCACCACTCGTGGCATTGTTTTTGCATGGGATCCTCCTAGTTTCGGTACGTTTGTCTTCCAGCGTAATTATAATTGTTTCATCCACATGCATTCGAGTTAGAAAGTTTCCCTTCTCTACTAATTAACCTTCTTCTTGTGTTTCCAAGGTCCTATGAACATTCCACCACCTATACTTGAATTTTTTTATAAAGGGGGAGATGACGATGGTGATGATCACAAGCATGAGGATGAGCAGGGCCCATATGCTCACCGGCAGCTGGCAACTAATTCCAATGGATCACCACTTCTTGTCTGTATACAGCCCACTGCTGATGTTACTACTGAGGGAGCAGGTGTTGTCTCCCATGGTCGCACTCTCCGGACCTATTTCAACACCAGTTGCATGGTATTCGGGATGGATACTAGTTTTCTAGTGCCAACACCTTCTCCCTAGTACAGTATTGATAGTCTTGGAGCAAACTCGCTCTTCCTTGTACAAAACTATCCAATGATGGTGAAAGGCGATCCAACTGCTGTTGACACCACGTTACTACCATTTATGAGAAGCAGCTGTATCTATACGTCGAACATTGTGGTGGCTCCCTACCCTGGTCGTGATATAATAGGCCGCTTCAGCCTGGATGATCAGTCCTGCATTGGTCTCGAGATGACACTAGCTGGCCCTTCCCAGAGAATCACTTGTGGTTCAAAGCAAGCGTTTCCAACGCCGAGGATTGGTTGAGTTGAAGTTCATTTCATTGCTTATTATTTGCTGTGTGATGAAAACTTTAGTATTTATAATGTATCCTCGTTGTCGTTGTTGGTTGATGACCTGTTGTTGGTAATAAAATCATATGCCTGTGATCAAGGTTGTCAGAATCACGATTTTGAATCGGATCGGAGCCCCGATGGTAGGATCGCGAATCGTAGAACCTTCACTATCAGGATCGTAGAAATGTAGATTCTATGAACTAAAGTCGTAGAATCGTAGGGGTAATTTGGATCATAAGGTTGTAGAATCGTATAACAGAATTGCAATTCTGACAACCTTGCCTGTGATAAACTTACTAAATTTATGAATGGCTTTCGAGTCGCTTCTCTGAGTGGGTGCTGCGACGAGGAATACATATATTTTCCAAATACATAATTGTACGTGCATTGCAACAGGTTATCGGATGAGGCCAATCAACAATAGTACACTATTTGTACTAGCTTCACATGCTGCACTATCTCTACGTCTACGTACATAATACAACAAGTTTTAAACTTGAGACCAGCCACCCATCCTCACAAAGAACACTTTTTAACCTAGCACAGACTCTAGGAAATTTGGCCACATCGTGAGGTGGGCCATATGTTAATGTGTTCGCTGTACGTAAGCAGCACCTCGAATCCTCGATACTACTACTATAAGTAGTAGGATTAGTAGGGTGGCATGGGCCAGAACAAGCATTCATGTCCAGGAGTACGGCACACACCACCACCACGACTTCCATCGGACACCATATTTGTTGGAGTCCGTGCTACAATAATCTCTTCAACCTCGTCGTTTCTCTAACTCAGCAATAGCGCGACGGGCGAGGTAGGGGTTCGCCGTTAGTTAGTTTCCTCAACTCCGGTTCCACTTGTAAGGCCAACTCCAATGCACGACCCCAAACGGAACTCCGTTTCGCCCGAATTTTGTCCGTTTGGTTAGGGAAATGGGGTCATGTCCGGGCCATTTCTCAGATGCGGTGGCCGTGTGCCGAACGCGCGGACGCATCCTGGCCAGGTATATTTTTCTTTGCAAACACATATCTTTTTTTCATCATTGATTTTTTGGTACATGGAAATACATCACCAAAATTTTGACTAGAAAAACAAGAACCACAAGAATACATTTTAGAAGATATCCAACTTCCATAACTGCTCCTGTAAGTTGGATTAGTGCCTTCTCGATACATTCATTGTTGATCTGCGGAGGCTCGATCCTGCATGCTTCTTTCTTCTTCGAGTGTAAACAAGTAGACGTGTCTAGCCTCTATTCTATCAACAAGTGCACTAGTCTCATCTCTAGCCTCTACGCTAGCTAAAAGTGCTAGAACATCTACTAAATTGTGCTCTATCAATATATCGTTGTACTCTTCTTCCCAATACCAAAACTTGCATCCATTCTACACAATAAAATTTTAAGTTATCACAACTAGTCTAATTCGAGAGCACAACCGAAGATTTGGTCAAGTTCTTCCTCCTTTTGCCAACACGTGGGACATCCAACATCCAAGTCATGTCATGCAAGAAAATAGAGTAGTAGTTGAAGACGTGATGTGCATCTTGGGTTCAACTGTAAATAGAATCTTACTACTCTTGAGTAACTCCAAAAGCGTCCACTGAAGATCTTTATTGGATTTGTTTTTCATCACCAGCACGACGAGGTGAAAGTTGTGCAGGTTTAGTGGGTCCTCTTTCGTTTTCACTGACATGTGGGACCGCATATGAGCAAACAGACGATGGGCTCTGCGCGTCTGCTGGCTGGCTAAGAAGGGAGATAGAGGAGGGCTGAGCACGGACTCCAGGAAATTTGTTCTACGTAACCAGCACCTCGATATAGTGGGGTGGCATGGGCCATAACTATCATTCATGTCTAGCAGTACGGCACACGCCACCCACATGAGCCCCATCGACACCAATTTTCTTGGAGTCCGTGCTACAGCCATCTCTTTTCCATCCTGTTTCCTCAGCCATCGCACGGTCGGTGGGATGGGGGTTTGCCGATAGTCGGTTTGCTCAACTGTGGTCCACTTGTAAGTGAAACTGCAACAAAGCACACACTCCCCATTGAGCGGCGTGCCGGACCAACCGTGTCGGGGTGCGACGCGAACACGGCAGGCTTTCCCTTTTGAACTTGTAACTTGTAAAATTCGGTTCTGCTCCATGGCGCGACCGATAGTTAGAAATAACGATTTTCCCTAGAGTAATGAGAAGTTTGGTTCTGGCGCGGTTCATGCATGGAGTACGTAGGAAAATTATGAAGTTGATGCGAAAGGTAAGATAATTACTAGTAGTACCATATACTACTACATGGATTTGACGGAATGATAAAGATACATACGGATCCACCAACGACATCCTCATGCCCTAGTGCACCGGGTCACCAACCGACGTGTGAGGAGCAGCGGCGTTAGCGGCAAGCTCAACGTCCTTCGGAACAATGCCGTCCAAGGTTGCCCTACGGTCCAAGAAGGCCAGCGCCCTATCGTCCTCCTCTTGCATGTAGTAGTCCTTGTGGACGATTTGCACGTAGACATGTGTGATTATGTCGATGGTGTCTTGCTGCACCAGGCGCTGCGCGGAGAGCGCGACCTCGAGGTGGACATTCTCCGGCGCGACGGCGGGCAGCCGCAGGGCCACCAATGCATCGAAGAGTTTGTCACCATAGAGGCCGTTGAGGGTGGCAGGAATCACGGAGCCTGGGCGCGTGGGCTGGAGGCGTATGTCAAGGTCGTCCGCGAGCTTCTTGACGACGGTGAACTTCTCGAGGAAGCCAACGAGGACCTCGTCGAACAAGGAGACAAAGTTGTCGTCCAAGAGGGCCCTCGCCTTGGCGGCCTAAAGCACTACCTGGTGAAATTCCTCGGTGCTGGTCCACATGCCGGAGTCGTGGACCATCTGGCACAGCCGGCTGATGCTCGCACTCATCGCCTCCATGGGTCTAACTTCTAGTCAACCGATCTTGCGATTGGAGCGATCACTCTTGCCTTTGGGTGCGTAGGTGCGTAGGATTTTGTAGATTGGACTGGCGGGAGCCTTTATATGAGAAGTGCAGACTGGGTTGAATTCACGTGCGTGTTAGCCATCTACTACTCACCCCTCTACTGCACCTGCCTTTGGCTGTATGACAGGTTGGCCAGCCACCCGTTGGGCCCACGTGTCATACACCCAAAGGCAGGTGCATTAAGTCAATGAAGTTGCGTCCCCCTCCGTGCCCGTGCATGCTTTCAAGGACTTGAGACTACTAAACATCACATGTAGTGGTTAGTTAATTGCATGTAATCCTATTAAGTAGCAAAAAGACATTAAGTTATATCGCCGATAGGAATAAAACAATACACCATGTATTTATTTACACCGGGAGTAGTACATTTTTTGTGACATGCATTACTAGATATTGCTAGTCAAATACTAAATCCAGATGGACGTGGTAGTACTACTAAATCCAGACGGTGGTGCTAGTACTAGTACTAGTAGTACTACCAATCACTAATAGAAAAAAGGCTGTTAGTGGCGGACCTATTTTGGCCATTAATGGCGCACTATGGGTGCGCCACTATTACCATGCCACTAGTATTTTTTAGTAATGGCGCACCTCTGTTGCGCCATTAGTATCCCAGACACTAATGGCGCACCACCTGGTGCGCCATTACTATGCCTAGAAGTGCGCCATTACTATCTGACTTAGTAATGGCGCAACACATAGAAGTGCGCCATAATAACAAAAAAATTCTAATTTTTTTCAGAATATTTTTTTCATTTTTTTTTCTTTTTTTCTTAATCTCGGGTCACTATGGCTTAATCTCGGGTCAATATGCTTAATCTCAATTCAAATCACACTCCCTGTCAAACTTCCCGGAAGGTCACCCATCCTCACACTGCTCCAGCCCGAGCACGCTTAACTTCTGATTTCTATCCAACCCCAGCACCAGTTCACTTAACATGGACTTGTTGATATATCTATCATATCAATCCTATTAAACTTTGTTGATGTCTATTACTTTGTTCATGTTCATGAGTGTGATGAAATTTTGAAAAATTATTTCAAACTTCCCGGTCATATTACGTATCATATTTTGAACATTTTTTCCAAAAAAAAATTCGAAACCAATTTTTTTCTCTTACTAGTGGCTCACCTAGCAAATGGTGCGCCATTAGTAAGTTTGATTTTTTTTTCATTTCCCCCCTCTAGATCTTAAAAGCCCCGTATCTTTTATTCTGTTAGGTTTTTGGGGATTCTAACCCCATTGAATTCGGTTGTAACTTTTCGAGTAGATGAATTTTCATATAAAAACTTTTTAATCCGAGTTCGTATGCAAAAGTTATGCCCATTTTACTAAATTCCAGAGAGATTTTGCATATAAATTCAAAATTCATATTTGTAAATTTTCCCAACAGCTAGACCACATATCACATGGGAAACTTATTTTCTTTTATATTTTTGACATTTCCACCATTTTCTTTTATTTTTTAAAACAAAAAGGCGGTCCACAAGGGGGTGCATTTGGTGAAATTTGGACATAGTAATGGCGCACCTATACAAAGTGCGCCATTACTAAGTCATACACATAGTAATGGGGCACTTTGTATAGGTACGCCATTACTAAGTTTGACATAGTAATGGCGCACCTGGTGTGCGGTGCGCCATTACTAGTTTTGAAAAAAAAATCAAAAAAAAAGAAATGTTATTAGTGGCGCACCGTGGGTGTGGTACGCCATTACTAGTTAAACTAGTAATGGCGCACTATAACCTGGTGCGCCACTTCTAAGTCTGGGAAGGGGTGTGGGCCAGGACAAATCTAGTAATGGCGCACCACAAGCCAGGTGCACCATTAGTAATATGGCCATTAATGGAGAACCTATATCTGGTGCGCCACTGCTATATAGCAGTGGCGCACCACATACATGGTGCGCCATTAATGTCCATATTAGCTATAGCCGTTTTTCTAGTAGTGAATGTAGTAGCACTGTACTACCCATTGGTCAAATTATTACGTGATGCTCCTCACAGTGAAATGACAAGACCCTACGCCGGAGATGACACCTGAGTATAGGCATCGTGTTCGGCATACCATAGTCAGCCTCACCGTCTGCAGTCACTATCATCACGGCTGTAGACCTAGCCTGCTTACAACTAGCAGGGTTCGACATAATTTCCCGTGCGTAGATGCCCGTGCATTGCACGGAACACCAAGATTGGGGGGTGGACGGTGCCGGCAGCGGCCATTGCGCCAGATTTTCCATGGCCTTCTAGATGTGGTGGGGAGGAGAAAAGGCTGATTGTGAGAGACAAGGAGTTTTTTGTAAATAGGGAACAAGTGCGGGCATCTTTTTGTAAAACTGGAGATGTTTGGTTTGTATGCGTCGGATCTAGATCCGATGGCTATTGGTGAAATATGGCAGGCACAACATCATCACCAACTCAGTACCTGTTTGATTCGCATGATATTGATAATGCAGGAATAGGACACAGCAATATTACAAGTTTCAAACTGATATTACAAATGGTAGGAGTAATGCTACACCTACGAATAGGGAATTACTAGGAAGTTTACGTAAGAACTTTCGTTACTTTAGTTGGATGCAGCATTGTCGTACAAACTAAAATCCACCGCCCTGATAAGTCACTAATGGGAAAATAAGTTTTGGAGTCTCTGGCCACTTGATGTTTCAAAAACACATTTAAGTTCTGCGGAGACTTTGTCATTTAGGCTTAGACGCTTGCGGTGATCAGCACGCCATTCATTGTTCCGCCAGAGAATGCCCAACCTCATTACCTTGAGCACACTTGCCTCCAGAACAAAGAACCTGGCCAATTTAATCTCAAATGTGCTTCCTCGATTGTCGATCAAATCAATTTCTGTAAGATGGAGATCAAGGCATTCGATGAGATTGTTATAGTGCAACACATTTTTCACTTTCAGTTTTTTTATCTACAAAAGAAGAGAACATATTAGAGCAGCTGGATGTATAAGATTGCCGTGTCATCAAGAGGTACCAATATCATTCGCTCATACGATAGGGTTGGCTGGCTAGTTATATTTTTTTCACTCTCTCTCTCTCTCTCTCTCTCTCTCTCTCTCTCTTTCTCTCTCTCTCTCTTTCTATTTCCTCTCATTTACCTAGGAATACGTGAAGAGCTTGGGCATTTGTTGCCTTCCACTATGTGACCGATGCCATATTTCGCAAAACTATGCCACATAATATGCATCGATGTCAAATCAAAAGATTTTGGCACCGATCTCGCGATGTGAGAGAGTTGGCACCGCTGTGCACACAGAACCACATGTATAAACAAATCAATCAAACCAACTACACCAGCCTCTCACTCTCCCAAAAAGTGTTTTTTTATTGCCTCAGTCCTCTCTCTCTCTCTCTCCCACGCAAGTGTTTTTTCATTGCGTGACTTAATTTGGCACTGGAGCAAAGTAGGTGATCCAGATTGGGGCACTAGGTGAGCAATGGAGGGGCATCAATGCCAAATGCATCACATGTGAATTTGGCACGTGTTTTGGCCTACATAGTGGAGGGCCTATATAGCCCACTTTTGTACTACCTCTTATTTAGTATAAAATTTTGACCATATATTTATGTATGAAAATGCCAATGCATGTCACTAAAAATTACACCATTTGAAATTATGTTCAAATACGAATCCAACGATGTGGTTTTGGCTTGAGCCGCCTCCGCTTGTTGGCTGCCTCGCCATCCATCTCAACCTGCGGCGACGCCGGTGTACACGTGTGCTGGTGTGTGTTGTGTGCTGGGTGTGCGCGAGTGGGTCTTTCTGTGCATGCCGCCGCATAGTGGTGAATTGTGCGCGAGTGCGTCCTCCACGCGGAAGAAGTGTGTCCTCAATGCACCCTCAATTTACTAGCGTGCGGGGTGCTACCCCGAGTGGTTTCAACTTTTCTTACTTCACCGCGTGTCAGATGGGCCTCTAGTTTACTTATTTTCACCCACTGCCACATGGGCCAGCACACGAAGATACAGAACATGAGCTGATAAGGCAGCATGTGGACTGGTTGACCGGTTAACTAAACAATATACGGAGCTATACGCTGACACAGTGAGCGTATAATCCGTCGATATAGAGTGTTCGTGCGAGAGGGGAGGCATGTGAGAGATAGCAGAGAGAGAGAGAGAGAAAGCGCTACTCCCTCCGTTTGATAATGTAGTTCCAACATTCTTTTAAAAGTCAAACTTTTGAAACTTTGACCAAGTTTATAAAGAAATTACTTATATCTACAATACCAAAGATAAATGATAGTATGAAGTAAGTACATGTTGGGATGAATCTAATGATCTTTCCAGATGTAAATGTTTTTCTCCACATATACCTAGTGAAACTTTTCTGAGGTTTGACTTTTCAAAACATCCATATGCTTATGGATGTGAGAGAGTCCCTAACTAGAGAGAGAGAGAGAGAGAGCGAGAAATAGAAAGAGTGAGTGAAAAAAGTGTGTGTGCGTGTGTGAAAGAGACATGGACAACATTCGATAAAAGTCGAGAAAAAACGTGTGTGTCTTATGCAAACATATCACACATGCATCTTCGACAACGGAAGCAAGGTGAGGAGATAGTGTGTGGTCGTTTGCAACCGAGAGAGCAAGAACCCTAGCACGTGGCCAAGAGGGGTCTGACAAATAAGGGAGAGAGGTCGAGAGAGACATACAGAGAAAATACAGACATGGGGAGGAGACAGTGTATGTTCGTCATAGAGAGATCCCTTGGAGATTGTGATGGGACTACATGGGTGGGATATCAAGTGACAAGGTGTGTGGGCGATAGAAGATACCCCGAGAGATATCGAGATAGACGTATGGATGGAAGGAGACAATACGTGTGTTCCTGATGGCTAGTGAGAGATAATCATACTTAGGGGGGGAGTGCTTGCGCCTATGATGGAGTGAGGGATTATAAGGCTTATTAGGGGGGTGTGTGTCACATAGATAGAGAACAAGGGCGGAGAGTGTTGGATGGGTCTATATTAATAGCGCGTGCGAGACATGTGTATGTGTGAACCAGGGAGATATAACGTTTGAGAGAGATTGAGGAGCCCCGATAAGGCTGAGTGGTGCGTTAGATAGCTGAGAGGGCGAAAGAGATATTCCATCCGCTCGATAATGCAGTGCATGTAATTTTTTTAGAAGTCAAACTTTGGAAACTTTGATCAGGTCTACACAAATGTTATTTGTATCTTCAATACCAAAGATACATCATACGAAACTACATCTCATGGTGAATCTAATGGTATATGTTTGTTGTTCTAGATGTAATTGTTTTTCTCCACGTACATGGTCAAACATTATGATGTTTGACTTTTCAATAAATCAATATGCTATGGACCGAGGAGAGTTCCTAAGTCGAGAGGGATCAAGTGCGTGTGAAGGAGAATGAGGAAGTGTGCAAAAAGAGTATGTGTGTCAAAGAGAAAGTGACAACAAACGATAAATTAGAGAGAGAGTGTGTTTTTTGTTTCTTAGGCGAACATACCACGCATGCATCTCTGAGATAGAAAAGCGAGGCAAGGAGATACACGAAGATAGATAGTGTGTGATTGTTTGCAACGAAGAGAGACACCCCTATAGCACATGTCCAATAGAGGTCTGGCCAACAAGGAACAAAGGTTGAGAGGGACACATGGAGAACATGGATGCATGGGGAGGGTGAGAGGCTATGTTTGTGATAGAGTGACCCCCTCGAGATCGTGAGGGGACTATATGGGTGGGAGATCGAAGGAGGTGCGTGCGTGATAGAAAGATGCCCCGAGAGAAATCGAGATAGACAATGCACATGTTTGTGATGGAGACTAAGATTAGCTCGTCATATACATATAGGGGGGACTGTGTGTGCCTACAATTGAGTGAGAGACCATCATACTTGGCTAGCTAGGCATGAGATTGTGTGTGTGTGTGTGTGTGCGTGTGATATGGAGAGAGAACGAGGAAGCGAGATAGAGTTTTTGATGGGCCTATCGAGTGCGAGTGAGATATGCATATGTATGTGTGACCCAGTTAGATGGAGAGTTTGAGAGAGAGGGGGAAGAGCTCCTAGACGACAGAGTGGTGCGTGAGAGAGTAAGAAATTTGTGTGCGTACGATGAGTGCACCTAAGATATCTAGCTTGGACTAGAGAATCATACGTAGTGTGCAAGAGAGACCTACAGATGGAGTATATATGCATGCAAAATAGAATGAACCCCCCACGCACACACACAAAGAGAGAGAGAGAGATGGAGAGAAAGAGAGAGGACCAACAAGGTTTGTGTGTTGGATGCGTGCGGCAGAATTGAAGATTGTCGGCGAGAGAGAGAGAGAGAGAGAGAGAGAGAGGAAGGGAGAGAGAGAGAGAGAGAGAGCAGGAGTCCGGGAGAGGGGGAGGTTGCGTTTTATGTATCAAAGACTGATATAAACCATGTTTCGACATAAACTTGCATTCAAATATTTAAATTGCAGAACATGTTATTTGCAATCCACACATGAACAGATATATGCGTATATCAAACAAGTTCATTAATTTGACTTTCAACATGTTCATGGAGTACTATAATACTGTACAACATGCTATTCGATTGAGGTGTTCAATTTTGGATTTAGTTCACTATTTTGACCTGGTGAACGAGCTATTTCATAGAATCGAGATATTTCATTTTGGGTTTGATTCTCGTTTTTGAGTGGGTCAACTATTTGTCATATAGTAAATCGCTAGCAACGAGCATGTAAAAACACATTACTCCCGAGCATCATCGCTCCATCTAAAAAAAAGTGGCAAGCTAATATTTCTAAACTTGTTTCGAATCGACTTGGTAAGGTAGACGTGGATGCTCGTTCTCCCAACTTATGAACGAACAGTTAAACATCCTCTGCTCGGTGGAATCCGGCCGAGCAAATAAATGGGAGACACGAAATTACCGTCTTGTGTGGGAGACGCATTAATTGGCCCATTGTGCGTCTTGGGTACATTCGTAACTTCATCCAAGAGCGCCTTATCCTCGGCTGAAATGACATGTGCCGAATAATTCATCAACCATGGTCGTAAAAACACGCTCTCCTCGCCCGAAAACGCTCGTGCCCACTATATTTCAAAACACGCCATCCTCGCCCAAAATCGCTCCCGCCCACTATTTGGGGAGAAGCAAAGTTACTCTACTATCCCCGACCCTCAGTACACAGACCCAAGCCGAGAAGCTAAAAGGCAGGGGTAGAACTGTAACTCCCCCTCACATTTCAGACAAATGCGTGCATAAAACATGGTTCCACTCTCCTCCCAATCCCCCCTGTTCATACCACGTGGGTGCCAAATCACCCTCTCCCCGGAAGCTCCCTTCTCCCGAGCCGCGAAACCTTAGCCCCTCCTCCATGGTGCCCCCACCGCACCAATTTCAAAGCCTCCCTCCTCCCTAATGCCGGAGATGCTGTCCATTTGCCGTCGTCCACTGGGTCATGTGCCTCTTACTCCGTGCTGCTGGAGCTGCCTCGACGACGGCTGCGTGAACCGTACCTAAGCCAATTCACCACCGCCGTTGTTCACGGTGCCGGAGCGACTCCAACTTCGGATCCGTCCAGATTCCCGGCGCTGCTTCCCCGTAGCCGTCGACCGTCGCGACATCGTTGTTTCCCTGCCACCGGTGGCCACAGCAATCGCGCCGGTCTCACCGACTCGGCAGCTAGACCCGCCTACTTCACCATGCCGCCAGATAGGTCGCACGCTCATCTCAAATCACTTTATTTAGGCGTCAATTGTCTGAATTTTTATTCTGGGCCAATCGATTCCCAATGGGAAGCAATACCCCTCGAGGCGGCAGAGCTCCTAGGCTGCCGGTTGGCTGGTGTCTACCGTAAGGGTGCGGGGCCGCAAGTTCACCGCGGAAGCAGTGCTTATAGGGCTATCTTAGAGTTGCGTGGGTTCAAGGTACTGCCGCCGCCGGATCTGGATGACGGGGAGTCTTTGTGGATTGGCCCGGGGGCGGCGCAACCACGGTAGTGCGGTGGGGCGGGGAGCGGGGTTTTGGCCGGGGCCACGGACGGCGGAGGCAAGCTGCTCTGCCGTTGGTCGCTGGCTCTTCGGGGAAGATTCCTAAAAGTGTCACCCGGGAGGCACAAGACGGCCATCAAGCCACCTGCCATAGATCGGACAATACTGTGACGCCCCAGATTTGTCCGTACACTAATCATGCACGCAAATGTGTACGACCAAGATCAGGGACTCACTGGAAGATATCACAACACAACTCTAGACACAAATTAGAATAATACAAGCTTTATATTACAAGCCAGGGGCCTCGAGGGCTCGAATACATAAGCTCGAAAACACAAGAGTCAGCGGAAGCAACAATATCTGGGTACAGACATAAGTTAAACAAGTCTGCCTTAAGAAGGCTAGCACAAAACATCAACGACCGAAAAGGCAAGGCCTCCTGCCTGGGACCTCCTAACTACTCCTCGAAGCCGAACTCCATGTAGAATCATCCTCGGGATCTTCTGGCTCCTGGACTCCACCGATCTGGTTGCGTCATCCGAGAAGAAGGGACAAAGGGGGAAAAGGGGGAGAAAAAACAACCGTGAGTACTCATCCAAAGTACTCGCAAGCAAGGATCTACACTACATATGCAATGATATCTGTGTAAAGGGGTAATATATGTGGACTGAACTGCAGAAAGCAGAATAAGAGGGGGATAGCTAATCCAATCGAAGACTACGCTTCTGGCCACCTCCATCTTGCAGCAGTAGATGAGAGTAGCTGGAAAGTATCAAGTATCCTTGCTTCTCGCAGCCTCCGTCTTGCAGCAGTAGAAGGGAGTAGATGGTAAGTTCACCAAGTAACAACGTATAGCATAATCCTACCCGGTGATCCTCCCCTCGTCGCCCTGTGGGAAAGCGATCACCGGGTTGTATCTGGAACTTGTCTGGGTGTGTTTTATTAAGTATCCAGTTCTAGTTGTCATAAGGTCAGAGTACAACTCCGGGTCGTCCTTTTACCGAGGGACACGGCTATTCGAATAGATTAACTTCCCTGCAGGGGTGCACCACATAACCCAGCACGCTTGATCCCATTTGGCCGGACACACTTTCCAGGGTCATGCCCGGCCTCGGAAGATCAACACGTCGCAGCCCTACCTAAGCACAACAGAGAGGTCAGCACGCCGGTCTAAACCCTAAGCACACGGGGGTCTGGGCCCATCACCCAATGCACACCTACACGTTGCGAGGGCGGCCGGTAAGCAGACCTAGAATCTCCTAATACTAGAGTAGGCGTTCCGGTCCAATCCGGCGCGCGCCGCTAAGTCGCTGACGTCAAGAAGGCTTCGGCTGATACCACGACGTCGAGTGCCCGTAACTGTTCCCACGCAGCTGGTTAGTGCGAATAGACCAAATGGCCAGACTCAGATCAAATACCAAGATCCCGTTAAACGTGTTATTATGAAATAACCGCGGACAACGACCAGGGCAGGCCCACCTGTCTCCTAGGTTGTCGCAACCCGCCCTGTCGCTCCGCCACAAAGTAACCATCAGGGGGCTGTCGGGAACCCAGGCCCACCGCTACCTGGGTGGAACCACCTGCCCCTTCAGCCCCCATCTCCGAACCATCATCATGTGTATGCAAAGCATGTATAAAGTATATACCCGTGATCACCACCCGAGTGATCATGGCCCGATGGTATAGCATGGCAGACGGACAAGAATGAAGGGCCACTGATGGAATACTAGCATCCTATACTAAGAATTAGTGTAGTAGGTACGGGTATCAACAAATGTAGCAACAATGACAGGCTATGCAACAGAATAGGATTATTCGATAGCAGTAACATGCTACACTACTCTAATGCAAGCAGTAGAGAGAAGAATAGGCGATATCTGGTGATCAAAGGGGGGGCTTGCCTGGAAGCTCTGTAGACGAAAGGAATCTTCGGAAGCGTAGCCGTAGTCGAACACCGAAGCATCAATAGTCTCGGGGGTCTATCACAGTATCGGAGTCTACCGAAAATAAGCAACGAAGGGGAAACAAATAAATAACAGAGCAAACAATAGCATCACAAAATATAATAAGGCAATAGGCGGTGCTACGTGTTACCTAACGCGGTGCTCGGTGATACAGGCGAAGAGGAATAACATCCGGGAAGTATTCCCGGTGTTAGGCATTTTTAGGCAGATGAAACGGAGGGGAATGTTGCCTGTTTGGTATGATAGAGATGTATGGCGGACGAACGGCCGCGTATTCGGATTTGTCTCGTCGTTCTGAGCAATTTTCATGTACAAAGTTTTTCCATCCGAGTTACGGATTAAAAGATATGATTTTCTAAAGTTTTTATTAATTTTTGGAATTTATTATATTTAGATAAATTCTAATGGACCAAGTCAATTTGACTAGTCAAAAGGCAGGTCTGTCCCACATGTCATATACTATTTACCTAAAGAAATAAACAAACCTAACTTATTTAATAAGGGCCTACATGTCATCTACTACTAAACTAATTTAGCACTAGTTAATACCTAGGAGTACTAATCTATGCAAAGACCGGCCACTACTCCGGCCACATGCACGACGCACACACACACGCTGCACACACAACACACAACACACTAAAGCAGGGGTTGACTTTGTTCTTTGTTAACACAAGATAGCATTTTGTGATTTTTGTAGCATTTAAACAATGCATCAAATGGATTTGGTCCAATGGACATATTTGATCCTTGTCAAGTGTACTACCCTCTCATATATTTTTTAAACCAAGTTAACAACTGTTTAACAGCATATTAAGGGCTGTCTAGGGGGTAGTCAATGTAAAAATTGAAAAGCTAGCTAGCTAGCAGTATAGTAAGCAGCGTCAGAAGTTAGCATCAACGATGCGAGGAGCTGCAGTAGTGCAGCAGCAGAACAAGTAGCAGCGGCAGCGCAACTAGCAGCAAGCTGCGTGGTGCGGTCGAGCGAGACGAGGCAGGCGGCGCTAGGCAGCGGCGCAGCCAGGCGAGCGCGGGCAGCAGCACTCGGGCGCGAGCGCCTGCCGGCAAACAAGGGGCGCGGGTGCAGCAGCAGCGACGACAAGCAGTACGGGAGCGACAGCGCCAATAAGCGCACGCAGCATACGTGTACGCGGGGTTCGGGCTCGACGGAGATGCTGGTCTACGGCGTCCAAATCGAAGGGGTAAAAGGGGACCCGAGGAAGAAGCTCACCCCGGTTCTCGTGGACGGGATTAGAAGGTCGGAGGCGGCCCGGAGCAATGTCAACGACGACGAATTGGTGACGTCCACGTCGGAGAAGGGCTCGATGGCGAGAACCTGTACCCGTCCCGGCTTGAGCTGGTCCTCGGGACGGACGGATCCAGCCGCGGCGGACCTCCTGGACATGCTCCCGCACGCCGGAGACGGCGGTGGCCGCGATGATGACGGCAAGCGGCGTCTGGCGCGAGTGGCAGAGGGAAAGAGGGGCGCGAGGGAAGAGGGGGGTTAGGGTTCCTGGCGGGGAGAGGGGAGCGCCGGGATCGGCTAAATAGGCGGGAGGGGGGCCGCCAATGGTCGCCACCGCGGCCATGGCGCCGTGGATGGCCTCCACGGCAACCCCCGTCCCTGTAGCGAAGGGGACGAGCTGGGGATGCGGCTGGGCCGGCCTGGCTGGTCGCGATGAGCTGGGCCAAGAGGCCCAGTTGGGCCGGGGGTCTTTATTTTGTTATGTTTGTTTTTGTTTTGCTTATTATTATTATTTTACAGTTATCCTTTTCTGTTTTATTTTAGTTTCCCTTTTGTTTTTGTTTTATAAATCATAAAAAGTAGTCCCTAGTTTAGTGTTAATATATATGCTACCCCCACATAAGTTTGGGCAACTAAATAAAATAGCTTAATATTTCTTTATTGTAAAAGGCATTTAATTAATTTTTTGTCTATTTTTTTAAGTATCTTTAGAACATTCAAACACTTGATAAAAATGTGGTTTCTCCACCATAATTGATTATGCATTATTTGGTTCACTCCGAACATTTTAGTTTTAATATTTGAAAACTTTTATTATTTGATTGATTTTTAATTTAAATTTGAATCGGTTCCGAACTAACGCGAGATTAGCAACAACAATCGTGGTGACGTGGCATCATTAGCAGAGGTTTATTGTAGCTTGACTACCCGGGCGTCACAATTCTCCTCCACTAAAAATAAAATCTCGTCCCGAGATTTAAGCGGTGGAGTAAGGGGGGTGCTGGTAGCGAAAACCTAACGAGTCTTCTCGGTCTTGGCTGCCCATTCGAAGAGGTTGATCCCTTTCGTTGATGTCTTCATTTCTCTAGTTCAAGTCATCATGATCAAGTCGTCATTCTTTCTTCAGGATCTTCATCGTCCTACGAACACGATAAGGGGGGAAAACTTCGGAATAACGCATCTCCACAAAGTTGGGCATCTGTCAATGAAATCAATGGGAAATACACGAGGTACCCCACGAGTTGTATTTCAGTGAATTCGTTTAGTGCAATAATCAATGGTACCAAAGTTTCAAACGGGTAGGCAGTCATTCGATGCCTAATCAGAAGCTGGAATGGGATCTTGATCAACGAGAATAATATGGTGTTTGATACCAGGATGAAACATGGTAGAATTTAGCTCGTGAATTACACACGAAGCCAAGTGCAAAGAATACATTAGAATCAGGGTTGTACAGGAGAGTCAAGTTTCGATCCCGTGGACCTGTGGGTTATGGGCCCACCATGTGGGTTGAAAATAGGAAGGGTGGTGACATCTTGCACAGCCTCGACAGGGAGGCATGTGAGTGGGTAGCTTGTCAGCTATGTCAGCAACAATGTCGGTACCAAGGACGGGGAACAAAGAGAACCATTTTCCTGCTCGTTGAAATGAGGCGAACCTCTAGTCAAAGTTCTCGTCCATCGGTGGTTACCGGAATGTTATCCAGGGTCTTACTGACAAAGTTGTACCACAAGGTGTTTGCATAAGCAGAGAATTATTACTGCTTAGAATATATGCAGATCAAGAAAAGGTTAAACAAACAAATGGAAAGGAAAATTGTGATTACACACAATTATTAGGAGTATATCCTCCCCATTGGCAAGAAGAACAAGTCATACAGGGTAGGAGAGCAAGTACCCAACCATTCAAATAAAGGGGCAAGGATTAATCAAGATGTTACCCATACAACGGTGTTTGGATAAATGACCAAGAATCATTTAGCATTGGGCTTCAAAGGCTCTTGTTGAAAATTGGAGTACCACAGACATGCTTTGGGATAGCATTGGCATGGTCTTGAAGCAAAGGTCGGACTTGGATACACAAAGGATTCATCAGGAACAACTTGTAGAATAAGTATTATAATTTCCTCCTGGAAGAATGGTTATCCTTGCAAAAGAAAATATAATAATAGGTCCTCCAGCAGGGGTGCTAGGCATGACATCATATTACCGAGTCATCAAAGGACCAATATTATAAGTACTGGAAAGTTGTCCTAACCATCATATCTGACCGAGATTCAGATCCGATTGGTGTCATTTTACCTCAGACTCGGGATGTTCGACAAGAAACGGTGCAACATTAATCAACGAAATGACATTGCAAGATTCTCGAGAATGAACTATGGGATCGGGTTCCCGAAACAATAGTTCATCATTAAACCAAGGAAAGGATGAAGAGGTGACTGATGAACTCAGTGATAATTCATTGAGATTTTCAAAAGGTGGATTTCCACACTTATGTGAACAAGGAAATAACATTTGTCAGATCAAATTATATAATGAGGTATGCTCGAGGAAAACATACACGGTTAAACATTGGTTGCAAGGTGCACCTGAAATATGGGCCTAGGTAGCATGATCAATGTAGAATGCTGATTCGATAACCAGCAGTCTAAGAACAAACTGTTGTTCGTTAACTTCAAAGCAATAGGGTTGCTAGAAGTACAGAACTCAAGCAGCATCGCTAACATATTGGTATCCCGGTTAAAAACAACACGGGGACCAAGGAAGAATGGTGATGGTGAGAAGTAACATCATACCGAGAATTTCTAAGAGGTGGAGCAATCCCCACAACATTTCCGACATAAAAGACAGTAATACTTCAAGGCAGAACACAACACTAGCTGGAGAGCAAGTCGTATTCATAATGTGGACAAGTTTGCGATGAAAGGAAGTCAAGGGTGTTGTCGATGATAATAAAAATCAACGAGGGCAAGGAGAGTATTTCTCACCATGAACACAGTTGACATCTCGTAAGAAGTCAAGTGTTGAAGGTGATCCGACACATTTATTGGGAGGTTTCAAGAGGATGCAATCAATCATCAACGGCAATAAGCAAGGGAATGACGAAATGGCAAGTTATAGGATCAATATATAAGATGCAAGCTCGGAACCAAAGTTGCCTTTCAAGACAAGATACATGAAGTTGAAAGTTTGACGTAAATCGTGCTCACACACTGAAGAATTCATGCACCAGAGAAGGATGAGGTAGCACAGTCAAAGATAGCAAGACCAGGATGTATTCGATAGTCTAGGAATAACCAGATTGAGTTTAAAAATTTCCCAGTAACATCTACTAGGGGTGTTGAATTTTTCGAGCGGAATTGATTTACTAAACGGTGTCCTCGGTTGACGGCAACCTAGAACCCGTAGAGTGATTACGACAAGCAAAGGTAATACTTCATCAAAAGTTCAAAAGGTGTAGTGCAAAGTCATGATATCCTCGAGATATCAGAGGGTAAAACTCGAAGGTAGAACACGATAGGAATTGAACTAGGTCATTGACCTATGACAGTAGATACTTTAACCTTGTCAAAAATTGACGAGGCATGGAATGTATTTATTCCAGATATATTGAATAAGGACAGCATGGTCGAAACCATAACTGCAAGGGATCAAATTTATTGACACCGAAAGAATTATTTGGATGTAAAAATCATTTTGCAAGAAGCTCCCGAGACGGTCTACATCATTTTCATGGGCACGAACACAAAGTTCAAGGTCGACTCCCATTTCTCCAATGTATTCGTTTCATTTACCTCTTGCTTTGATAAAACTGTAGTGCTGGAATTTTATCCGGTAGAACACCGGAAGGATATGACTTGTGAAAACTTTCGGGTTCTCACGAATTAGGGGAAGGCATAGGTTCAACCCATCGGGCATCTTAGTAACATATACCACAAGTTTCAAAAGTAAATACACCAGCTCAAAAGCAGAGCATGGTTGGCCAAGTAGAGGATACAATTTACCAAAGGCATTATGTATCAGGGGAAGAACTCACAAGGTGATTGAATATGAAGGACAATGTCGGATGATGATCCAACAATGGATCGGGTGATCCACAACGGAGCTGATGCGAGTGTCGGTACTTACTCAGAGGAGGAAAGAATGCAGAGGCACCAGATTCAAGAATCACCTGATTAGTCTGATGCTTAAATAGAAAGAAATTATGGTTTCCAAAACAAAGGATCAGAAGCAGACGCTCTGATCCAGGATGGATAAGTTGACAACACTTAGTTGTACAATCAATAAAGGTTTGAATTGTCGAGAACCAACTCATGTCCGGAATGACGTCTGAGTCGGAAAGATAATTTTATAAAGGATAACCTCATGACTGCGTGCATACGCACACATTGAATCAATAGGCTCAAAACGGCTAAGACAAGGGATGTTAACGAAGACTACTAGTCATATGGAATTAACCATAATGCAAGCAGGCAAGAATTACAGGAGTAACATGCTGCAGAGGATTTTCGAAAGATCGAAAAGTATTCTGAAGAATTTTGTGAGACACATGAACAATTGAGAAGAACGGATCCTCGATAAATGTGAGGAATCAACCGTAAGGGTTTTCATGCGAAATAAAACTGCAAGACCGTATACTCAAAGGATTCTTGGAACAACGACGAGTATTTCGGGGTATCTTGTAATAACAAGACCAACTGGGGATGAATGTAAGAATGACAACTGCATGTAGTTATCATAAGGTTTGACAGTGGAAGGGGAATTGCAACGCGATGAACACAAGTTCTCGGGTTAACAGCGGAGAGTATCTTCAGGGTCTTCTGGTGCAGCAGACGATCATCGGTAATAAGGTGCTCTCCGGGTGAAAGTGATAACGAGATCCTAATGTTAGATTTTGCAAAATTCATTTATCCCGAATAGAAGAGAGATCAGAGTCCCAGAGTATAGACGAGGAGTAAAAGATCCTAATACCACCCATTGGTGTTGTGGGCCCGTAAGCCACACAACAAGTTAGTAAATTTGTTTTTCAAAGACTAGACTCAACTTCGGCCAAGGAGTTGGAAAGGGGGATTCCTACAGGCAGTCGGCTCTGATACCAACTTGTGACTTCCAGATTTTTCCGTACACTAATCATGCACGCAAATGTGTACGACCAAGATCAGGGACTCACTAGAAGATATCACAACACAACTCTAGACACAAATTAGAATAATACAAGCTTTATATTACAAGCCAGGGGCCTCGAGGTCTCGAATACATAAGCTCGAAAACACAAGAGTCAGCGGAAGTAACAATATCTGGGTACAGACATAAGTTAAACAAGTCTGCCTTAAGAAGGCTAGCACAAAACATCAACGGCCGAAAAGGCAAGGCCTCCTGCCTAGGACCTCCTAACTACTCCTCGAAGCCGAACTCCATGCAGAATCATCCTCGGGATCTTCTGGCTCCTGGACTCCACCGATCTGGTTGCGTCATCTGAGAAGAAGGGACAAAGGGGGAAAAGGGGGAGAAAAAACAACCGTGAGTACTCATCCAAAGTACTCGCAAGCAAGGATCTACACTACATATGCAATGATATCTGTGTAAAGGGGTAATATATGTGGACTGAACTGCAGAAAGCAGAATAAGAGGGGGATAGCTAATCCAATCGAAGACTACGCTTCTGGCCACCTCCATCTTGCAGCAGTAGATGAGAGTAGCTGGAAAGTATCAAGTATCCTTGCTTCTCGCAGCCTCCGTCTTGCAACAGTAGAAGGGAGTAGATGGTAAGTTCACCAAGTAACAACGTATAGCATAATCCTACCCAGTGATCCTCCCCTCGTCGCCCTGTGAGAAAGCGATCACCGGGTTGTATCTGGAACTTGTCTGGGTGTGTTTTATTAAGTATCCAGTTCTAGTTGTCATGAGGTCAGAGTACAACTCCGGGTCGTCCTTTTACCGAGGGACACCGCTATTCGAATAGATTAACTTCCCTGCAGGGGTGCACCACATAACCCAGCACGCTTGATCCCATTTGGCCGGACACACTTTCCAGGGTCATGCCCGGCCTCGGAAGATCAACACGTCGCAACCCTACCTAAGCACAACAGAGAGGTCAGCACGCCGGTCTAAACCCTAAGCACACGGGGGTCTGGGCCCATCGCCCAATGCACACCGGCACGTTGCGAGGGCGGCCGGTAAGCAGACCTAGCCTCTCCTAATACCAGAGTAGGCGTTCCGGTCCAATCCGGCGTGCGCCGCTAAGTCGCTGACGGCAAGAAGGCTTCGGCTGATACCACGATGTCGAGTGCCCATAACTGTTCCCACGCAGCTGGTTAGTGCGTATAGACCAAATGGCCAGATTCAGATCAAATACCAAGATCCCGTTAAATGTGTTATTATGAAATAACCGCGGACAACGACCAGGGCAGGCCCACCTGTCTCCTAGGTGGTCGCAACCCGCCCTGTCGCTCCGCCACAAAGTAACCATCAGGGGGCTGTCGGGAACCCAGGCCCACCACTACCTGGGTGGAACCACATGCCCCTTTAGCCCCCATCTCCGAACCATCATCATGTGTATCCAAAGCATGTATAAAGTATATACCCGTGATCACCACCCGAGTGATCATGGCCCGATGGTATAGCATGGCAGACGGACAAGAATGAAGGGCCACTGATGGAATACTAGCATCCTATACTAAGCATTAGGATAGTAGGTACGGGTATCAACAAATGTAGCAACAATGACAGGCTATGCAACATAATAGGATTATTCTCTAGCAGTAACATGCTACACTACTCTAATGCAAGCAGTAGAGAGAAGAATAGGCGATATCTGGTGATCAAAGGGGGGGCCTGCCTGGAAGCTCTGTAGACGAAAGGAATCTTCGGAAGCGTAGCCGTAGTCGAACACCGAAGCATCAATAGTCTCGGGGGTCTATCACAGTATCGGAGTCTACCGAAAATAAGCAACGAAGGGGAAACAATTAAATAACAGAGCAAACAATAGCATCACAAAATATAATAAGGCAATAGGCGGTGCTACGTGTGACATAACGCGGTGCTCGGTGATACAGGCGAAGAGGAATAACATCCGGGAAGTATTCCCGGTGTTAGGCATTTTTAGGCAGATGAAACGGAGGGGAATGTTGCATGTTTGGTATGATAGAGATGTGTGGCGGACGAACGGACCGCGTATTCGGATTTGTCTCGTCATTCTGAGCAACTTTCATGTACAAAGTTTTTCCATCCGAGTTACGGATTAAAAGATATGATTTTCTAAAGTTTTTATTAATTTTTGGAATTTATTATATTTAGATAAATTCTAATGGACCAAGTCAATTTGACTAGTCAAAAGGCAGGTCTGTCCCACATGTCATATACTATTTACCTAAACAAATAAACAAACCTAACTTATTTAATAAGGGCCTACATGTCATCTACTACTAAACTAATTTAGCACTAGTTAATACCTAGGAGTACTAATCTATGCAAAGACCGGCCACTACTCCGGCCACATGCACGACGCACACACACACGCTGCACACACAACACACAACACACTAAAGTAGGGGTTGACTTTCTTCTTTGTTAACACAAGATAGCATTTTGTTATTTTTGTAGCATTTAAACAATGCATCAAATGGATTTGGTCCAATGGACATATTTGATCCTTGTCAAGTGTACTACCCTCTCATATTTTTTTAAACCAAGTTAACAACTGTTTAACAACATATTAAGGGCTGTCTAGGGGGTAGTCAATGTAAAAATTGAAAAGCTAGCTAGCTAGCAGTATAGTAAGCAGCGGCAGAAGTTAGCATCAGCGATGCGAGGAGCTGCAGTAGTGCAGCAGCAGAACAAGTAGCAGCGGCAGCGCAACTAGCAGCAAGCTGCGTGGCGCGGGCGAGCGAGACGAGGCAGGCGGCGCTAGGCAGCGGCTCAGCCAGGCGAGGGCGGGCAGCAGCACTCGGGCGCGAGCGCTTGCCGGCGAACAAGGGGCGCGGGTGCAGCAGCAGCGACGACAAGCAGTACGGGAGCGACAGCGCCAACAAGCGCACGCAGCATACATGTACGCGGGGTTCGGGCTCGACGGAGATGGCGGTCTACGGCGTCCAAATCGAAGGGCTAAAAGGGGACCCGAGGAAGAAGCTCACCCCGGTTCTCGTGGACGGGGTTAGAAGGTCGGAGGCGGCCCAGAGCAATGTCAACGACGATGAATTGCTGACGTCCGCGTCGGAGAAGGGCTCGATGGCGAGCACCTGTACCCGTCCCCGCTTGAGCTGGTCCTCGGGACGGACGGATCCAGCCGTGGCGGACCTCCTGGACGTGCTCCCGCACGCCGGAGACGGCGGTGGCCGCGATGATGACGGCGAGCGGCGTCTGGCGTGAGTGGCAGAGGGAAAGAGGGGCGCGAGGGAAGAGGGGGGTTAGGGTTCCTGGCAGGGAGAGGGGAGCGCCGGGATCGGCTAAATAGGCGGGAGGGGGCCGCCGATGGTCGCCACCGCGGCCATGGCGCCGTGGATGGCCGCCACGGCAACCCCCGTCCCTGTAGCGAAGGGGACGAGCTGGGGATGCGGCTGGGCCGGCCTGGCTGGTCGCGATGAGCTGGGCCAAGAGGCCCAGTTGGGCTGGGGGTCTTTATTTTGTTATGTTTGTTTTTGTTTTGCTTATTATTATTTTTTTACAGTTATCCTTTTCTGTTTTATTTTAGTTTCCCTTTTTTTGTTTTATAAATCATAAAAAGTAGTCCCTAGTTTAGTGTTAATAAATATGCTACCCCCACATAAGTTTGGGCAACTAAATAAAATAGCTTAATATTTCTTTATTGTAAAAGGCATTTAATTAATTTTTTGGCTATTTTTTAAGTATCTTTAGAACATTCAAACACTTGATAAAAATGTGGTTTCTCCACCATAATTGATTATGCATTATTTGGTTCACTCCGAACATTTTAGTTTTAATATTTGAAAACTTTTATTATTTGCTTGATTTTTAATTTAAATTTGAATCGGTTCCGAATTAACGCGAGATTAGCAACAGCAATCGTGGTGACGTGGCATCATTAGAAGAGGTTTACTGTAGCTTGATTACCCGGGCGTCACAAGTACCAAAATAAAATAAAATCATGTGACCCCAATTTAGTCTCAGTCAACAGATGTGTGACCACTCTCGTACCTTGTTGTTGATCTCCTAGTGTATTTCTTCATATCAAAGATATGTGTCATTCTTAACATTATGCGTTATCTGCATCTTCAGCCACACCATCTTCCGACTCACCGCGGCTGCTCCAGCAAGGGAAGCATACACCAGAAGGGAGCTATAGTCCCCACTCAACAATTCCCTGCATCGAATGCGCGTGCCCGACATGGACAGCCACAACAACTGCAGGGCCATCGACATGTCAGCACATGATGCTCACTCCTATGGATGGCGGACAGATAGGTTGTACCCTCATCTTACTTGTGTGCAACATTTATGTCTTTGTTATTCATCTAAGCATGGAAAATAGATTATCACATTTCACTTATATTCATGCTGATCTCTTACGGGTCTTGTTCAGGAGTTAATGATGTTCCATAGTTCAGCTAAGATACTTGTTCTTTAGGTAACGCCGTTCCATAGTTATCATCCATCAGCCAATGCTATCCCATAGGCTGGTGATTATAGTATTATACCACTTCTAGTATTACCTATGTTGTTCTTTAATACTTTTGTGTGCCATCTAGTTAATCTCGAGTACAAACGATACATATTCTATAGCTTTCATATGTGTTCTCCCTTTAGTTTTTGAGACCTGTTGCTGCTAGTTAACCCGAGTCCTACTATTTATGTCGTCTCCTACGGGCACTCATTACCTAAATCTAACTACTAGTTGTCTTGCATGCATGTCATCTATAATTGCACACACTGATATCTCCACAAGAACCTCACGGAGCAATGTAAAAGCCAATAAACTTGATGTCAATGATACCCTATATGATGGAACATGTAAAGGCAGTTCTTCACAAGACTTGCAGAAAGATGTTGAATCCTCTTCACCCCACAAGGTCCTTACTCTCACTTGGCCCGTCATATGGGTACAACATGCATATAATGTCCTGGAGTGTATCTACTCTGTTGCAATGCCATGTGCTTAGCATGCTGATCATGCAAGTAAATATGTCATGCCTTCCTGTTTTTCATTACCTATTCCATTCATGATAACATTTTTCAAATTCAAGTACTGTTATTCTACTCTATCACAATGTCATCTGCTTATTTTGGACATCATGCTTCTGAATATCTTATGCATTGTTATTCATCAGTATGTACTTCATCTGTCTACCATACCATGTTTTTTTACATTGAAGTGCTGTTCTAGTGCTCTCTTGCAATGCCATCTTAGTTTCCCAATCATACACGTGTATGTTGCCTTAGTTTTTTCTTTACGTATTCCGCTAGCATACAGTTTTACATTCAACTAGTGTTTTTTTACTATGTTGTCCTGTCGTATCCCTAGCTCTTACACCATACTCCCTCCGTCCGGATTACATGTTGCCGAAATGGATAAAAAAGGATGTATCTAGAACTGAAATATGCCTAGACCCATTCATTTTTTTGGATGGAGGGAATACATGTCAATATGTCATGCCTTTCTATTCTTCAGTACCTATTCCATCTCTCTACTGTAGCATGTTTTATAATTGAAACATCATTCTTCTATACATGGCATGCGAGGGAAAGACGACGATGTTAGAATCTGAAGAGTTACAAACCAGGTCTTTGCAAAAGATCCAAACGCCAGGAGATAATAAACCAACTCCAGTTTTTATAGATACTTCTCCAGCACAGAGAAACCCAACTCCTACTGATAATAAGCAGATTCCAGTGGCCAAAGAACTAGTCCGGTCCAGTCCAGCAAAAATATGTCAACTCCATTCTAAGAAGCGCGTGCGTATCCTTGCATCATGAAATTTTATAGCGTGTGCGTATCCTTGCATCATGAAATTCTTACACATCTCCCTTTTAGAAAATAAGCTTAACAGATAGAAGAATTTATGCACTGGTATCATCTGTGAGGAAAGATTCTTGCATGAATTCTCTGTACTCCAATGCAGATGTAAGTACCTATTGTATATCACTATATTTTTACATCAGCATGTATTTTTTAATCGGTGTTCCAACTTTTATTTGATCTAAATTTAGTTGTAGCAAAATGTATGATTAAAGGCCACAAAGTTGATTTTTGTAAGGAAAACTGCCTGGTAGTTTTGCATCCTATGCTGCATGAGTGTACTATCTCATATCAGTGTGTTTGATTACTATGGTTTTGCAGTGGGTTTTCAGTATTTTTTTTACTGTATTGTCATGTCGTATCCCTAGCTCTTACATCATACTCCCTTCGTCCGGATTACATGTCGCAGAAATGGATAAAACTGGATGTATCCAGAACTGAAATACACATAGACTCATCCATTTATTTCCGGATGGATGGAATACATGTCAATATGTCATGCCTTTCTATTCTTCAGTACCTATTCCATCTCTGATGTAGCATGTTTTATAATTGAAGCCCCATTCTTCTATATAAGGCATGCAAGGGGAAGACGGCTATGTCAGAATCAGAAGGGTTACAAATCAGGTCTTTGCAAAAGATCCAAACGCCAGTAGATAATAAACCAACTACATTTTTCATAGATTCTGCTCCAGCAAGAGAAACCCAACTCCCACTGATAATAAGAAGATTCTAGTGGCCAAAGAACTAGTCCGCTCTAGTCTAGCAAAAGAATGTCAACTCCATTCTAAGAAGCGTGTGCGTATCCTCGCATCATGAAATTTTATAGCATTCTGATCATATTTTCTACATGTTTCTTACCCATCTCTCTTTTAGAAAATAAGGTTAAATGATAGAAGATTTCCTTCATTGGCATTGTATTTGAGGAAAATAACTTGCGGGAATTCTCTATGCTCCAATGCTGATGTAAGTACCAGTTGTACATCACTATATTTGTACATCAGCATGTATTTTGTTAATCGGCGTGAATCCAACCTTTGTCTGATCTAAAATTAGTTGTAGAAAAATGTTAAAGGCGCTAATGTTGATTTTTGTAAAGAAAACTGCCTGGTAGTTTTGCATACTGAGCTGCATGAGTGTGCTGTCTCATATCATGCACATGACTCAATTGTAGTGCTGCTCTGGTTGCCCATTCATTCATTGTGTCAATGTTGCTTTTGTATTACCTTACCTGGCTGATGATAGCTGTGCCATATTGTGTTAATTTGGTGTTGGCTAGTTGCCCAAACGTTCGTTGTGCCAATGTTGCTTTCCTATTATCTGACTTCACCAATGATAGCAATGCTAGTGTCTTAATTTAGTGCAGGCTGCTGAATATAAGAAGACAAACTCTGAAAACAGCCCCATTATTTCTTTCCAATAAATCTAGGCCAGGTAATATGCCAATAACTCATGATTAATCTGTTTGGTTCCCCTCCTAATTTATGTTATGATGCAGTGGTCGAGATACTCTCCACTATCAATAATACAAGCATGCCAACATCGCCATCTGAATCTGTTCAGTATCCTCTGTCGCGAATGCAACGGAAAAAATGTATGGTTGTGAACCAATTAATGGCTGAAGGAATGATGGAAACGGTGGAGGAATCAGAGGTGCAGAGTCGTGTGACACAACAACTGATCAATGTTTTCAGAGACAATGCAGCAAAGCAGCTAGAACTTGCCCACATGCTTATGGGCGTCATCCGTGTTGTGGTTGCAGATTGTGACATTGTAGATCGTTAGGTTTTGTTCATTTATTTTCACTAGCATCAATCTTTAATTGCCCAGTGGATGTAATTTCCTGTAATATATGTTGGTTGTGCAACGTTTTTCCCTGTATGCCGTACCTTTGCTTGATCGGTTTTGGTCCTGTGCATAATTGCTGGTCGTAATGGGCTCAAATTATCTAATTTGGCCTAAAGACATGTACGAACTTCAGTGGGCCCATTAAGTTAATGGGACGTTACCAGGCCGAAAGCTAATGGCTCGCCCTCTTAACTCCCGGGTCGTTAACAGGCTGACATCGAAGCGGGCAACAGGTGGGCCCAATTGATTTCACGGGCCGTTGATAGGCTGCTACTAAGTTCGGGCTACATATGGCCCAACTATACTGTGGGCCTTTAGCAGGCCGAAAGAGACAGTGGGCTTGTACTAGACCATGAAGAGATAGGCCGCTAAGAGGCCGAAAGTCAGGTCGTATTGTAAATGGCCCAACTGTGTTGTGGGCCTTTAGCAGGCCGAAAGAGAAACCGGGCTGGTATTGGACCATGAAGGGCATAGGCCATTAAAAGGCCAAAACTCAGGTCCGACTACAAATGGCCCAACTCATTTATGGTCCATTAATAGGCTGAAAGGCACACATGGCAGGGAATTGGCCCAACACTTAAATGGGTCGCTAAAAGGCCAAAACTCAGGTCTGGCTACAAAATGGCCCAATAGATATATGGGTTGTCCCCAGGCTAAAGGACACACCGGGCCGGAAATTGGCCCAACACTTAAATGGTTCGCTAAAAGGCCAAAACTCAGGTCCGACTACAAAATGGCCCAACTGATTTATGGGCCGTCAACAGGCTGAAAGACACATCGGGCCGGAAATTATCCTAATATTTAAATGGGTCGCTAAAAGGCCGAAAGATGTACATCGTGAAAAATGGCCCATCCACTGAATGGGCCGTTAACAGGCCAAAATCTCATCGGGTCGATATTGAGCCCAAATATATAGCGGGCTGTTAACGGGCTCGAACTGGCGATGGGCTGCAATGGTGTCAAATCTTTAACGGGTCGTTGACGGGCCGAATTGGCACATCTCATATGGGCCGTGGGCTTAAATGGACCTGACACAAGTAGGCCTTATATGGGCCGGCCTGCTATTTTTTACTGGGCCGGCCTTTTTCACCAGAATAGGCCTCTGTTGGGCCGTGCGACGTGTCGACGTATCATAGGCGCCTCCTGTCCAATGAGTGGATGACATCTGTCCCAATGGTGAGGCAACACGTGTTTCCTCCGGCCAATGATGATTTTACATGTGGAAATCCCCATTGGTCGGGGCTTTTAACGGTTGTCGGATCCAAAACCGGACCCGCTAGCTTAACGGCGTTTCGTTACAGTGGATGCCATGTGTCGGTCACCCTTGACGAAATCACTTCTGTGACGCGCGATTTATTGTCATGGAAGTGGACACTTCCGTGATGATAATTTTGGTAATGTCATGTAACACTTCTACGACAGCACATGTATGACTATCTTGATTCCGTCATGAATTTGTCACGGATGTACATGCATGATAGAAAACGTGACCTACTGTGACAAACACGTATCATCACGGAAGTGTATTTTTTTGTAATGGTTGCATGATCTCATAGTCATAGGAACATGTATTTGACATAGATGAAAATAGTAGCAATAAACTATACGATCAAATGCTAAGCTAACGAATGGGACTTGTCCATCACATCATTCTCATAATGATGTGACCCCGTTATCAAATGAAAACTCATGTCTATGGTTAGGAAACCTTAACCATCTTTGATCAACGAGCTATTCTAGTAGAGGCATACTAGGGACACGGTATTTGTTTATGTATTCACACATGTATTTAGGTTTCCGGTCAATACAATTCTAGCATGAATAATAAACCTTTATTATGAATAAGGAAATATGAAGTAATAATAACATTTTTATTCCCTCTTGGGCATATTTCCATCAGTCTCCCACTTGCACTAGAGTCAATAATCTAGATTACATTGTGATGAATCTAACACCCATGGAGTCTTGGTGTTGATCATGTTTTGCTCGTGGAAGAGGATTAGTCAACGGGTCTGCAACATTCATATCCGCATGTACTTTGCAAATTTCTATGTCTCCACCCTTGACCAATTCATGAATGGAGTTGAAGCATCTCCTGATGTGTTTTGTTCTCTTATGAAACCTGGATTCCTTCGCCAAAGCAATTGCACCAGTGTTGTCATAAAAGATTGTCACGGGACTCGATGCACTAGGTATTACACCTAGATCGGATATGAACTCCTTCATCTAGACTCCTTCATGTGATGCTTCCAAAGCAGCTATGTACTCCGCTTCACACGGAGATCCTGCCATGACGGTCTTGTTAGAACTACACCAATTGGCAGCTCCACCATTCAGTAAAAATACATATCCGGTTTGTGACTTAGAGTCATCTGGATCTATATTGAAGCTAGCATCGACGTAACCCTTTACGACCAGCTCTTTGTCACCTCCATAAACAAGAAACATATCCTTTGTCCTTTACAAGTACTTCAGGATGTTCTTGACCGTTGTCCAGTCATCCACTCATGGATTACTTTGGTACCTCCATGCCAAACTTATAGCAAGGCACACATCAGGTCTCGTACACAGCATTGCATACATGATAGACCCTATGGCTGAGGCATAGGGAATGACTTTTATTTTCTCTCTATCTTCTGCAGTGGTCGGCCATTGAGTCTGACTCAATTTTACACCTTGTGACATAGGCAAGAACCCTTTCTTTGACTTATCCATTTTGAACTTCTTCAAAACGTTGTCAAGGTGTGTGCTTTGTGAAAGTCCAATTAAGTGTCTTGATCTATCTCTATAGATCTTCATGCCCAATATGTAAGCAGCTTCATCGAGGTCTTTCATTGAAACATTCTTATCCGAGTATCCTTTTAGGCTATCCATAAATTCTACATCATTTCTAATCAATAATATATCATCCACATGTAATATTAGAAATGCTACAGAGCTCCCACTCACTTTCTTGTAAATACAGGCTTCACCATAAGTCTGTATAAAACCATATGCTTTGATCACCTTATCAAGGCGTATATTCCAACTCCGAGATGCTTGCACCAGTCCATATATGGATCGCTGGAGTTTGTACACTTTGTTAGCACCTTTAGGATCGACAAAACCTTCAGGTTGCATCATATAAAACTCTTATTTTAGAAATCCATTAAGGAATGCAGTTTTGACATCCATTTTCCAAATTTCGTAATCATAAAATGCGGCACTAGCTAACAAGATTCCGACAGACTTAAGCATCGCTACGGGTGAGAAAGTCTCATCGTAGTCAACTCCTTGAACTTGTCTAAAACCTTCCACAACAAGTCGAGATTTGTAGACAATAATATTACCATCAACACCTCTCTTCCTCTTGAAGATCCATTTATTCTCAATGGCTTGCCGATCATCGGGCAAGTCCACCAAAGTCCATACTTTGTTCTCATAAATGTATCCTATCTCAGATTTCATGGCCTCAAGCCAGTTATCAGAATCTGGGCTCATCATAGCTTCTTCATAGTTTGAAGGTTCACCATTTTCTAACAACATGATTTCCCGGACAGGGTTACCATACCACTCTGGTGCGGTACGCTTTCTGGTCAACCTTCTAGGTTCGGTAGTAACTTGATCCAAAGTATCAAGATCATTATCATTATCTTCTTCTCTAGTTGGTGTATGCATCACGCGAACTGTTTTCTCTTGTAATCTACTTTCCAATTCGAGTGAAGGTACAATTACGTCATCAAGTTCTACTTTCCTCCCACTTACTTCTTTCGAGAGAAACTCCTTCTCTAGAAAGGACCCATTCTTAGCAACAAAGATTTTGCCTTCGCATCTGTGGTAGAAGGTGTACCCAACAGTTTCTTTTGGGTATCCTATGAAGACGCACTTGTCCGATTTGGGTTCGAGCTTATCAGACTGAAGCTTTTTCACATAATCATCGTAACCCCATAATTTAAGAAATGACAGCTTTGGTTTCTTGTGAAACCATAGTTCATACGGTGTCGTCTCAACGGATTTAGATGGTGCCCCATTTAACGTGAATGCATATGTCTCTAATGCATAACCCCAAAATGATAAAGGCACATCGGTAAGAGACGTCATAGAATGCACCACATCCAATAAAATATGGTTACGATGTTCAGACACACCATTACGTTGTGGTGTTCCAGGTGGCGTGAGCTGTGAAACTATTCCACTGTTCCAAATGAAGACCAAACTCGTAACTCAAATATTCGCCTCCGCGATCGGATCGTTGATACTTTATTTTCTTGTTATGATGATTCTCTACTTCACTCCAAAATTCTTTGAACTTTTCAAATGTTTCAGACTTGTGTTTCATTAATTAGATATACCCATATCTACTCAAATCATCTGTGAAGGTGAGAAAATAATGATACCCATCGCGTGCTTCAACAATCATCAGACCGCATACATCGGTATGTATTGTTTCCAATAAGTCATCTTCCCCATGAGGCATGGTTCGCAAATATCAAATGATTCATAATCAAGCGATTCCAAAAGTCCATCAGCATGGAGTTTCTTCATGCGCTTTATACCAATATGACCTAAACGGCAGTGCCACCAGTATGTTTCACTACCATTATCAACTCTGCATCTTTGGGCATCAATATTACGAATATGTGTATCTCTATATTCAAGATTCAACAAGAATAGACCATTCTTCAAGGGGGCATGACCATAAAATATATTACTCATATAAATAGAACAACCATTATTCTACGACATAAATGAATTACCATATCGCATTTAACAAGATCCAAATTTAATGTTCATGCTCAACGTAGGCACCAAATAACAATTATTTAGGTCTAAAACTAATCTGGAAGGTAGATGTCAAGGTAGTGTGCCGACGGCGATCTCATCAACCTTGGAACCATTCCTGACGCGCATCGTCACCTCGTCCTTAGCCATTCATTTAATCCGCAGGTCCTATTTCGAGTTACAAATATGAGCAGCTGAACCAGTATCAAATACCCAGGCGCTGCTACGAGCACTAGTAAGGAACACATCGATAACATGTATATCAAATATACCTTTGTTCACTTTGCCATCCTTCTTATCCGCAAAATACTTGGGGCACTTCCGCTTTCATTGACCACTCCCTTTGAAGTAGAAGCACTCAGTTTCTGGCTTAGGACCAGCTTTGGGTTTCTTCGTGGGAGCGGCAACCAGTTTGCCGTTCTTCTTGAAGTTCCCCTTCTTTCCCTTGCCCTTTTTCTTGAAACTAGTGGTCTTGTTAACCATCACACTTGATGCTCTTTCTTGATTTCTACCTCCACCGGTTTCAGCATCGCGAAGAGCTCGGAAATAGATTTGTCCAACCCTTGCATATGATAGTTCATCACAAAGCCTTTGTAGCTTAGTGGCAGAGATTGGAGAACTCTGTCAACAACACTCTCATGTGGAAGATTACTTCCTAGCTGAGTCAAGTGGTTATGATACCCAGACATTTTGAGTATGTGTTCGCTGACAGAACTATTCTCCTCCATCTTGCAGCTATAGAACTTGTTGGAGACTTCATATCTCTCAACCCGGGCATTAGCTTGAAATATAAATTTCAGCTCCTGGAACATCTCATATGCTCCATGACGTTCAAAACGTCTTTGAAGTCCCAGTTCTAACCCGTAAAGCATGGCACACTGCACTATAGAGTAGTCATCACTTTGCGCTTGCCAGATGATCATAGCATCCAGGTTAGCGGGAGCAAGTGGGTCACCTAGTGGTGCATCAAGAACATAATTCTTCTGTGCAACAGTGAGGATAACCCTCAAGTTACGGACCCAGTCCGTGTAGTTGCTACCATCATCTTTCAACTTAGCTTTCTCTAGGAAAGCATTAAAATTGAAGGCAACGGTAGCACGGGCCATTGATCTACAACATAGATATGCAAATACTATCAGGGCTAAGTTCATGATAAATTAAGTTTAGTTAATCAAATTACTAATGGACTCCCACTTAAATTAACATCCCTCAGGTTATCTAAGTGAAACATGATCCAAATCAACTAAACCATGTTCGGTTTATCACGTAAGATGGAGTAGTCATCAATGGTGAACATCTCTATGTTGATCATATCTACTATATGACTCATGTTCGACCTTTCGGTCTCCAGTGTTCCAAGGCCATGTCTGTACATGCTAGGCTCGTCAAGTTTAACCAAAGTATTCCGCGTGTGTAAAACTATCTTACACCCATTGTATGTGAACGTAGAGTCTGTGACACACGATCATCACGTGGTGTCTAGAAACGACGAACTATAGCAATGGTGCATACTCGGGGAGAACACTATTATCTTGAAATTTAGTGAAGGGATCATCTTATAATGCTACCATCATACTAAGAAAAATAAGATGCATAAAAGACAAACATCACATGAAATCAAAATATGTCACATGATATGGCCATCATCATCTTGTGCTTTTGATCTCCATCTTCAATGCATCGTCTTGATCTCCATCGTCACCGGCTTGACACCTTGATCTCCATTGCAGCATCGTGGCCGTCTAGCCAAATATTGCTTCTACGACTATTGCTAACTCATAGCGATAAAGTAAACCAATTACATGGCGCTTGCATTTGATACAATAAAGCGACAACCATAAGGCTCCTGCCGGCTGCCGATAATTTACTAAACATGATGATCTCATACAATAACGTATAACTCATCATGTCTTGACCATATCACATCACAACATGCCCTGCAAAAACAAGTTAGACATCCTCTAATTTGTTGTCGCAAGTTTTACGTGGCTGCTACGGGCTTCTAACAAGTACCGTTCTTACCTACGGCTCAAAAACCACAACGGTGATTTATCAAGTTTGCTGTTTTAACATTCAACAAGGACCGGCCGCAGTCAAATTCGATTCAACTAAAGTAGGAGAAACAGACACCCGGCAGCCATCTTTATGCAAACAAGTTGCACGTAATGGTGGACCCGGTCTCATGTACGTGGACATGTAATGTTGGTCCGGGCCGCTTCATCTTACAATACCGCTGAATCAAAATAAGAAATTGGTGGTAAGAAGTATGAACATCACCGCCCGCAACTCCTTTGTGTTCTACTCGTGCATATCATCTATGCATTGACCTGGCTCTGATACCACTGTTGGGAAACTTAGCATGCAATTTCAAAAAAAATCCTACGCTCACGCAAGATCTATTTAGGAGATACATAGCAATGAGAGGGGAGAGTACGTCTACGTATCTCGTAGACCGAAAGTGGTGGCGTTTATGAAAGCACAAGTGCTCCCTGGGTGATTTTGGTAATTAATGACTACATATCTCATGTTGGACTAATATTTTCATCTAGTATATTTCAGATGAGTTGAACAGTGGAGTGGCAGGACAAGAGGATGTGGAACCCTTCTCAAAATTCGAAGGACAAAGATTGGCAAAATCTCAAGATTCTACATTTTCATTTTAGTGATCCAAGATCACATTGAGTCCATAGGAAAGGCCAATACTATTAAAAGGGAATGATGTGTTGCTTAATGGTGTACTTGCACAAAGTGCTTAGTAATATGCTCCAAATCCCTCAACAACTTTCTCATTTCCACATATGTCCCAAACCTGAAAGTCAAACTCGGCCCCACCGATTTGATCTATCCGGCGCCACCGAGTTCACTTGACATAGCCACTGCCACAAACCCTAAACAGTTCGGTCTCACCGATAGGGATTTCGGTCTCACCGAGATGGGATTGCAATCTCTCTATTTCCTCTTCGTAACGTTTTGGTCTCACCGAGATGAGCGAATTGGTCCCACCGAGTTTGCCTGACCAACACTCTGTTTTCTTATTACCAAAATCGGTTTCACCGAGTTTGTGTAATCGGTCAAACTGAGTTGAGGTTTTGCCCTAACCCTAGCGCATAGGTCTCACCGAGTTGATACTGTCAGTCCCACCAAAATGTCTAACATTCACATTTTGAACTGCTTCGGTCTGACTGAGTTCGTATATTCGGTCTGACCGACTTGGGTCAAATGTGTGTAACCGCTAGATTTTGTGTGGACGCTATATATACCAATCCACCCCTTCTCCATCAGAGATAGTGTCACCAGAACATGCCTACACTTCCACTATTCATTTTCCGAGAGAGAACCACCTGCTCATGTGTTGATACAAAGTTATTGCAATCCAACCACAAGAATCTTGATCTCTAGCTTTCTCCAAGTTGCTTTCCACTCAAATATTCTTTCCACCATATCCAAATCTGCGAGAGAGAGAGTTGAGTGTTGGGGAGACTATCACTTGAAGCACAAGAGCAAGGAGTTCATCATCAACACACCATTTATTACCTTTTGGAGAGTGCTGTCTCCTAGATTGGCAGGTGTCACTTGGGAGCCTCCGACAAGATTGTGGAGTTGAACCAAGGAGTTTGTAAGGGCAAGGAGATCGCCTAATTCGTGAAGATCTACCCTAGTGAGGCAAGTCCTTCGTGGGCGACAGCCATGGTGGGATAGACAAGGTTGCTTCTTCGTGGAACCTTCCTGGGTGGAGCCCTCCGTGGACTCGCGCAGCCGTTACCCTTCGTGGGTTGAAGTCTCCATCAACGTGGATGTACGATAGCACCACCTATGGAAACCACGCCAAAAACATCTGTGTCTCCAATTGCGTTTGCACACTCCAATCCCTTCCCTTTACTTTCTTGCAATTTGCATGCTTTACTTTCCGCTGCTCATATACTCTTGCCATGCTTGCTTGAAATATATTGTGAATGTTTGAAATTGTGCTAGAAACTCCACCTTAACTTAAAGAACTTAAAAACTGCTACTTTTCTTGTTGAGTGTCTAATAACCCCCCTCAAGACACCTCTTCTTCGATCATCTAAGTTTAGTAACGCGGTTGAGATAGTTGTACTTCTTCGCAATCCAACCGATCAAGCACCGAACGCACGACACCTCCGCGTTCAGCACACGTTCAGCTCGATGACCTCCTCGCCGTCTTGATCCAGCAAGACGGGCGAAGTAGTAGATGAGTTTCGGCAGCACGATGGCGTGGTGACGGTTGGTGATGAAGAACAATCTCTGCACGGCTTCGCTAAGCACTACAGAAATTCGAAGGAGGATAAAATAGAGCGTCAGGGTTGCAGGCACACGGCTTGGTGAATCTTAATGTGTCTTGGGTGCTAGCCCTGCCCCTCTATTTATATGTTAATCCCTGGGGTCGAAACTTGGAGCAAAATCCTCCTCAAAGTCGGTTTCCCCTGAAAGGCAAGAGTATTACTCGGACTCCAGGGCTAGATGCCAGGGTTCCCGGCATCTACCCCCTAGACGCCAGGGTTCCTATCGTCTAGCCTCCGGTCTCCGTAAAACTCCCTTTTGCACTTTCCAAAAGCCTCGCGGGCTTTCCCCTTTGGCCCAAATAAAGTGTTCTCGTAATCAAACATTTTGGGAAACATCCAGAACTCCTTACGGTGAATTCGGGAACCTTTCCGGAGATCAAACACTATTATTCCTTATATTAATCTTTACATCCGGACCATTCTGGAGCTCGTTTTCATATCCGTGATATCATCGGAACTCCAAACAACATTTGGTCACCGACATACATAACTCATATAATAATATATTGTCAACGGACGTTAAGCATGTGGACCCTACGGGTTCGAAAACTATGTAGACATGACCGAGACACCTCTCTGGTCAATAACCAATAGCGGAACATAGATGTCCATATTGGCTCCTACATATTCTACGAAGATCTTTATCGGTCGAACTGTTATGACAACATGCACAATTCCCTTTGTCCATCGTACATTACTTGCTCGAGATTCGATCGTGGGTATCTCCATACCTAGTTGCATGATCCCATAGTAAAAGGTATATGTATTTGACGTACAAGAAAGAAGTAGCAATAAAATGTACGATCAAATTCTAAGCTAATGGATGGGTCTTGTCCATCACATGATTCTCCTAATGATATGACCCTGTTATCAAATGATAACTCATGTCCATGGTTAGGAAACCTTAACCATCTTTGACCAACGAGCTAGTCTAGTAGAGGCTCACTAGGGACACAGTATTTGTTTATGTATTCATACATGTATTTAATTTTCTGGTCAATACAATTCTAGCATGAATAATAAACCTTTATCATGAATATGGAAATATAAAATAATAACAACTTTATTATTGCCTCTAGGGCATATTTCCATCAGTCTCCCACTTGCACTAGAGTCAATAATCTAGATTACATTGTAATGAATCTAACACCCATGTACGCTGATCGTGTTTTGTCTGCGGAAGAGGCTTAGTCAATGGGTCTGCCACATTCAGATCCTTATGTACTTTGAAAATTTCTATGCATCCATCCTAGTCCTTTTCACGAATGGATTTGAAGAGTCTCTTGATGTGTTTTATTCTCTTGTGAAACCTGGATTTCTTTGCCAAGGCAATTGCTCCATTGTTGTCACAAAAGATTGCCATTCGACCCGATGCACTAGGTATTTCACCTAGATCGTATAAAAACTCCTTCATCCAGACTCCTTCATGCGCTGCTTCTGAAGCAACTATGTACTCCGCATCTCCGCTTCACACGTATATCCCGCCACGATGCTCTGCTTGGAACTGCACGAACTGATAGCTCCACTATTCAATATAAGTATGTATCTGGTCTGTGACTTAGAGTCATCCTGATCTGTGTCGAAGCTAGCATCGACATAACCTTTTACGATGAGCTCTTCTTCACCTCCATAAACGAGAAACATATCCTTCATCCTTTTCAAGTACTTCAGAATGTTCTTGACCGTTGTCCAGTGATCCAGTCCTGGATTACTTTGGTACCTCCCTGCCAAACTTATGGCAAGGCACACATCAGGTCTGGTATACAACATAGCATACATGATAGATCCTATGGCTAAGGCATAGGGAATGACTTTAATTTTCTCTCTCTTCTGCACTGGTCGGGCATCGAGTTTCACTCAATTCCATACCATCTAACAAAGGCAAGAACCCTTTGTTTGACTAATCCATTTTGAACTTCTTCAAAACTTTGTCAAGGTATGTTCTTTGTGAAAGTCCTATCAAGCGTCTTGATCTATCTCTATATATCTTGATGCCCAATGTATAAGCAGCTTCACCAAGGTCTTTCATTGAAAAATTCTTATTCAAGTATCCTTTTACGCTATCCAGAAACTCTATATCATTTCCAATCAATAACAGGTCATCCACATATAATATTAGAAATGCTATAGAGCTCCCACTCACTTTCTTGTAAATACAGGCTTCACCGTAAGTCTGTATAAAACCACACACTTTGATCATCTCATCAAAGCATATATTCCAACTCCGAGATGCTTGCACCAGTCCATAAATGGATCACTGGACCTTGCACACTTTGTTTGCACCTTTAGGATCGACAAAACCTTATGGTTGCATCATATACAACTCTTCTTTCAGAAATCCATTAAGGAATGCAGTTTTGACATCCATTAGCGAGTTTTCATAATCATAAAATGCGGAAATTGCTAACATGATTTAGAATGACTTAAGCATCACTACGGGTGAGAAAGTCTCATCATAGTCAACTCCTTGAACTTGTCAAAAACCTTTCGCGACAAGTCGAGCTTTGTAGACAATTACACTACCATCAGCGCAGTCTTCTTCTGGAAGATCCATTTATTCTCTATAGCTTGCCGATCATCGGGCAAGTCCACCAAAGTCCACACTTTGTTCTCATACATGGATCCTATCTCAGATTTCATGGCCTCAAGCTATTTTTTGGAATCTGGGCTCATCATAGCTTCTTCTACAATTGCCACTTCTGTACCATCGTGGCTTGCCTGGTAGAAAACTCCGTTAATAAGCTCTATGAATATGTCCGGGTCCTCTTCAAATCCGGGATCTTCATGGTGAACATGGTCCTCTGGTTGCGGTGCACGGCAATGAACCCTCTCGATCACCTTCCTCCATGTCTGTTTTGGTTATCTCATTGAAAAGGGGAGGATAATGCGAGTAATCGAAAAAACTTACCCAGTCGATGGGGTTATACATGGAAAAACCTTCCCGACATTGTAAACGGATAAAGTCTTCTTTCTCCCCCCTTTGTAAAGATCTACAAAGATGGCGGCCAAGGCGATTGGGGTGTCCGGACCCTCGCGCTTGTAGCAAGATGCGTCGTCCAGCCCGTTGTAATGCCACATGGGAAACCCCCTGGATTGAAGTGGCTGAACACATCGCTTTGTTGCAATAGCCATAACTTCAATTACCGAGAGCTTGGAGTGGGCAAGTAACTTGATCTTACTTACTAGGCTCTTACCATCCCCGCTATCCCCTAGCTAGGGCTCCGGGGATGCCAGTTGAAGCGTTTCTTCAAAGGGGAGCTAGAGAATTCGGGAAGACTGTGCCGAACTGGGTCCGGAAGGGCCACATCTTCGATATAAAACCATTCTGAGGGCCACTCTTTGGGTCCCTTTTTAGGAGTGCCGTACATGTAACCTGTTCCCACTATGCGCCATACTTCGGCGACGCCCACCTCGAATATGGATGTAATGCCCTAGATGTAACACTTTCCAAATATGGCAATATATAAACTTTGGCTTCATCAATTCCATTCTGGGCTCTTCTTTCATTTCGGGTTTCTTCGTTTTGTCGTGTGCGTGTGTGCATTTCATCCATGTCATGTTGTCATGTGCATTGCATTGCATTTGTGTTGTATCTTGCACCCGGTACCACTCGTCTCTTCCCGTTGTCCGTTTCGAGTTCCGGCGCTCACACACGTGACCGTGGCATCCCCGAGTACTTCTTTCGTGTGTGGCCGTGTAGCATTCCCGGAATGACGTGAGACTTGTCGTGCGATGTTGTTTTGGTTCGTGTAGGCCGCCTGTCAAGTTTCGTCGCGTTTGGAGTTTGTTTGGTACTCCAACGGTTAACCTAGTGGGCTAAAAGAACCTCTTCTTTAAGGCCCAAGACCCCCTCCACAACAGCCCACTAACCCAGCACAACCCTTCCCATCATCTCGGTCATCGAATCGTGATCGCGTGGCCGAAAACCGCTCCCCATTTGGAGTCTCCTAGCTCCTTGTGCCTATAAATTAGCCCCCCCCCCCACGTCCATTTTGCGTACAAACCCTAATTTTCCTCATCCCGCAGCCGCCGGACGTGTCCGTCCCCGGCCGGACGTGTCCGCCGCCGCCCCTCGGCCTCTCAGCGCCCACCACGTGTTCGACCGGACCCCCGCCGCCGTCCGGGCCCGCCGACCCGGTTCGGGCCCCCGCGCCCCGCATCGCGCCGCCGTCAGCCCTGCGC
>LR738711.1:293430006-293443469 GCA_902687465.1 Secale cereale
AATTTTCCTCATCCCGCAGCCGCCGGACGTGTCCGTCCCCGGCCGGACGTGTCCGCCGCCGCCCCTCGGCCTCTCAGCGCCCACCACGTGTTCGACCGGACCCCCGCCGCCGTCCGGGCCCGCCGACCCGGTTCGGGCCCCCGCGCCCCGCATCGCGCCGCCGTCAGCCCTGCGCCGCCCCACTCCATCCTCCACGCCGGGATCCCGCCCTGCCGTCGTGGAACGCCGCCGCCGCCAGGTTCCCCGCCGTCCCGCGTCGCCCGGCCACCGACCGCCGCGCCGCGCCTCCTCGCCGCCGGCCGGTGGCCGCTCCGGCCACCGCCGCCCAGGTCGCTCCCGCAGCCGGCCGGCCCCGCAGCCTCTCCGCCCCGGCCGCCTCGCCGCCGGCCGCTCCGGCCGCCGGAGCCGCCGGGCCTCCCGCGCGCCAGATCCGATCGATCCGGCAGGGCCGAACCCTAACGGGTCGGGTCCGACCCGACCCGATCCGCCCCGCCGCGCCCGATCCACCTGGGAGGTTGATATTTTTTCTCTAAGTCATTTTAACTTGTTGTCTGGTGGCATCTTTGCATGGATGTATCTTTTATTGTGCTTGTCCAAATTGTGCATATGATATATCAAAATGATCGTGGTGATGTGCTCTACGTTTTTTTCCATTGTGGCATGCTTGTTTGAGATCATCTAGAGGTCTTAATCTTCGTGACAAGAGTGCTACTTGTTATAAACTGGTGCTACTTGTTATTTTCATGCCATGTTTGAGATGTGATAACTTGGTGTATGTTTATCCAAATGAAGCAAATGATATGTCAAAATGTTAATTGTGAGATGCTCTACATGATGGTTGATGTAGCATTCATGTTAGGGTTCATATTGCCATGTTAATATCTGTTGCAAAAGTGCATGTGGCTGTTAAGTTTTGTAACATGTTATGAGATGCTGATTTGAAGTGCTCGTTGCTATTGATGTGTTTGTCCCCATGTCACATGTTAATATGTTATAGAATCTCCATCATATGGTCTTTGCTTTGGTGCAAACCATTTTCCATGATATGCCTTGAGGTGACTTAAACATGCTTGCAAACATGCCATGCCAATGTTACTGTTTTAACACTTAGTGAAATTTCTGCCAAGTCTGGAATCTGTCTTAACCTGATGCTATGTTTGCTTGATGCCCTAGTCAAATCCATGTTAGTTTTGGGGTGGCCATTTATCATTCCTTGTTGTACATGTTGTTGTCTATCCATCCATGCCCTCACTTGCTCATATGGGTTGCTGTAGATTATTTATTTCATGCTCCCAAGTTGCTATAAATTATAACTGTCAGGTTTTTAATAGCTTGATCAAAACGGTGTAGCTTGTTGCTATTGATCCATGCCTCCTATGGAGTTTCTCCAATGTAGTTGTTTGCTGTAGGATATGTCTACTTCATGTCCATGCTTATTGTCACCATGTTTGAGTGATGTAGAGTATATATTTCTTGCTACAAAGTTGCTATGTGGCTGTTAATTTCAGCTTTGCTTTGCATCTTGTTTCGTGTGTATGTGTTGAACCGTTGCTCCGTTTTGAGCGTGCCCTATATGAAACTTGTGTGATTTTGCAGGGATAATCATGATATCATGTTGTTAAAATGTTTGGAGTGTGTTTTCTTGATGTTTGAGTGCATCTTGCACCGTTGCCATGGTTATCTTGTTTTGCTCATATCTTCTAGACCGTAGCTCCGAATTAAACAAACTTTATATGAAACTTGACTAGAATTTCGTGTAGATCATCATGATGCATGTTAACTTGATGTTTCACAACTTTAACTTAAGGTTTGTTCAGATCTGGACCTTTTTCAACATATGCATACGAGGACTTACCGGATTTGCTATATGTGGATTCCGGCCTCATTTAAACTTGTTGCCTTAAGTTGTTCTTGTGTGCTTTATCCCTTGACATGTATTGCATCATACATGCATCATACGTGCATCATGTTGATTGTGCATTGCACCTTGTTTGATTTTGTGCCTCATTGTGTTCTTGTGTTGAGTAGAGCCCGAAGCCGAGGCCGATTAGGAGAACGAGGTTACTACCGAGGTTGAGTACGAGGAGCCGTCTTACGATCCCATCGACGACTCGACAGGAAAGATGACCTGACCCAGATATCATTACTATCTTTGCCTATTGCTAGATATCTCGCTCTTTAGCTTATTTCCTCGATGCCCATGTTTGTTTGTCAGCCTCCTATTGTAACCATGAACCTGTCTAACCACCCCACCTAGCGAAACCTTTGTTTGGCTACATAAGCTTCTCTCAGCCCCTCTTATAGCATTGCTAGTTGCACGAGAAGATTTGAAGATTCTTGCTTCATGTTGAAGTTATTGTTGGGATATCACACTATATAAACTCTTAAACCAAATCATGTATATATTGGTAATGGGTAGAAGGCTAAGCCTCTTGCTTGGTGATTTGTTCCACTCTTGCTGCCCTAGGAACCGTACAAACCGGTGTTATGTTCCTTGATTATGCGTCCCTAACACGGTTGGGGTTTATGGGCCGCCCTTGATAACCCGTTTAGCGCTAAAACTCTTCCAGCAAGTCCCAACATTGGTACTACATTTGCCTAACAACTAGAACTTGCATAGGGAGTTATAAACCCTCTTCTTAATCTACAACCCGGGCCAGTGCTCCACAAGAGTGTTGGTCCAAACTGAGCAGACTGCGGGGCCACCTCAAGGAAACTCGAGGGTTGGTAACCCGCCCTAGGATGACTTATCCGGTCATGGCCTGAGACGAGATACGCGTGGCTACTATCAGGGTATCGGCACGCCGGGAGGATTTGCTGGATTAGTTTTTAGCTTAGTCGGAATATCTTGAGTACGAGACTCCGAGAATACTCGGGTCTTCCCACCTTGGAGTTGCGACTCCGCGGATCGTGAGCTTGTCATGGGCTAAGTTGGGACACCCCTGCAGGGTTTTGAACGTTCAAAAGCCGTGCCCGTGGTTATGCGGTAGAAGGGAATTTGTTAATATCCGGTTCTAGAAAACTTGACACCATCTTCAGAACACACTTCATGCGTGAGTAACCGTGACGGTCACTTTCCGAAAGGGGTTCGGGAAGTGAACATGGTGGGTTTATGATTGACGTGCTTAGATAGGATCACTTCGTGATCACTTTGACGCTCGTGGCACTTCTCTTCTCGCTCTAAACACATAATCTAGTCCTAGTGCAGCTGCAACCTTTATCTTTCTTAAGCCTTGTTCCACACCCAAGGCTTAGATTGTTTTGCTACCCGGGAACAGGATTGCTGAGTACTCCATGGCTCACAGATTCTACACAACACCAGATGCAGGTACTATGGTGGACTACACAGGTGACGGCACCGAGCTGTACTGGGAGTTCGATGAAGAACTTAGTCGATACTATGTGCACTATCCCGATGATCAGTAGTGGTTTCTACTAGGGGTGATTCAGACCATGTGGCTTTATTTATTTGGTATCTTTCATTTGGATCTTCATCTGTAGTCGGACTGTGATGTTATTTGGATGATGATTTGCTTATGTAATGTATTGTGTGACGTGGCGAGTGTAAGCCAACTATCCTTTTGCAATTTCATCCCTATTTTTACATGAGTCGTGCAAAGATACCATACTTGAGATCACTCTAGTATGGGCTTATACCTTTAAGTCGTGCCTCGACACGTAGGAGCTATAATCCCATCCTGGGCATTACAATGGATCCCTTTTGGGAGCAAGGGATGAGGCAAAAGAACTTTCCCCATAGTTCGAAATGAGCTTCGCAGCCTAAAAATAAATCGCAAAGAGCAACGAAACTCGCAATATGCAGGATAGAACCTGGCGTAAGGTTGTGCAGTTGGAGCCCATAAAACTCCAAAATACCTCTGAGGAAGGGATGAATTGGAAACCCAACACCTCTCAGAAGGAAAGATGCAAATCACACCCGCTCCTCTTTATTGGGGTTGGAGAAATTTTCCGCCAGAGCCTCGCCATCGATTGAAGCTAATCCAGCCCGAACGAAGACCGGATCCGCAGGAGGAAGATATCCCTCCATCTGAAGTATATTCAGCTAGGAATGGGATACCGAGCAACTTCCCCAGTTACCTGCTTGAGGGCCATGGGTGCCCGAGGAGGAGCCGGGAGTGCTTGCCATGTTGGGAGGATTTTTTGTGGTTTGCTCTGAGGGTTTCTGCTTGGTGTGGAAGGCCATCTCAGATCCAATCTCTTTAAACAGACGCCATCCTTGCACGACCAAGGGTGTATTTGTAAAAAGTACATGGACTATTCACGTTCATCTGGCACGTGGAAGTCGAGGCGACAACGGGAAGGAATTATCAAGGCGGAGTATAAAAGTCAGAACCGAACTGTCATCGTTCCGAAGTATAACAAAGAATCTGCCTTGCAAGGCCAAAGACATGAAGTCCAATACTACATCGTCATTAAAGGCAAGTTCGAGGCTACTCAGGGAGTCTTGGATTTGGGGGTCCTCGGGTGTCCGGACTACCGAAGGTGGGCCGGACTGATGGGCTGTGAAGATAAAAGCAAAAGATCATCCTCCGTGTCCGGGTAGGTCTCCTATGTATGTAGAGAGGAAAAATTGATGCCCGGGTGTAATGATTGCTTCCTCCTCATGTCATATCTGTACAACCCTAGGCCCCCTCCGGTGTGTATATAAGCCAAAGGGTATAGTCCGTAGAGGCTAACAGAACAATCATAGGCTAGACATCTAGCCAATACGATCTCGAGGTACCTCAACTCTTGTAATCTCCATATACATCAAGATCAATCTAGCAGGAAGTAGGGTATTACCTCCATCGAGAGGGCCTGAACCTAGGTAAACAGTATGTCCTTGTCTCTCCCTTCTACCACTGATCCCCAGATACGCAGGTTAGGCCCCCCTACCCGAGAGCTGCCAGTTTTGACACCGACAGCTTGAGCAAGAAGACCAGAGGTTAAGAAGCACGACGGCAGTTGGATTAACATCCAACGGTCGCTGCACCTAGAATCGTTTGTTGACTAAGTAGACAAAGCCCTCCGTACACATCAACGTACAAGTCAGCCTCCAAATCTGGTGGGTCTCAGCTAGCAGGATGAGTATTCATTTTTTTGTGTAATAGGGAGGCACTTCCTTGCGTGCAAAGATAGAGCTGGTGGGTCCGAGCTATCAACGGGAGGAACATTTTTTTTGTGACAAACAAAGGCCCTTCCGGTAAGTGCCTGTTGTCAGGTGGATGAATCATTATTTTGCGCGTAATAAGGAGGCACTTCCTTGCATGCGGCCATGGACCCAGGTGTCATCCTCTCCACGTAGAGTCCTCTTCCGGTGGATGTCGATCGTTGACCATGTTGACCACGCCGCGCCGAGAGCACCAACGCAGTGGACGAAGGTGAGGCCCCAAACGGGAAGGGCCTGGAGATGGGGAAGATGTGGCAGTGGAGTCGTAGATGAGCATGAGGTGCGGAGGAGTGGAGGGGTGGCCTGGCCGTCAATGGCGCAGTGTTTCTCTCTAAGGCACGCGAAGCAGCGCCGCTGGACGCCGGACGCTCGAGTATGCGGTCCCGCCAGCGCTGGCGGAAGAAGACGAGAGATTGAAGAGGAATGCCAGCTGTTGGATGTAAATCCAACACCATGATTAGGCTTCGACCTATTGGCCCACATGTCAGCGAGTCCATTTGGTGGGCTAGGTGAAACAATAGTGTAGCATCTATGCAGCCCATTTGTATGTTATGTCAGAATTTATAGCCTGTTAGCAATATCTTTTCAAGATACACGAAATTGCTGGGCTGGGTTATCATGTTGGGCTAGATAGAGAAATTTCATAGAAACATAAACACGTGGTTGCATGTCTATTACTGCATAGGTCAGTAAAATATTAGCAAGCTTATGTTCAGTAGGAAATAACTTGCAAGCTTATTGTTAAACAATCCATGTTATTATTATTATTCTTTAAGAACTTATCATTTACGAAATAAAATAATAATTTAATTTGTGAGTTAATAAGACGTGGGGTATTATTATCTTGTAGGCTAGACGTCGGAGAGTCGAGCTGGTTGAAGGGAAAACTAGTGGGAGAAAAATAAGATTTCTTCAAAAAAGAAATTGGGAGAAAAATTAGGGATAAGATTAATAAAAAGGAAAAAAAAGGAAGTCGTAATGTCTATACAAAGGTTGGACCAAGGAAAGGTCAAACGGGAACCATAGGTTGTCTAAAAAACATATATATGTAATAAAATATAACTATAAGTAGAAATATACTTACTATGATAGAAGGGAAAACATAGGAAAGGAAAAACCGCACTGTAAATAAATGATACACCTGCTAGATCCTCATAATCATGTTGTGGGCCACGGATGTCCTAAGAAAATAAAACCTGCGCTGGGCGGCCGCGACCCAGTTGATACCTACTGGACTTTAAAACAAATGGAAACACGGTAGCCTAGTGAACTACTAGTCACGTACATAAGCAAATAGCCACTCAAAAAATGAAAGGCAAACTGGTTAATGGGTTCTTAGACGAAATATTTTGGATAAAACGGATAAGAGTGACACATAGGATAATGCATGAAACACACATATGATAAAGGTGCTTAAGAAGACAAAGTACACCATCTAGATCTTCCTGGCACACTTATCATGGCATTGTGGCTGTCCGTGTACTCCTTGGTCACGGGAAGCAGACACACCCTCATGTCCCAGATCCGGCTGTACATGTCATAGCATACCTATGTGCCCTTGGCCACGTAGGTGATGTAGGATATATTCAGAGGTACTTCCCACGTGTTCAGGTCTGTCGTATCCACGTCTTGTTTCAGGTTGGCATAGCAGGGGTCGATGATTGCCGCGGCAAGGTCAACAACTTAGTCCTTCTCCTGAGCGTTGCCGACGACCTTGTATTGCTTCTGGATGTGAACGAGTTTTTTTGCACCAGATGGCCGAATCATAAAGCACAGTGGCGTTATTCCTGCTGTCCACCGTAGCGAAGGTGCAGTCAGCGGTACCGATGAAATGTGTGAATGCTCCAGAACCTCTGATGGCCCTACCGTAATGGTAGACGAGTACCTCGTCCCGCACACATACATGGGTGACGTTGATCCATTGGACCTTTCCAGGAGACGGATGGATGGGCACAAGGTCTAGTCCCATGACGTCGTGCTTCTCCTCCTGTAGGTACTACTTGAACTTGGCAAGGCAGAGTATGCGGCGGCAACAGTTGGTTTTTTTAACTCTTGAGAACTGCAATCACGAGTAAATGTAGTGGGTACAGGCGGCTGGAACCCATTCAAACACATCTATTAAACCGGCCTAGAAGCCGAGTAACCTATTTCGGCCACACGTCCGTTCACGAGCGGGTAACTTTACTTCAGTTTTATTCGCTTTACTCGAATTTGATTCTTAAAACAAGCAATGCTTTACCTCCTTCTATCAATGCAACAGGATCAACACAGAAAACAATGAGAATTATTATTCTCAGTACGCACAGGATTAGCTCATTTGCCGAAATTTCACAATTACAATACTACCAAGTTTGAACAGCTTCTTATGCTTCCTGTCCTTTGCATCATCATGTCATGTTTCCCAGCTTGCAAGATTCACAACCAACCCATAAGATTCAAATAATAAGTACAACAAAGATGCCTACACATGTGAATGATTCACACCATTAGTCAAGGCACTATTCATCTCGCACAGATCAGAATGTATGTGCTGATGAGTTGTAATGGTTCCAGGTGTCTCTACTTCCATGTGGATCCAATTCAAGTATTCGGTGTTGATCTTATTGTTTTCCTTTCCTCAAATGTCTTCCCTGTCTCATAAGCCTCTCGCCACTTAATTAGTCCGAACTTCCGAAGACATCTCAGGAGATTTGTCTATACTCCAATTAATTCGAGGTTGTTACCTCATTTGAGACTTTCAATTGTTTTGGTGCATTTTTTCGAATAATCTTTACCGACTTCTCAGTGGGCCTTAACCCACATGTCTTTTTCCAGGATCTTACCTGAATCTTCTAATTTTTTGGAGTCATTGCCCAATTATATTCAAAGTGTGACATAAGTATTGATTCCATCAGTCATACGCCTTCTCCAAGATCGCTTTCAAATTCTTTTCATCGTTGGTTCAACCTTTCCTCTTTTCATTCGTTCGGAGTATCTCAGCAATTTTGGTGGTCTTCCTCGTCGTCATTCTCGACATTTGTAGCCCGAAGAAGAGTTTTCCTCCAAATCTTATATGTTATCTTGACTATTCGCCATTCAGCTTAATTCTATCCCCTTAAATTGTTTGGATCGTGATAAATTATCTTGATACACATCCAGACTATTTAATGAATTCTATCCATTGTGATCCTCTGAAGGCCATCCTTTCAGAAGATTTTTTCGTTCTCAGTTCTCAACTTCGTCCTCCAACTATTCTTCATTGATGCCTCTTCGTTCGTCTTCATATTCATTCTCGTGCTTCGTTCAAGTGTTCTTTAATCAGCTCGCGATCTCTTCGTTCTTTTTCTTCGGACGTAGTCTAATTTTTTGCAGCGATTCTTTCTCTTTTCTTCACTCGGTTTAAACTCTTACGGTGGTTCGCTCAAAATTCCTTTTCATTCCACTCTTCCGGAGGCTTTATTTTGTTCCTCTCATCAAGTATCGTTCCATCTTGTCAACATCATGTTCTATTCCATTCTCGTTCAACCAGAGTGTTGTATAAAATAATCTTGTTCTTATTCCGTGTCGATCTCACTTAATCGGAGTGGTTTCATTGTCTTTTTTGTCACTTAAGCTCTTGGTTCTCGTCCTATGCCTTGTTTCCTCAGTTTACCGGGGTGTTATCAATCTCGTTCATATCCTCGTGTTATTCCTTTCATGTTGTTCAACCTCTCAAGATTCTTTGGTTTCACTCCTTTGGTTCTTCCTTCCTCTTCCGTCTCGTTCCTAAGTTCTCGGGACACGATCTCTTGTTAGTAGGGGAGTGTTGTGACACCTCAAAACCGATGCGCTAGGTGGCTTCCTCTTATTCGCTGTCGTTGCCATGTCATTTGCTTACGTGTTGTACTTTGCCATGTCATCATGTGCATTTCGTGTGCTATGTTTGCAAAACTTGCATCCGTTCGTAGTTGCCCGACCCCCCGTTCTCTCTGTTGTCCGTTCTGAGTCGAGACACACTCCCACGCGCCCGAGGTACCTCCGAAACCTTATTTTGTAAGTGGTCAAAAAACGTTCTCGGAATGGTTTGAAACTTGGTGTGCGGTCTTATTATAGAGTAGGTAGACCGCCTGTCAAATTTCATTCCATTTGGAGGTCATTTGATGCTCCAACGGTTAACCGTGTTAACCACCGGACCGCTTTCTCCTTGCAGCCCAGCACCCCTCCACAACAGCCCACTAGCCCATCTAAACCCCCTCCATGCTCTTCGCCATTGGATCACAATCGTGTGGGTGAAAACCGCACTAAAAAATACCTCTCCTAGCTCCCTCTAGCTATAAAACATCCCCCGTCCAAAATCAGGCAAAACCCTAGTCCTCTTCCTCCTCGCGCAGCCGGACACGTCCGCTCCGCCATCGAACGCGTCCACCACCGCCCAGCCACGTCGCTCCGGCCAATCCGCCACCGCCACATCATGGTGCCACCGCGCACGCACAACCACGCGCCGCCACCTCACCCTGCCTCTCTCCCCCACCAGCACAAGCCTGCCTAGGCCCGTGACGAGCCCGCGGAACCCATCAGGGCCCACCCCGAGCCCGAGCGTCACCACCCCGCTCGTTGCCGGTCTCCCTCACCACCCCACCACGCCTCCTTGCCTCCTCCCTCCACCGCCGAGCCGCACCACCTCCAGCCACCGTCGCCCGGCCTCCCACGCATCGCCACAGACCACTGCCATCAGCCGCCGCACCTAGTCCCGCCGCCAGCCAAGCATCGCCAGCCGTGCGCCTCCCCTCCGCTCCACCGCCGAGCCGCACCGCCACGCACCACCCCGCGCCTCCCCTGCTCGCCAACGTCGAGTTGTGTCAACTTCGGCCGCCTCGTCCACATCTGCACCGAGCCGACACGGGATCCACCCGACCACAGAACCAAATGCCACCCGCATCCGGATCCGCACCGTCCCGTCCCACTTTCTCGAGGTGCTTTTTTCACAAAGTCCCTAGGAGATGATATTATGTGTGCAACTTTGTCTACTCGTAACTTTGTGCATGTTGACCCCATGATTATGTATATTATATGGAAATGTTCATCTCGTGATGCTCTACATGATGGTTGCATTTGCATACATGTTAGGGTGCATCTTTCCATGTTAACCTCTGTTGTAAAAGTGCTAAGTGAAGTTAAGTGCTGAAAACTGTTATAACTTGCTGATTTGTGTTTTTCATATCTTTTTGTGTGATTTTTGTTTGGGCATCATGTCAGCATGTTTTAGGAGCACAATCATGTCATCTTTGCAATGGTGTATTACACTTTCCATGACCTGCCCTGTGTTGAGTGGAACAAGCTTGCAAAGTGACCTACTCGTTGTTTGCTGATTTCAGAGACTTAGTAAAAACTGCTAAGTCTAAAACTGTTATATTGTGATGCCATGTTTGCGTGATGCTACAGTCAAATCCGTGCATGTTTTGGAATGTCCAGTGAGCATGTCTTGAAGTTCATGTTATGATCTATCGAACTATTCCCTTGTTTGCAATTATAAGTTGTTGTAGCATGTCCCTTTCTTGCTCTCAAGTTGCTTGATAGTAAATTTGTCACCCTGTCAACAACATGTTCCATATGGCAAAGCTCATAATAACCAATCTATGCATGTTATGGAGTTGTGCCGATGGAGTTATTTGGAGTATGTCATGCCTACTACGTGTTAATGACCTTTGAGTGCTTATTAGAATTGATATGCTTGCTGTTATATGCTACCAAAGTCAGCATCATGATGTTGTTGTTGCATTCCCAGATTTTCACTAAGTCTGAGAATCTGCTATATCATGTTTCCATCTTGTTTTGATGAATGCCATGAACCTGTTTCTCCCATGTATATGCCATGTTGTGTGAGTTGAGATCCAGGTTATGTACTAGCATGCCAGGCTATGGATTGTCATGTTCTTGCACTTCAGCTTAATTATTTCTTGCCTCCAACATGCCAACATATTGACTCTGCTCATGTATATGCCCTGTTTTTCGCTAAGTCATAATTTGTGATATAAAGTTTGATTGTTGCCTTGATCATGTTGGATTAGTGTTGATGCCTATGAACCTTATACTTGATGATATTGGAAGCATGTGATATGTACTTTGAGTTCATGCCATGCTTGTGCCTATCTTGTACTTGTAGCATGTTATTTTGGTGCTTGTAAGATGCCCAATTGCTGTTGTGCACAGCTTGTCCTTTAATCTTGTTTCGTGTGTATGTGTTGAACCGTGGCTCCGATTTGGGAATGCTCTATATGAAAGTTGCTTGGTTTTGTGTGTAGATGCATCATGTCATGTTGAATCCATGTTTTGAGTGTTGTGCTTGATGTTTGAATGCATTTTGCATCATTGCCATGCTTAACTTGTTTTGCTCATATCTTCTAGGCCATAGCTCCGAATGAAATGAATGTAGCGACCATGATCTGAATGTACCGAAGTCTCTGTGTTTCAGTGTCATCCCTGGATCGGTAATGCTGAAACACACAGTACTTGAAGGATTTATAATAGAGTGGCAATCACACACTTATTACATCGAGTGTCTCCAAAGAGAACTTATTACATAAGTCTATGGCTTAAGGCCATCTAACAAAATAACAGCGGAAGGCTTGGAAGATAAGTGAGTCCATAAACTCCAACGACATAGCTGAGTGCATGACAAATGACCTAGAACGTCTTACTCCTCATCTGAAAATTCGGCAACATAATACGTTGTAGCCCGTGACGGGTCAGCACATGGAATATGCTGGAAAGATAACACAGAAGATGCAAGTAACAGAAATAAGGCTACACTATATGCATATTTTGCTGGTGGAGGCTCTAGATTTAAAGTTTTTACATAAAGCCAACTTTTCCGTACAACAAAGGAATACATTTTATTTTAACTATCATGGTAGTTGAAACATCATTGAGAAGGTACCTCCAACTCAATACCAAATTAAATTAATCATTTACCCAACAAATCAAACTTTAGAGTGATGAGATCAACCAATAATTCAAGTACCAGATACTCAAGATGTCTATAACCGAGGACACGGCTAATCATGATCAGTTTGTACACTCTGCAGAGGTTTATGCACTTTTCCCACAAGACTCGATCGCCTCCGTTTGGTTTCTTGCACTGCATGGTGTTTGATAAACAGATGACCGAGACATAGTCTTTCCGAAGAGATCCCCTTAACCGATAGATAGGCCGGTACACCAACAATCCCTCTACATCTGCTAGCCCATCATGGAAAGTTTCCCACAACTTACTCAACTATGCTAGAGCCCATAATGGCATTGTGGTTGCACATGGATGTTTCTAGCATGAATAGTTTTATGATCCCATTGAGCCTGGGTGGCATTCCATAGGAAACATCACACGGAACCCCGGGATTTCCTAGGACAACACTGGATTCCCCAAGTGCCCTGCAACCAATCCACCCAGATGTGTATTCAAGTAGCCACCTTAAGTTGAATCCTTAATTAACATCTCACATCTGTCATGGATTTCACTTAAACCCAAACCACGTCTACGAGCATAGCATGGCAACATAAGCATAATGTAGAAGTAACTCCCACGAGTTTGAAAATAATGCAGGTAATAGATTCTACCTCAAACTTCTTCCCAGCCCCACAAGTTAAGAGATCCTACTCATGCAATGTGTGAGGGTTTGATCTAATGCATAAAACTGGGTAATAAAGAGTATGATCAATGTGTTACTTGCCTTGCTGACGATTCAGAAAACCTAGAGACTCGTAGTACCACGCTTCACAGTCCGGGTATTCTATCACAAGCAAACAATAGCATACATAAGCAAACAAGCAATGATGCACAAACAAAACTCCAAAAGATAAGATCTAACCGGAAAGTTCAACTTAAGAACTCCGGTTTGCAAAAAGAATAAAATCGAAAGAAGCAACAAAACTCAAACTGTGAAAGAAACGAGATCCGATTACTAAGATGATATAGGATCAATTTTATAGTAGCCAAAACTTTGTTCAAGTTGGTTAAACGGAAAGAGGGCGTCGGGACGAAGATCTGGGATTTTGAATCACCTGATTCCGACTCTCGAGCGAAAAGAAAAACGAAAAACAAGATCAGGGCAGAAATCTCGATCGAAATAATCGTGGATAAATACCACGAAAAAGAAAACTAACGAACAGGCTAACGAACGAACGTTCGCTGTCTACGGCTAACGGGCGAACAACGTTCGTTAAAATGAATCTACGGACGAACATCCGCTAAATAACTAAACCGGAGAAAAAAAAACTGATCTAACCTAAAAAAAGGATCTAGGGTTTCTCAAAAAAAAAAAACAATCAATTAAAAAGA
>LR738711.1:293443522-293487275 GCA_902687465.1 Secale cereale
CAGCTACCTCGACGAACTCCGGGGATGGCGGTTATGGCGGCCGGGCGGCATGCGGCGGTGGGGTCGGCGGGGGGTGGGGCTGGCGGCGGCGGCTGGCGCGGCGGCGGCGGCGCAAGGCGGCGGCACGAGGCGGCGCGGCGGCGACGCGTGAAGCGGCGGGTTAGGGTTTCGGTGAAGGGGCGAGGTGGGCTGGCGGGCCGGCGGGCGCGGGTTATAAAGACCCCCGGCTAGGAGAGTCCTAGCCGGTTACGGCCCAGAGGCGGTTTCCCGTTTTTTTTTAACATGAGTCCTGACGTAGCAAAAGTAACGAAAGAAATACTAAACGGACTCCAAAAATCCCGAAATAAATTTTCACCCTCCTCTAATAATATTTAGGACAAAGTGAACATTTTTCCCGGACCTATATGAAATTTTGAAAAATGTGTATTTTTCCTATGCAAATAAAATAGCAAATAAATCCAATTTTTTTATTACCAAAAGTGTTTTTAATATTTTTTTCCTCCAATATTTCTGTTATTTTGGAGAAGTCATATTATCTCCGCTCATATAATTTATGTAGAAATATTTTTAGGAGAGAAAAATAATTAAAACCAACACTATCCTCGTACAGGTATTCGAGTGAACTCAAATACAAAGATGGTAGAATTCCCAACTCTCTCCGTAGGTCCTTGAGTTGCTTAGAATTTCGAGGATCGCCACGCACAAAATGCAAAGAAATATGCAATGCAATATGATCTATGTATAACATTCCAAATTGAAAATTTGGGATGTTACAAACCTACCCCCCTTAGAATGAATCTCGCCCTCGAGATTCGACTTGGCTAGAGAACAGGTGTGGGTGGTCCTTGCGTAGATCATCTCCTCGTTCCCACGTGACTTCTTCCTCGGTGTGGTGACTCCACTGAACCTTGCAAAACTTGATAACCTTACTGTGGGTGACTCTCCTCGAAAATTCGAGAATCTTAACAGGCTTCTCTTCATAAGTCAGATCGCTATCCAACTGAATTGCTTCCAGGGGTACTGTGTCTCTAAACGGGATATCGGCCATCTCCGCATGGCACTTCTTAAGCTGCGAAACATGAAACATGTCGTGCACTCCTGACAATCCTTCGAGCAACTCCAACTTATAGGAAACCTGGCAGAGGCGATACTCGCAAGTATGCTCTGTATCCGACTTCATAAGATATCTCCTTTCACTTCGAGTCTGCATAACTCTTCTGCCTGGAGTGAGCTACCTTCAGTCTATCCCGAATCAGCTTAACCTTCTCTTCAAACTCTTTGATCAAGTCCGGTCCAAACAACTGTCGGTCTCCAACTTCATCCCACATTAACGGTGTTCGGCATCTCCTTCCGTAAAATGCTTAGAACGGTGCCATCTTCAAACCGGCCTGGTAACTGTTGTTGTACGAGAACTCCGCGTAGGGCAAATTATCATCCCAACTAGATCCATAATCTAGCGCACACGCTTTCAACATGTCCTCCAGAATCTGGTTGACTCTCTTGGTCTGTCCATCTGTTTGTGGATGAAACGCTGTACTAAATTCCAGCCTCGTTCCCAAAGTCTGGTGTAGCTAATGCCAAAACTTTGAGGTGAACTGTGTTCCTCTATCTGATACAATGTTCCTCGGAACTCCGTGCAGACATACAATCCTGGTCATGTATATCTTGGCCAACTTCGCACTGGTGTATGTGGTTTTCACGGGGATAAAGTGGGCTACTTTGGTCAAATGGTCCACTACTACCCAGATTGAGTCATATCCTGATTTGGTCCTGGGAAATCCGGTGATAAAGTCCATGCCAAGATTCTCTCACTTCCATTCGGGTATTGGCATAGGTTGTAGCAATCCTGCTGCCTTCTGATGCTCTGCCTTTACTCTCTGGCATACATCACATACGGCTACATACTCGGCAATATCCTTCTTCATTCCCGTCCACCAGAAACGTTCCTTCGAATCCAAATACATCTTGGTGTTTCTGGGGTGTATCGAGTATGGCGAATCATGTGCTTCCTGCAGTATCAACTTCCTGATCTCCGAGTCGTCGGGCACATAGATTCGATCCTCAAACTACAAGGTGTCGTGTTCATCTTCACGAAATCCTTTGGCTTTTCCTTCACTCATCCTCTTGTTTATCTCAGCAATCTCTTTGTCCTCCTTCTGGGATTCACGTATCTTTCCCAGCAATGTTGACTGAACCTCCAACGTTGCAACGAAACCTCTAGGAACTATCTCCAAATAAAGCTCCCTGAGATGTTCTGCTAACTCCTGTGGCAATCCTCCTTTTACAAAGGTATTTTCATAACTCTTCCGGCTCAGAGTGTCTGCAACGACATTGGCCTTCCCCGGGTGATAGTGCAGCTTCATATCATAATCCTTTATAAGCTCAAACCATCTCCTTTGTCTGAGGTTCAGCTCCTTCTGTGTGAAAATGTACTTCAAACTCTTGTGATCCGTGTACACATCACAACGATTTCCAATAAGGAAATAATCTCCAGGTTTTTAGTGCGTGCACTACCGCTTCTAACTCCAGATCGTGCATCACATAATTCAACTCGTGCGGTCGCAGTTGATGGGATGCATAGGACACCACTCTTCCATCTTGCATAAGTACTCCTCCAAGTCCTAAGCGTGAACCATCGCATTACAATTGGAAATCCTTGCGTATATCTGGCAATATCAGCACTGGAGCTGTCGTCAACCGCTTCTTCAACTCCCGGAAACTCTCTTCACACTCTTCAGTCCAATCGAACTTTGTCTCCTTCTTCAACAATGTCGTCATTGGCTTAGAAATCTTGGAGAAATTTTCTATGAATCTCCGGTAGTATCCCTCGAGTCCAAGAAAACTACGGATCTCTCCAACTGAAGTGGGTGCCAACCATTTAGTGACTGCCTGCACTTTGATGGGGTCCACTGCTATACCTTCTCCCGATATAACATGCTTTAAGAATCCAACTTCCTTCAACCAAAACTCGCATTTGCAAAACTTGGCATACAACTGATGTTCTCTGAGCTTCTCCAGTACCAAACGCAAATGCTCTGCGTGTTCCTCTTCATCGTTTGAGTACACCAAAATATCATCAATGAATACCACGACAAACTTACCCAAGAACTCCATGAACACCTTGTTCATCATACTCATGAAATAGGCAGGGGCGTTGGTCAATCCAAATGACATAACCGTATACTCATATAGCCCGTACCTTGTGGTGAAGGCTGTCTTAGGTATATCCTTCTCTCGGATCTTCAATTGGTGGTATCAAGATTGTAGGTCGATCCTGGAGAATACTTTCGCTCCCTGGAGTTGGTCGAACAAATCATTGATCATCAGCAGCGGGTACTTATTCTTAATAGTCACTTCATTCAGTGCACGATAGTCAACGACCATTCTTAAAGATCCATCCTTCTTCTCGACCAAAAGCACAGCGGCTCCCCAAGGTGATGAACTTTGGAAAATAAATCCTTTCTCCAATAACTCCTTAATCTGCTTCTTGATCTCCTCCAGATCATTCGCTGGCATCCAATATAGTCTCTTAGATATAGGTCCGGTGCCAGGCAACAACTCAATCAAGAAATCAATATCTCTTGCCAGGTAGCTCCTCTGGGAACACATCTGGATAATCCTTTACTACCAGCACTTCCTCCTGAACAACTCCCGTGAGGGAATGTACTTGTGTCCTTATAGGCGAATGCCTAGATACGCACTTAATCCTTTTTTCCTCCGGGGTGGTAAGCAAAATAGACTTGCTGGCACAATCGATGTTACCTCCATACTTCGGCAGCCAATCCATTCCTAATATCACATCCAATCCTTGTGACTCCAAAACTATTAGGTCTGAGTGAAAAACATGGTGTCCTATAATCAATGGCGTCTGAAAACATCCTTGGTGTGCCATATACTCTGCTCCTGGTGAACTTACTAACATGGGGGTCTTAAGGACTCGGGTGGACATCCTATGTCTATTTACGAATCCCCTTGAAATGTATGAATGTGGTGCACCAGTATCAAAAAGAACTATTGCGGTAAATGTCTTAACCAAAAACTTACCGACAACAGCATCTGGTTGCTCTTCTATCTCCTCCACGGTCACGTGGTTCACTTGTCATTTGTTGAACAGGTTGGGCTTCTTCCCGGCGCTTCCATTGCCGTTCCAATTCTTAGCTTCAGGGAACTCATTGGCATAATGTCCATTCTTCCCACACTTGAAACAGGTGACGTGGCTCAAATCCTTTCTGGCGGGTGTGGCTAGGGTAGAGAGACTCTGGTTATTGTTTGCTCCATTCCTATTCCCATTCTTAGAGCCATTGTGGTTGTGGGAACTTCCTCCAGCGTGGTTGTGGCTTCCATGGTTATGGGTGTATCCTCCCGAATTCGGAGTGAATCGGGGCTTCTGCTGGGCTCCAGAATTATTCCTTCCTTGTCCATACTTCCTCTTACGACTCTCAATCTGCTGCTGCTTCCCTTCAATCATAAGAGCTTTATCTACCAACTCCTGGTAGTTGTTGAAAGTTGCCACCATCAACTGTACGCTCATCTCATCATTCAGCCCTTCCATAAATCTCTCCTGCTTAGCGGCGTCTGTGGCCACATCATCTGGGGCATAACGAGATTGGGTACTAAACTCATCCACGTACTGAGCCACAGTACGATTTCCTTGGCGCAAGTTGCAAAACTCCCGCTTCTTCATGCTCATAGCTCCAGTTGAGACATGGGCAGTACGGAAAGCTTGCTGAAACTGCTCCCAAGTGACATTGGCTATAGGGAAGGTGGCTGTGTAATTCTCCCACCATGCTGCGGCTGGTCCAGACGACTGGTGTGCGGCAAATCGCACTTTCTCAGCATCCGAGCAATTGGCGGTGGTCAAATCCCTTCCAATCTTGCGCAACCAGTCATCAACAACTATTGGTTCAATGCTGATAGCAAACACCGGTGGTTGCAACCTTAGGAAATGTGTCAGGTTGTCCACGGGTGGTGGTCGAGGAGGGTTGCTGTTGTTGTTCTGGTTGTTCTCAGTGTTCTGGACAAGAAGTGGCATCAAAGTGTTCTGCTGCTGGATCAACTGAGTGAGCTCAGGGGGAAACTCAAATCCGGGATTACGTCTTAGAGGCATCTGATGGGTGTAGAGGGAAGAGATTAGAATAGAAATGAGGTCTAAGGGAAATTCACTACCCATATGCACATGAGACAAACACAATCATATCACACCAATCAATTTCAAGCAAGGTCTTACAAAGATCTAACTAACGTTACAATGTGCTCTAAATACTACTTTGTGGGGGAAAACTACTAGTCATAGGGTGGTCATCTAGAAATTTTGATCGGCGGAAGATTCCATGATGTCTGCTCAAGCTTCATCTTCATAGTCTTCGTCTTCACTATCATCGAGGTCTGAATCCATGTCGTCGATGATGATGTAATCTTCAGAACGAATCTCCTTGGGTTCTTCTTCCTATTCTTCTTCTCCTGGTGCTGGATCTCCCATGAATACTCCGAGCTTCCTTGTCAAATCATCATTCTTCTTCACTAGTATCAACATCTCCTCCTCGTATCCGTCACGAGTAGACTTAAGTTCTTCTTCTAGCTCCAAATTCCTGTTTAGTGCCTTCTTCAAATCTATCATCCCAGCGCACATCTGGTGCTCTTGTCGATGAATGTGCTGTTTAAACTCCTGGATGAACGCTGCAATGGACCTATCCTTCCGGGTGCTGATCATGTCCCAACGCTCATCTCGGCGTCCACAAATCTGGTAGATAGTGTCCTTTAGCTCCTTCTTGTAGACTTCTCCGATCCTTCCCATAATGATGTGGGCTGCCATACTCTTGCCTAGGCTCCAGGTTGGTACATCAAAAGAAAAATCTATTGGCTCAGTGGATGGTGCGAAGGTTCTCCCGGGAATTTGAACTTGAATGCTCCATCGCTCCTCTTCTAGTAAGGTGGTGGTGTAGGTCCCGGTAAAGCTTGGTATTCCTATGTTCAGGTACTTAGTGACTTCCTTCAAGTGTCGGACAAAAGGTGTGTCTTCATCCGGTTGCGTGAACTTGTTCCTTGGGTCCACCATCCTAAAGAAGTAGAAATTGGAGAGGAGTCAGAAATGAGTAGAGAAGAGTGACCTATGGTTAATCTTAGTGGTCGTGTCCTACAATCAGCGTGTGCTCTGATACCATCTTGTAGCGACCACGATCCGAATGGACCGAAGTCTCTGTGTTTCAGTGTCATCCCTGGATCGGTAATGCTGACACACATAGTACTTGAAGGATTTATTACAGAGTGGAAATCACACACTTATTACATTGAGTGTCTCCAAAGAGGACTTATTACATAAGTCTATGGCTTAAGGCCATCTAACAAAATAACAACGGAAGGCTTGGAAGATAAGCGAGTCTATCAACTCCAACGGCATAGCTGAGTGCATGACAAACGTTCTAGAATGTCTTACTCCTCGTCTGAAAAGTTTGCAACGTAATATGTTGCAGCCCGAAACGGGCCAGCACATGGAATACGCTAGCAAGATAACACAGAAGATGCAAGTAACAGAAATAAGGCTACACTATGTGCATATTTGGCTGGTGGAGGCTCTAGAGTTAATTTTTTTGCATAAAGCCAATTTTTCCCTACAACAAAGGAATAAATTTTATTTTGACTATCATGGTAGTTGAAACATCATTGAGAAGGTACCTCCAACTCAATCCCAAATTAAAGTAATAATTTACCCAACAAATCAAACTTTAGAGTGATGAGATCAACCAATAATTTCAGTACCAGATACTCAAGATGTCCATAACCGGGGACACGGCTAATCATGATCAGTGTGTACACTCTCCAGAGGTTTGTGCACTTTTCCCACAAGACTCAATCGCCTCCGTTTGTTTTCTCGCACTACATGGTGTTTGAGAAATGGATGACCGAGACACAGTCTTTCCGAAGAGGTCCCCTTAACCGATAGATAGGCCGGTACACCTACAATCCCTCTACATCTGCTGGCCCATCATGGAAAGGTTTCCCACAACTTACTCAACTATGCCAGAGCCCATAATGGCATTGTGGCTGCACACGGAAGTTTCTAGTATGAATAGTTTTATGATCCCTTTGAGCCTGGGTGGCATTCCATAGGAAAAATCACACAGAACCCCGGGATTTCCTAGGAAAACACTGGATTCCCCAGGTGCCCTGCAACCAATCCACCCAGATGTCTATTCAAGTAGCCACCTTAAGTTGAATCCTTAATTAACAACTCGCATCTGTCATGGATTTCACTCAAACCCAAACCACGTCTACGAGCATAGCATGGCAACCTAAGCATAACATAGAAGTAACTCCCAAGGGTTTGAAAATAATGCAGGTAATAGGTTCTACCTCAAACTACTTCCCAGTCCCACAAGTTAAGAAATCCTACTCATGCAATGTGTGAGGGTTTGATCTAATGCATAAAACTGGGTAATAAAGAGTATGATCAATGTGTTACTTGCCTTGCTGACGATTCGCGAAACCTAGAGACTCATAGTAACACGCTTCACAATCCGGGTATTCTATCGCAAGCAAACAATATCATACATAAGCAAACAAGCAATGATGCACAAACAAAACTCCAAAAGATAAGATCTAACCAGAAAGTTCAACTTAGGAACTCCGGTTTGCAAAAAGAATCAAATCAAAAGAAGCAACGAAACTCAAACTGCGAAAAAAACGAGATCCGATTACTAAATTGATCTAGGGTCAATTTCACAGTAGCCAAAACTTTGTTCAAGTTGGTTAAATAGAATGAGGGCGTCGAGACGAAGATCTGAGATTTTGAATCACCTGATTCCGACTCTCGAGCGAAAAGAAAAACGAAAAACAAGATCAGGGTAGAAATCGCGATCGAAATAATCGCGGATAAATACCCCGAAAAAGAAAACTGACGAACAGGCTAACGAACGAACATTCGCTGTCTGCGGCAAACGGGCGAACAAAGTTCGTTCAAACGAACGTACGGACTAACGTCCGCTAAATAACTAAACCGGAGAAAAAAACGATCTAACCTAAAAAAACGGATCTAGGGTTTCTAAAAAAATGATCGGTTAAAAAGAAAAACCGGCGGCTACCTCGATGAACTCCGGCAATGGCGGCTCCGGCGGCTACCGACAGCGGGGCGGCGTGCGGCGGTGGGGTCGGCTGGCGGCGGGGCTGGCGGCAGCGGCTGGCGTGGCAGCGGCGCGAGGCGGCGGGCTAGGGTTTCAGCGAGGGGGGGGTAGGTGGGCTGGCGGGCCGGCGGGCGCGGGTTATAAAGACCCCCGGCTAGGAGAGTCCTAGCCGGTTACGGCCCAGAGGCGGTTTCCTTATTTTTTTTAACACGAGTCCTGACGTAGCAAAACTAACGAAAGAAATACTAAACGGACTCCAAAAATCCGAAATAAATTTTCACCGTGCTCTAATAATATTTAGAACAAAGTGAACATTTTTCCCGGACCTAAATGCAATTTTGAAATATGTGTATTTTTCCTATGCAAATAAAATCGCAAATAAATCCAAAAAAAATACCAAAAGTGATTTTAATATTTTTCCTCCAATATTTCTGTTATTTTGGAGAAGTCATATTATCTCCGCTCATATATTTTATTTAGAAATATTTTTAGGAGAGAAAAATAATTAAAACCAACACTATCCTCGTACCGGTATTAGAGTGAACTCAAATACAAAAACGGTAGAATTCCCAACTCTCTCCGTATGTCCTTGAGTTGCTTAGAATTTCGAGGATCGCCACGCACAAAATGCAAAGAAATATGCAATGCAATATGATCTATGTATAACATTCCAAATTGAAAATTTGGGATGTTACAGTGAACTTTATATGTAACTTGCCTAGAAATTTGTGTAGATCATCATGGTGCATGTTAAATTGCTGTTTAACAACTTGAACTTAAGGTTGTTATGATCTGGACAAATTTCGAAATTTGCATATTAGGACTTACCGAAATTGTTATATGTTGTTTCCGGCCTCACTTAAACTTGCTTGGTTGTGTTGGCCTTGTATGCATCATTCCTTGCCAAGAATAGTATCATGTAGCCTTGTCACGCATCATAATTGGTTGAGCATCATCCTTGTTTATGTGTTGTGTGTTTACCATGTTGTTTGCTTCTTCTCGGTAGTTCTTGTTTCGTTGCAATCGTGACGATTCGTTCGACTACCCTTGGTTTGTCTACGTGGCTTCATCTTCTTCATGGACTCGTTCGTCTTCCTAGCGATATCTCAGGCAAGATGGCCGTCACCTTGGATCTCATTACTATCATTGCCATGCTAGTTGTCTCGATGCTATCTCTATATGTCGCGCTACCCACCACTTGTTTATCAAGCCTCCCATTATGCCATGAAACATACTCTAACCTTTGTCACCATCCCAGCAAACCGGTGTATGGCTATGTTACCGCTTGCTCAGCCCCTCTTATAACGTTGTTAGTTGCAGGTGAAGAAAAAGATTGCTCCATGTCGGATCTTGGATATTTGGAATATCACAATATCTGTTATTTAAATTAATGCCCCTATATACTTGGCAATGGGTGGAAGGCTTGGCCTTTTGCTCGGTGTTTTGTTCCACTCATGCCGCCTTAAGAACTTACAAACCAGTGTTATGTTCCTCGAGTTTGCGTTCCAAGACGGTTGGGTTTATGGGCCACCCTTGCTTCTTCGCTTAAAGTAAAGCTTTCCCAAGGAGATCCAACTTTGGTTTTACCATTTGCATAATAACTAAAACTTGCCGAGGGAATAATTAACCCAAGGATTTATTAATCAACCCCGGGCCAGTGCTCGACTTGAGTGTTGGCCCACCTACCTAGTAGTCGGCGGTGCCGCCTCGGGGCAACTCAAGGTATTCTGGCTATCGTCCACTTCGCATAGACGAATGAGTCCGTAGATAGAGAGTGTGTGGCTCTGGACACGGGTCTGACTCACCGGGAGATCTCCTTGAGCTAGTTTTCCTTTCTTTGAAGAACTTGTGCACATGGATTCCGAGGACGCTCGGGCCTTCCCTAAGATAAGAGGTTTTACCTCTGCTGATTGTGAGAGCTTGTGATTGGCTAAGTTGGGATACCCCTGCAGAGTTATGATCTTTCGAAAGCCGTGCCCACGGTTATGTGGCAGATTTGAATTTGTTAACATCTGGTTGTAGAAAACTTGTCAGAGGGCCGAAATAAAATACACCAACCGCGTGAGTAACTGTGACCGTCTCTTGTCATTTTGAGAAGAGATCACGATGGGGTTATGCTTGACTCATAGGTAGTTCAGGATCACTTAGCGATCATTACTAGTTTGCGACCATTGCGTAGCTTCTCATTTATCTCTGGAAATCTTAAGTTGGCCACCATTCAAATGCTTAGCCGCTGCTGCAACCTCACCACTTATCCTTTCTATACCCATTAAGCTTTGCTAGTCTTGATACCCATGGTTTTGGGATTGCTGATTCCGCGTGGCTCACGGATACTACAACAACAGTTCTAGGTGTAGGTTTCTGGTGACTCGATGTGAGAGCGATGTTTATTTGTGTTGGAGTTCTTCCTTCTTCTTCTTCGCCAGTCTTGGGATAGGTTCCTGGTCGGCAGCCTGGGATAGCAGGATGGATGTCGTGTATTTTCATGTGTTTTCATTCGTAGTCGGATGTCTTGTGTATGATGTGTTATATTCACGTGGCATTTGTATGACTTGTATGTATCCCCATCTATTTATGTAATGGTACGATGTAATGATATCCATCTTGCTAAGCGCCCGAAATGCGGTTGTGCCCCAACCACAAAGTTATCTTGTGATCGGGATAGAATCGCATCTTGGGCGTGACACATGAGCTGGACAATTATTCTTTAGTAGTTGCACTAAAATTGAGAAACATTAATGTTAGTTGTCCTGCTCATGCGAGGTGCAACTATAATTCGTTTATCCTTTTGTGCAGTTCCACTAAAATAAAATTCTATTGTGGTGACAGTGACGGCTCTTCTTGCATAGGCTAATAAAATGCTGCACAAGATTACCAACAGAGTTGACAGAGGTGTTGGAAAATCCAATCAACCTTTGTGCAGTCCAACCAAAATTGAGAGACGTTGCCCACGTGACATTTTAGTTGAACTGGACAAGACACTCATTGACAAAAAATGTTTTGTTCAGTTCACCAAAAGGTCACAATAGCAATGAGGCGAAATAGATATCCCTATCCGCACAAAAAGATAGAAAGAAAACATTTACTAGTCAATAACAAGATACGAAACATACAAGAAATGAAAAGAAGCATCTTTATTATGTTCATGGCAATCACTCAAGAACAGTAGAAATTTTAAAACGGCGGCATGGCTTCATGTTACTGGAAGCATTACGATCAACAATGACTTTTGTCAAATATGGGATTACTTTAATGCTGGCATTGCTTGTTTACTAGATACAGTAGATCAATACTAGCTAAAGAGTTGGTTTAAGGGCATGGGACAGTGGGGACACCAGGACACTCAGCAGCGTAAAGAAGCAGCTTACTTATCATACTAGTAAAAACAGCAGGAGTACCATTTGTAACACAATTTCATTGCATCATATTACAAGTGGCATTAGATTAAGAATAACACTGGTTCGACATGTCCTTACGGTAACAATGTGATTGCTTCATTTTTCATGCGCCCTTACATTAACAACAGCAAAAAGTTGGTATAAGGACACGCGACAGTGGACGCATCAGCACAATGTACCTACAAGGATGCATAGTGGTGATGCCGAGTTTGTTCATACTTTGTGAGGGCAGCAAATCTAATCATGGAGACCTTTTACAATGTGAGGGCAGCAAATCTAATCCTCGACATACTCTGTTCACTTGTCCACAACCCGCCACTTTCTATTCTTTTTTCAACCGATAATAGATATGTTCCTTATCCAGTTTGTACTGCCTTTTCCCTTTATTTCCCGTATCAACCAAGAGACTGCTTGGGTATCCAGTCTCTACTACTTCCCCTAGTTATTTCCTCTTTGAATCAAGTCCTAGATTCATGCTAGTACAACTTTATCCCCTTTCTTCGCTATTTGAACCAAGTCCTATATTCGACTGCATGAAGTAGCTTTACCTCTAATAATACTAAACAGTTAAGTGGCTTTGGGAGAGCTGATGGAAGTATAAAAGGATCCACATGCAGACACCTGGGGAGTTGGGGCAGTGGAGCAAGACCACTTTTGAAGGAACTTATACCTGAGGGTCGTCGCGATGTGGCTAGGAGGCCGGCGGGAGGTCGGATCTGCCCACAGTATGGCAAGGAGGAAGATGGGGTCTGAGGACCTCCCGAGCCAGCGCTATGTAGGAGAGAACGACACATGCAGAGGATCGGGACCCGTCAGCAGCTGTGGATTTCCTCCCATGTCGCTGATGACCGCGTGAACGATGCACTAGTCCCCTACACACCCCGGCTGAAGCGAGCCGGCCGGGTCTGTGACCAGCGCTGAGCTGAGAGAAAATGTCGCTCCCGCTGTCTTGTTTAGATATGGAGAGGATGAGAGAATGAAGAGAGCAACCCTAGAAAAGAAAGTGATCAGGCTCCTGCCTATGTATATAGTGGAGTGATTATGTTTTTCTCTCCAGAACAAGTGTTTCAATTTGTGTTCGTGGTATTAAAGAAAAAAACTCTCTGTTTAACGTGACTAACTAGACATCGCACTTTGTATTGTACTGTACTATAAAAAACATGCACGGTTTACATTCCGAATCGCTAGCTAGAACTTGAACTCTATTTGTTTACATGTACCATACAACCTCTTTCTTTTTGTTTTCTGCTCCATGGCGCAATTCATGGATACAAAATTTTACTCCCTCCGTTCCTAAATATTTGTCTCTCTAGAGATTTCAACAAGTGACTACATATGACGCAAAATGAGAGAATCTACACTCTAAAATGTGTCTACATACATATGTATGTTATAGTCCATTTGAAATGTCTAGAAAGACAAATATTTAGGAACGAATGGAGTACGAGTATTTAAAAGTCGAGGGCGGGGCTTTTCTCGGGCAGTACACGTGGCAGTTTTGCCTAACTGGCTTGACAGAGAGGAGGAGGGTGAGGGACTATCAGACTCAACTTACTGCTGGAAAGGTAGGGCTATGTGATTGGACGGCTCGTTACTGCTGGAAAGATGGGGTCTTGTGATATGACGGCTCATAATAGTCATTATCATGTCGGGAGCAGTGCAAAACACGGCAGCCCAGTGAACCAATAGGGGATAGCCATAGAAAACAATGTGGTGGTATGGCCATAAAAACAACTTTCGTCCTCCTCTTGGTTCATCGCCATCTACTTTCACCATTTCCGTGTTTTCACTATCCAGCGAATCAAAGAGGCCCTTCGACTGGTTTAGGTCCGGACTTTTTTTCAATATGTTATGTACAAAATTTAATGAACGTGCTCCGGCTTCTATGAAAATAATCCTGTTTGCATGTGGTAATTCATTTATTTATTTATTCTTCTGCGGGGGCTTTGCATGTAATTCGTCAGGTCTAAAATGTAAAGTACGTCGGCATGGTTGCATATGCTCCGAGTCATGCATGCACTACGACCAAGATGCTATATGTCCCACGTGTCGACGAAAGGAAGCACATCAAAATAGGCTAGGGGTATATATAGGAGGACAAATGTGGGGAAAATTATCTCTACTCACTAGTACGCGTCGGTGCTATACAAACGATTTTAAGCCCCTTTCCGCAACGGCATTTGGAACCGTCGCCTAGTGAGTGTGGGTGATAGGGGGTCCTTCCCACACGACCCAGAAACCATCCGGGATATGCCCTCCTAGCACACAAGCTTGGCAAAATGAGGTCGTGTGCGATTGGCGACCGTTGAAATACGAAAATACGTACAATAGAGCTAAAAAATAATTACAACAATAACAACAACAAAGCCTTTAGTCCCAAACAAGTTGGGGTAGGCCAGAGGTGAAACCCATAAGATCTCGTGACCAACTCATGGCTCCGGCACATGGATAGCTGATGACCCACAACCGTAAGGGATCTATTGCAGCGTTTTCGATAAGTAAGAGTGTCGAACCCAACGAGGAGCAGAAGGTATTGATAAGTGGTTCTGAGCAAGGAATAACTGCAAGCACTGAAAGATAACTTTTTTAGGGGTTTTCTCGATATAAGCAACATGAAGGTAAAAGCGAGCAAAGTAAAAGGCACTAGAGAGTAACAAGTGGCCCAATCATTTCTGAGCAAAGGAGAGGCCTAGCAACTGAACTTATAAAGGCTAAAGTGTTCTTGAGGACACACGGGAGAGGTAGTCATGTGCTTTAGCCATATTCCGTATCGATACTATGTGATGTGTTGATAAGTGTTGAGTGGGTGGATATATGCTAGTACACTCTCTAGACTAAGATGAGTGCACTCTTATGATTAAACACCTTGCAAGCATCCGCAAATACAAGATAGTATTTAAGGCAAAAGCCTAACCATAGCAATAGGATCGATGATCCATTGTTCCCTTGTGCATAAGCGTGCGAACTGGGGTTCAGGTTTCTGTCACTCCGGCAACCCACCGTAAGCATTCTTTGTACACAATGTATTACCCTAGGTCCTTAATAAGGCGAAGTGTTGAGTGTTCGACTCACACAACACCACTAGGAAAATAACAACACAACTTAAGTATCAAACAACACATATTACATTAACATCATATGACTACTAAGAACAAGAATTCTCCCATGTCCTCAAGAACTAAAGTAACTACTCACAAGACATAAAAGAGATCATGATCAGTGGAGATAGATGGGTGATAAACAATCTGGACATAATGATATTTCTCCAACAAAGCTCAATAACATTCACCATAAAGTAGTAATCAACACCGATTGAGTAGAGAGGATAGATAGTATGGATTACAACACAAGTTGCAATTGTGAGATGAGATTGGATGAAGATGGAGATGGTGCTGATGTTGGGGATGATGTTGATGATGATCTCGAAGATGCCCGTGACGATGGTGATGACGATGGCGATGATCTCCCCTTCCGGGAGGTGATCTGCCCGGCGGAATCTGCCCGCCGGAGATGGCTTTTTCTTCTCTGTAGGTTTCCGCCACGGAGCGGCGACGGAACTCCGTCAAAACTCTCCCCTTTTAGGGTTTTTGGATGACGAGGAGTATATAGGCAAAAGGGGGCAGCCGGGAGTGGGCCAGGGGCTCCAGGCACCCTCCCGGCGCGGCCAGGGAGGGGGCCGCGCCAGGTGGCCGCCTGGGCACCCTGTGGCCCCCCTCTGGTTGCTCTTTTGCGTAGCTTCGTGATCCTTCTGGAAAATACCCTCCGTCGATTTTCAGGTAATTTGGAGGTATTCTTCTTCAGCAACTCAGCGTCCACTTTTTACCGCTGAATCCTGCGTCTGCTGCTTCGGCACCGGAAAGTTGCAAACTGTGTAAAATAGGCCAAAACAACATAAGAACATCATCGTAATGTGAAATATATCAATGAATAAGGATGAATTATGATATAAAATAGTGATGCATTTTGGACGTATCAACACCCCCAAGCTTAGACCTCGCTTGTCCCAAAGCGAATACTGAGCTCGGTAAACCTGTCCACAAGTTTAGAGAGTGAAGTGTCGATAAATAGATTATGGACAAGAAGCATCACAGTTTCTTCACCAAACTCAAATATCCTCAACAGCAATCTTCAACTCATAAGGCCCTTATAAAAGAGTGGTAACACTTATAATCGAAAGTAGGGCTAAGGAAACTCATCAAATCATGGCAATCATGTCCTTTGGTCAAAGAACAACTAATAGCTTTTACTTTTGCTCTTTCTCTTTATGTTTTGATGAGATTAATTGAAGCTTTTGAAAGAACATGTTATTAGGCAAGAAGTGAAAGTGTTAACGCAAAAGAAGATGTTTGCTTTAGCTGGGCTTGACAAACAACTTACTTATCAAATGATAATGTCAACAAGAATATGGTATGACAAATCTTAATGCAACTTTATATGAATGAATCCTCGTCAACATCAAATGTCTGCTCTCTTTAAGAATAGAAGGAAGTGGGAATAACTGACTCAACCTAAAACTAAGAGATAGGCCCTGCTCTAGGGCAGTAGGGAAAACTCATGTGCTATCCTTAAATCAAACAGAATGAAAACAAGTTTTGAAAGGTGCATGATTTGTCAACGAACGCTAATAGATAACTCAATTACTTCTCGAGCTGGACAAGTTTCGAGGAACGGCTCCCGTACGGGGACGATCACATCCCCTTAATCTCCTTTGTTTATCGCTGCCAAAAGTTTTCTGATTTCTCATGAACAAAGCGTGAAGGAGGGTTTGTTTGTTGTATTATCTTTTATGAGCCGGGCGCACTCATGCAAGTTCCTTCTCGTATTAGGGGTTTGCAGGCTAGCCATGCAATCCCGGGGTAAAACTTGTCCAACTCAAAAAGATCATGAATTAACTACTATTTCCTCATGAGCTAAAACAGGGGCACAAAATAGAAGATTTTGAACATTTAAGGATAACACACAAATTCTATACTTTAGGAGGTGGTAGTGGAATACCACGAATAGGAAGGTATGGTGGACTCATATGGAAGGTATTGGTTTAAGGGTATGGATGCACAAGCAGAATTCTGCTTAGTACAGAGTTTAGGCTAGCAAAGGCTTTGAGAGAACAGACAATTGATGATGACTAAGATGCAAAGCAATATAAAGCATAAACACTAAAATAAGCATAACACATCAAGTTGTCTTCCTTGTCAGCATAACACTTCAAGCATAATAACATAAAGGTTTTGGCTATGTCGCTACTTTAAGAAAATCATGCTTGATGTTATGACCGAAGCTATGTTTGCCAAGATTAAATAAAGTTTTCAAAGCCATACCTGATATAAGGTCAATACTCCCCATAAGAATCATCATATAAGGTCGATTGCGTGAAGAGAATACCGAGTGCAGCAAAGGAACCAATAGTCTTCTCATTAATATTCCATCATAGACGACTCCACACTCACAGATACAATCTCTCCACAGAAGGAGTGATAGACCTCAATGCACACACCTATTTCATAAGATAACCTCCCTAGGCATGATACGACTTTACTTGACTCTAAAAGGCAAAAAATAAAGATAAATATACCGGGCACTCCCCCAAGCTTGGAACAAGCCAAGGGAATGCCATTACCCAAGGAGATTTCACTACTCATTCTTGTTGACGTTGATCATGTGGTCCTCGGCGAAGCGCTTCCATGGAAGGGGTTCTCCAGTCTCATATGAGAAGTTTGTCTCCTGAATCCTGCATGCAGCACCCATACCCATGCGCATAAACCTTAGTTCATACTCACAGTTCTGGTGATGTAGATCATAAATTGGCCCTTGGAGCTCTTCAATTCTTTCTTCAGATGCGGTGATGCTTTTCCACATCTCCTTCATCTCCTTCAGGAAGTAGGTCTTCAGCTCGTTGATGATGTCAAAGTTAGCTTCAACACCACGCTCGATCATCTTCTTGTACTTGAAGACTTCTTGCTCCACTTCTTCTAGCCTGGCCTGGATGCTCCCCTCCTTGATAGGTCCCTTCAAATCTTCTTGATGGAGGACACCGTCCTCCATCCGAACAACCAGAGGGTGCTTCTTCACCTCAGCGAGGTAAGGGTTGATGACGTTGACGACGAACTTGTCCTTGGGAGAACTTGGAGAAGCCATGGCACCTAGGTCCAGCTGAAATATTCCCTGGCAGAAACAGATCAAAAAGAAAACACACGAAATCGCGAGATACGTTGCTGGAACATTCCGGGAAAATATATAGCAAAACTTTATGCACAGAAAGGAAGGTAACAAGCTAAAGCTCGGTCGGAGACGGACTCCTGGGTGCCCAGGCGGCCTCCCGACGCGGCCAGGAGGTAGGCCGCGCCAGGGGGGCGCCTGGGCCCCCTGGAGCTTGTCTCCGGTTCCACTTAGGCTTATAATTTTACCTATTTTGCAAAAACTCATAATATGGAACTTTTATGGTGATTCGCGATGTTTCCTTACCGTAATACATACCTTTTGTTATTCTGCTTCTGCTGGTGTCTGAAACAGGGCTGCAACATGTTCTTCGTGAGTTGTTGTGTATATCATGTCCACATCAACATTGACGGGGTCTCCTGCTATGTAATGCTTAAGTCTCTGCCCATTCACAACTTGAGGTTTGGTGCCTTCAAAATTGTTAATCTTGATTGCACCAGACCGATAGACTTCTTCAATATGAAATGGCCCTTCCCACCTGGAAAGTAGTTTGCCTGGAGAAAACCTGAAACGGGATCTAAACAACAAAACTTTATCACCAACATTAAATTCACGTTTTAGAATCCTCCTATCATGCCACTTCTTTACCTTTTCCTTGAACATTTTAGCTCTCTCATAAGCTTCACTTCTCCACTCATCTAGAGAAGTCAAGTTCATGAGACGCTTCTCACCAGTTAACTTTGGGTCACCATTAAGCTCTCTAACAGCCCAGAAAGCTTTGTGCTCTAATTCTAATGGCAAATGGCAAGCCTTGCCATAAACCATCTTATAGGGGGACATGCCCATGGGGTTTTTGTAAGCAGTTCTATACGCCCACAAAGCATCTCCTAACTTATTTGACCAGTCCTTTCTATTTCTATTTACTGTCTTCTGTAAGATCAACTTGATCTCTCTATTGGTGAGCTCAACTTTCCCACTAGTTTGAGGATGGTACGGTGAAGCAATTCTATGATTGACATCGTACTTGGCTAAAGCTTTTCTAAAAGCTCCATGCATGAAGTGTGATCCTCCATCAGTCATGAGATACCTAGGTACACCAAACCTAGGGAAAATCACATCTTTGAGCATTTTCAAAGAAGTCTTGTGATCAGCACTTTAATTGGGATTTCTTTAACCCACTTGGTCACATAATCAACAGCTACTAAAATGTGAGTGTACTTGTGCGAAGAAGGAAAAGGACCCATAAGATCAAAACCCCAGCAATCAAAAGGTTCAATCACTAGTGAGTAATTCATAGGCATCTCATTCCTTCTACTAATGTTACCAACTCTCTGACATTTATCACAGGCTAAAACATAATTTCTAGCATCCTTAAAGAGAGTAGGCCAATAAAAACCTGATTGAAGAACCTTATGTGCGGTCCTCTCTCCGGCATGATGTCCTCCATAGGGACTATCATGACACTGTCTGAGAATGTCTTTCTGCTCATGTTCCGGTATGCATCTTCTCACGATCCCGTCTGGACCTTCTTTGAAAAGATGTGGGTCATCCCAAAAGTAGTGCATCAAATCATGAAAGAACTTCTTCCTTTGCTGAAATGTTAAACCTGGAGGAAAATACTTCGCAACGATAAAATTAGCATAATCTGCAAACCACGGATCGGAAAGAGATTGTACTTTTACAACGGCAAGTTGCTCGTCTGGAAAATTGTCGTTGACTGGGATGGGATCATGCGGTATATCTTCCATCCTTGAAAGATTGTCCACCACCGGATTGTCTTCTCCTATCCTATCAACAATCTGCAAATCAAATTCTTGAAGAAGGAGTACCCATCTGATAAGTCTTGGCTTGGCATCCTTCTTTGTCATAAGGTACTTAATGGCAGCATGGTCAGTATGAATAATAACTTTGGAATCAACAATATACTGCCTAAACTTATCACAAGCAAACACTACAGCTAAGAATTCCTTCTCAGTAGTAGCATAATTCTTTTGAGCACTATCAAGGGTTTTACTAGCATAATGTATACCATTCAATTTCTTATCAACCCTTTGCCCTAAAATAGCTCCAACAGCAAAATCACTAGCATCACACATAATCTCAAAAGGTAAATTCCAGTCAGGTGGTTGTACTATAGGAGCGGTTATTAAAGATTTCTTAAGAACTTCAAAAGCCTCCTTACAATCTTCATCAAACACAAAAGGAACGTCCTTCTGGAGAAGATTAGTGAGAGGTCTCGAAGTCTTAGAAAAGTCTTTAATAAATCTTCTATAGAAACCAGCATGACCGAGAAAACTGCGAATACCTTTGATTTCCCTTGGATAGGGCATCCTCTCAATTGCTTAGATCTTGGCCTTGTCCACCTCAATTCCCCTTTCGGAAATCTTGTGGCCAAGAACAATTCCTTCGTTAACCATGAAGTGGCACTTCTCCTAGTTGAGTACCAGATTTGTCTCCTCACATCTCTGCAAAACTTTATTAAGGTTGTGGAGACAATGGTCAAAGGAAGTTCCATAGACGGAGAAATCGTCCATGAAGACTTCCACAATCTCTTCACAGAAACCATGAAAGATAGCAGACATACACCTTTAAAAAGTAGCAGGGGCATTACATAAACCAAAAGGCATATGCCTGTAAGCATAAGTACCAACGAGACAAGTAAAAGTGGTCTTCTCTTGATCAACAGTGTTAACATGAATTTGAGAGAAGCCAGAATAACCATCGAGGTAACAAAAGTGGGTATTTTTGGATAACCTTTCAAGCATTTGGTCGATGAACGGCAACGGGTAGTGATCCTTCCTGGTTGCCTTGTTCAGCTTCCTGTAATCAATACACATTCTATATCCAATTAGAATTCTCTGAGGTATTAGTTCATTCTTATCATTAGGAACCACAGTTGTACCTCCTTTCTTAGAAACACAGCGTACCGGGCTTACCAACTTACTATCATCTATAGGGTAGATAATACCTGCGGCTAGAAGCTTGAGAATCTCAGTTCTTACAACATCCATCATCTTCGGGTTCAACCGTCGTTGATGATCAACAACTGGTTTTGCATCGGGCTCAAGGTTGATAGTATGTTGACAGATAGATGGACTAATCCCCTTAAGGTCATCAAGGGTATAGCCAATTGCACCTTGGTGTTTACGAAGTACTTCCAATAGTCGCTCTTCTTCATATCCTGAAAGGTTAGAGTTGATAATAACAGGATATACTTTCTTTTCATCTAAATAAGCATACTTGAGCGTATCGGGAAGAGGTTTAAGATCGAACACCGGGTCTTCTTTTGGTTTTGATAAAATTCCCAAAGGTTCAACCGGAAGGTTGTGCTTCAGGATAGCAGGTTGTCTCGAGAATATTTCATCTAGTTCATTTCTTTCCTGCATATGCAAATCATTCTCGTGGTCCTCCATATATTGCTGCAAAGGATCATTAGGGGGAATAGCAATAGAAGTAATACTTTCAATAATTTTATCATCACTAGGTAAATCGGTACCATGAGGCTGCTTAGAGAACTTAGAAAAGTTAAATTCATATGGCTCACCATTGAATTCAACAAAAACTTTGGCTTTCTTGCAATCTATTATAGCTCCACAAGTTCTGAGAAAAGGTCTACCAAAAATGATAGGACAAAAATTGTCCCTCACTGAACCAAGTACTAGAAAGTCGGTAGGGTATTTTACCTTTCCACAGAGGACTTCAACGTCTCTCACAATTCCGATAGGAGAGATAGTTGCTCTGTTTGCAAGATGAATGGTAACATCAACTTCTTCATGTTCACAAGGTGAAATCTCACCGATGATCTCTTGATAAAGTGAATAGGGGATATCACTAGCACTCGATCCCAAATCGCATAGCCCATAATAATTGTGATCTCCTATTTTAACAGATACTACTGGAGTACCTGAAATTGGGCCTTTATTCTTGGCTGTGACAAGGTTAGTGGAAACAGCACAAAAATTTACATCGGAATCCAAAACATCATTAGTAACAAGGTCTTTAACCAATGCAACTTGAGGATCAACCTTGATCTGGTCCTCAGGCTCATCAATTCTTCTCTCACTTTTATTTATTATGCCTGCCACAAGAGAGTGCTCCCTTATCCTTTCGGGAAAAGGAGGCTTTTCATATATAACTGCAGGCAAAATAGGGTCAGCAACATGAATATCAACAGGTAACTCTTTGAAAGGTTCATGATGCTGATCTCTCTTCTTTTTAAAAGAATCAACGTGAGAGGCAAAATCCTTACAGAAATCAATCATTAGATGGGAATCAAGACCAATCTTAGAGCAAAAGGTATTGAAGTAATCAGTTTTCACATAGCTCTCAATATAATCATGCTCATAATTTATAGCGGGTTCAATACCTTTATCGATTTCCCAATCTTTGGTATTCCTCTGGATCCTTCCAATGAGATCACATCTTTCTTCAACGCTCTTTGTCTGAAATACCCCAGTAGAGGAGGCATCCAACATCTCCTTATCCTGACGAGAAAGCCTGGCATAAAAATTTGTAAGTATAATTTCCTTGGGGAGCTCATGAATAGGACATTTGAGCATTAGGGACTTCAATCTCCCCCAAGCTTGAGCAATGCTTTCTCCGTCACGAGACCTAAAGTTATAGATATAGTTCCTGTCTCGATGAATTTCATGAAGAGGATAAAACTTGGTATAAAAGAGAGACATAAGCTCTTGCCAATCAAGCAAGTGTGAGTTATCGAGAAGCTTATACCAATCTGAAGCTTTATCTATAAGCGATACGGAGAACAATTTCCTCATGACAAACTCCATTGATACACCTGCAAGCTTAAATAATGAACATAGTTGTGACAGATATAGCAAGTGTTCACCGGGATGTCTGTCTCCTGCATAATGATTAGCCAAAACATAATCGATAATACCAGTTGGTATTTTGTAGGGCACAATTTCAGTAGGGGGAGGAGCAACCACCACAGATGTGGGGCGTCTTCCCTCAAGCAACGATCCAATAGCAAGGTTGTCCATAAGGACAGAGAGCAGCAACAGCAAAATAAAAACAGAAATATAAAAACTTCCTTACCAGCTAACTTTACGAATAGCGCTACACTCCCCGGCAACGGCGCCAGAAAACGGTACTTGATGACCCACAACCGTAAGGGATCTATTGCAGCGTTTTCGATAAGTAAGAGTGTCGAACCCAACAAGGAGCAGAAGGTATTGATAAGTGGTTCTGAGGAAGGAATAACTGCAAGCACTGAAAGATAACTTTTTTAGGGGTTTTCTTGATATAAGCAACAGGAAGGTAAAAGCGAGCAAAGTAAAAGGCACTGGAGAGTAACAAGTGGCCCAATCCTTTCTGAGCAAAGGAGAGGCCTAGCAACGGAACTTATAAAGGCTAAAGTGTTCTTGAGGACACACGGGAGAGGTAGGCATGTGCTTTCGCCATATTCCGTATCGGTACTATGTGATGTGTTGATAAGTGTTGAGTGGGTGGATCTATGCTAGTACACTCTCTAGACTAAGATGAGTGCACTCTTATGATTAAACACCTTGCAAGCATCCGCAAATACAAGATAGTATTTAAGGCAAAAGCCTAACCATAGCAATACGGTCGATGATCCATTGTTCCCTTGTGCAAAAACGTGCGAACTGGGGTTCAGGTTTCTGTCACTCCGGCAACCCACCGTAAGCATTCTTTGTACACAATGTATTCCCCTAGGTCCTTAATAAGGCGAAGTGTTGAGTGTTCGACTCACACAACACCACTAGGAAAATAACAACACAACTTAAGTATCAAACAACACATATTACTTCAACATCATATGACTACTAACAACAAGACTTCTCCCTTGTCCTCAAGAACTAAAGTAACTACTCACAAGACATAAAAGAGATCATGATCAGTGGAGATAGATGGGTGATAAACAATCTGGACATAATGATATTTCTCCAACAAAACTTAATAACATTCACCACAAAGTAGTAATCAACACCGATTGAGTAGAGAGGATAGATAGTACGGATTACAACACAAGTTGCAATTGTCAGATGAGATTGGATGAAGATGGAGATGGTGCTGATGTTGGGGATGATGTTGATGATGATCTCAATGATGCCCGTGATGATGGTGATGACGATGGCGATGATCTCCCCTTCCGGGAGGTGATCTCCCCGGCGGAATCTGCCCGCCGGAGATGGCTTTTTCTTCTCTGTAGGTTTCCGTCACGGAGCGGCGGCGGAACTCCGTCAAAACTCTCCCCTTTTAGGGTTTTTGGATGACGAGGAGTACATAGGCAAAAGGGGGCAGCCGGGAGTGGGCCAGGGGCTCCAGGCGCCCTCCCGGCGCGGCCAGGGTGGAGGCCGCGCCAGGTGGCCGCCTGGGCACCCTGTGGCCCCCCTCTGGTTGCTCTTTTGCGTAGCTTCGTGATCCTTCTGGAAAATACCCTCCGTCGATTTTCAGGTAATTTGGAGGTATTCTTCTTCAGCAACTGAGCGTCCACTTTTTACCGCTGAATCCTGCGTCTGCTGCTTCGGCACCGGAAAGTTGCAAACTGTGTAAAATAGGCCAAAACAACATAAGAACATCATCGTAATGTGAAATATATCAATGAATAAGGATGAATTACGATATAAAATAGTGATGCATTTTGGACGTATCAATAGCAAGCTTCCACGCACCCCTGTCCATAGCTAGTTCTCTGGTGATACTCCAATCCTTTAGGTCTCTCTTAACGGACTCCTCCCATGTCAAATTCGGTCTACCCCGGCCTCTCTTGACATTCTCCACACGCTTTAGCCGTCCGCTATGCACTGGGGCTTCTGGAGGCCTTCGCTGAATATGCCCAAACCATCTCAGACTATGTTGGACAAGCTTCTCTTCAATAGGTGCTACCCCAACTCTATCTCGTATATCATCATTCCGGACTCGATCCTTCCTCGTGTGGCCACACATCCATCTGAACATACGCATCTCCGCCACACCTAACTGTTGAACATGTCGCCTTTTAGTCGACCAACACTCGGCGCCATACAGCATTGCGGACGAACCACCGTCCTGTAGAACTTGCCTTTTAGCTTTTGTGGCACTCTCTCGTCACAGAGAATGCCAGAAGCTTGGCGTCACTTCATCCATCCGGCTTTGATTCAATGGTTCACATCTTCATCAATACCCCCATCCTCCTGCAGCATTGACCCCAAATATCGAAAGGTGTTCTTCTGAGGCACCACCTGTCCATCAAGGCTAACCTCCTCCTCCTCACACCTAGTAGTACTGAAACTGCACATCATGTACTCAGTTTTAGTTCTACTAAGCTTAAACCCTTTCTATTCCAAGGTTTGTCTCCATAACTCTAACTTCCTATTTACCCCCGTCCGACTATCGTCAACTAGAACCACATCGTCCGCAAAGAGCATACACCATGGGATATCTCCTTGTATATCCCTTGTGACCTCATCCATCACCAAGGCAAAAAGATAAGGGCTCAAAGCTGACACTGGATGCAGTCCTATCCTAATCGGGAAGTCATCAGTGTCGACATCACTTGTTCAAACACTTGTCACAACATTATCGTACATGTCCTTGATGAGGGTAATGTACTTTGCTGGGACTTTGTGTTTCTCCAAGGCCCACCACATGACATTATGTGGTATCTTATCATAGGCCTTCTCCAAGTCAATGAACACCATATGCAAGTCCTTCTTTTGCTCCCTGTATCTCTCCATAAGTTGTCGAACCAAGAAAATGGCTTCCATCGTCGACCTCCCAAGCATGAAACCAAACTGATTTGTGGTCACGTTTGTCATTCTTCTCAAGCGGTGCTCAATGACTCTCTCCCATAGCTTCATTGTATGGCTCATCAGCTTAATTCCACGGTAATTAGTACAACTCTGAACAATCCCCTTGTTCTTGAAGATTGGTACTAATATACTCCGTCTCCATTCTTCTGGCATCTTGTTTGCCCGAAAAATGAGGTTGAAAAGCTTGGTTAGCCATACTATCGCTATGTCCCCGAGGCCTTTCCACACCTCAATGGGGATACAATCAAGGCCCATCGCCTTGCCTCGTTTCATCCTTTTTAGAGCCTTCTTGACCTCAGACTCCTGGATTCGCCGCACAAAACGCATGCTGGTCTCATCAAAGAAGTCATCAAGTTCAATGGTAGAACTCTCATTCTCCCCATTGAACAGCTTGTCGAAGTACTCCCGCCACCTATGCTTAATCTCCTCATCCTTCACGAGGAGTTGGTCTGCTCCGTCCTTGATGCATTTGTCTTGCCCAATATCCCTCGTCTTCCTCTCTTGGATCTTGGCCATCTTATAGATGTCCCTTTCCCCTTCCTTCATGCCTAACCATTGGTAGAGGCCCTCATACGCCCTACCCCTTGCTTCACCAACAGCTCACTTTGCAGCCTTCTTCGCCATCTTGTACTTCTCTATGTTGTCTGCACTCCTATCCAAGTACATGCATCTAAAGCACTCTTTCTTCTCTTTAATCGCCTTCTGGACGGCATCATTCCACCACCAGGTATCCTTATCTTCGCTTCTCCTTCCGTTGGACACTCCAAACTCCTCCGAGGCCACCTTACGAATGCAAGTCGCCATCTTCATCCACACATTGTCCGCATGCCCTCCTTCCTCCCGAGGGCCGTCCTTAATGACCCTCTCCTTGAATGCCTGAGCTAACTCCCCCTTGAGCTTCCACCACTTCGTTCTAGCGACTTTGGCACGCCTATCCCGCTGGACACGAGTCCGAAAGCGGAAGTCAGTAACCACCAGCTTATGTTGAGGTACAACACTCTCTCCAGGTATCACCTTACAATCTAGGCACACACGCCTATCTTCTCTTCTCGAGAGGAGGAAATCAATCTGGCTAGAGTGTTGGCCACTACTAAAAGTCACCAGATGTGATTCTCTCTTTCTAAAGAGGGTGTTAGCTACAATCATGTCGTAGGCTAGAGCAAAGCTTAAGACATCTTCTCCTTCCTGATTCCTGGTGCCATAGCCAAAGCCCCCATGCACCCCTTGAAAACCTGTGTTAGATGTACCCACGTGGCCATTGAGGTCTCCTCCTATGAAGAGCTTCTCACCAATTGGTACACTCCTAACCAAGTCTTCCAGGCCTTCCCAGAACTCCCTCTTGGTGTTCTCAGTGTGGCCTACTTGCGGGGCATACACGCTGATAACATTGAGAACTAAGTCCCCAACTACCAGCTTGACCAGGATAATCCGGTCCCCACGTCTCGTGACGTCTACCACTCCATGCTTGAGGCTCTTGTTGATCAAGATGCCTACGCCATTCCTATTTGCAGCCAACCTGGTGTACCATAGCTTGACGCCGGTACCCTCCACCTCCTTTGCCTTTTGTCCCCTCCACTTGGTTTCTTGGACGCAAAGGATATCAACACTTCTCCTTACCGCTGCATCGACTAGCTCCCGAAGCTTCCCTGTCAGGGACCCTACGTTCCAGCTACCTAAGCGGCTCCTCCTAGGCTCGGCTAGCTTCCTTACCCTTCGCACTCGTCGAGTTAAATGCGAAGACCCTTGCTCATTTTCCACTGCATCCGGGCGCCGATGTAGCGCGCCACAAAGGATGCGACGACCCAATCATGGCTCACTTGCCACCGTATCCAGATCAAGATACGGCGCGCCACCAAGGGGGTGACGTCCCGGCCCTTGCCCATTTGACACCACACCCGGGTTCCGATGTGGCGCGTCGCTGAGAGGGTTACGCCCCAACGAAAATCTTTTGGGTTTCATCTCCATAAGAGTAGCTGAGTTTTCACGTTGGCTCGCCAAGCCTAACACAACCCTCCTCCTTTACCCGGGCTTGGGACCGGCTATGTTGAGACAACATAGGCGGAGACCGGCTATGCTGAGACAACATAGCTAAAAAATAATTATACGGGCAAAATTGTTTTTGGTCGCAAGTACATCCCACACAGTCAGTCCCTGCTAAACATTTCGCTTTGTATGCACATCCCACACAGTCGCTCCAAGGAAAACATTTCCGTTCACAGGTACATCACACACAATTTTCCTCGTTAAATCGTTTGTGATAGTGTTGCCATTGCACACGATATTAACAATTTTATCGTTTGCGTTATTGAGTGCATCACACACAGTGCATAGAAGAAATTGTGTGGCAAAGGTTGTCCATCACACACATTTTTTATGAGGATGTCGTGTGTGTGCAGTGGAGATTGATCGCACACGTAGTGAATCCTAGAAACGTTTTTTATCTCCACGACGACCGCAGACGTTTCACTTTCGCAAACCATGTGTAGTGTTATCCCTAATTAATCAGTAATTAATCTCTAATTTGAAAATCACATGTTCTGAATTTAGAAGTAGGCAATCACTTATTTCATATCCAACCATGTTTATTATAAATATATGTTCAACCACGAATGCATAATTCGATGCGCATGTAAATATACTGAAGAACTACAGAAGCACCAAGTAAAGAATGATGAACCACAGTTGTACTAAAGACTATAAAGAGACATGTGAAAGACATTCTGGTTGCTGGAGAAGGTGAAGCGGAATGCCCATATTATGCCCTCCTCCATGCGTAATGCGCGCACGACTCTAGGCCAATCCCTTGTGATGACTGCCCGTCCATCCTTCACTGTCTTCATTACGACTTCTCGATGCTCATTGTAGTGTGGATGAAATACTTTAACCTTCATTGTGTGTCCACCAATCATGTAGTTAGCTAGGTAATCTTGAGTGAACTGCTTCGGGAACCATTGGGAACGAAAAAGATTCAGACATTATTGTCTAACAACTCATTATGGGCAGTAAAAAGAGAAGGTTGCAGAGTTTGTAGTTACCATCCTACAGCTCATTGTTGTGTTGGATAGAGCATAAACAAATAATTTGCTTGCCACCATTCGTATCTTTTTGCTAATAATCCTTATCAGTTTCCTCACTTGATGCTTGTTCATGAATATCTCATTACCCCATACGCAAAAAGGGTCGATGCATGGATCCTTGCCAAGGGCATATGTACCTACAAGCAAAAAGTCAATATTAGAACCTAACAAGTGTCCATGCCCGGATCTATATGCACTACATTTTGGAAAGATGGGGGGAGTACAAGCTGAGGGATGAAGCTAACCTCGGCGGAAAATGGTGGCCACTCCTGTTGTTGGCCTACATAAGTAGTGGAAAGGCATGATAAGTACAACAACCTTAACATCAAATAAATATAGCAAAGGTGAACAATATCATCTCCAAATGATACCTTGAATGTGTTGGTTTCAGCATGTTGTTAAAGCAGATATAAAATGGAAGGCAATGTTACCGACAGCAGGCTTAACAGCCATCAAATATTACAATTCAAACTGGTATTGTTGGAAATGAATAGAACGTAGGTAATGCTTAAACATCACACTAGATAAATGTGTAAAACTGACATAAAGGGCATATGTTAACTACACCAGGAATAACTGGAATCAAATATAGCCGTTCAAACTGGTATTGATGTAGTCGAGCTGCATAGTTCTGACTTGCACATAATGAACGACACAATGTGAATGACTGAAATAAACAAGGCATAAATGACCAGTATAACAACCAAATATAGCCATTGAAAACTAGACAGAGTCTCACTACAACCAACCTAACAAGCAAATACAGATAAACAGGGCATATGTTTGAAAACTCGACAAATGCTCACTACAACCAACCTAAGAAGCAGATAAAGATAAACAAGGCATCTCCTTGATAACTAGACAAATGCTAGAAAAAATCAACCTAACAACCAAATACAGATAAACAAGGCATTTGCTTGATAACTAGAAAAATTCTAAAAAAGCAACCTAACAAACAAATACAAATAAACAAGGCATCTGCTTGATAACTGGACAAATGCTCACTGCAACCAAAGTAAGAACCAAATACATATAAACAAGGCATCTGCTCGATAACTGGAAAAATGCTCACTCCAACCAACCTAAAAACAAAATACGGATAATCAAGGCATATACTCACTATAAACAACCAAATATAGCCATTTGTGAAGCTGAAGTGGATAATTCATACTTAAACATCACATAGCCCTGTTGAACAATACATTTTTGCATAAATGAAATAATTAAACATGGCACAGTTAAAGCTGATAGAATGTTGCCTCACATTTCATGGACGGGATCCTTCTAGTTGGAAGAGTAGAGACCCATGGTGCGCTCTCTGATGTCACAGATGGGTTGTTTCACCTTGGAAGAACCTTCGTGGGTGCCCTCCTTGTGGTTGTGGTCGATGAGATCTGACTTGGAAATTGAGGATCCCAAGCCGCCGCCGTAGAACATGTCCTTCGGAAATGACAAAATGGGCTCGATAGCGTATAAAGCTCGCAAATCCTTGATCGCTTGGCGAAGGAGATCAGCGGCAGGGCCATCCAAGAGATCAAGGGCGGTTGAACCAGAGGGGTTGGGGATGGACCACTTAACCTGTGACGTGGCCCGCATGATGTCGTCGTTGTAGATGAGCTTGATGTCGTAGCCAGCTTTCCCAAGATACAGTAATATGCTAGCCCGATGACATGAAGCCTTCAGCATGGCAACATAGTCAACATCTTCACCGGCTTCCGCGGCAACATGTTGCTCCGGTATCGACAGGTCGGGGAGAACGGCGGCCACCTCGCTAATGTCCGCCAGAGAGGCCATGATAAACCTCGTCTTGGCCGAACGCTCGTTGGGCTCCTCGGGATACATGGTCGAGCTTAGGCTGCGACGTTCTAGAGCAGTGGATGTGGATCTAGCGGGGAGGGACACCGCAGGCCTCATCTAAAAACTCAGGGGAGTGGGGCAACGGTATGGGAATCGCTGGGTAACCTGAACTTTACTATCTAAGCTAGGAGGAACGGGCAGACCGGCAGGGGTTGGCGGTGGCGCCGGTGGCGGCTGTGAACTAGGGTTCGAGGGGAGGAGGGGCGGGTGGGGGACTATACATGTGGAGGGGGGTCGGTGTTTGAGGATACGCCGCGGCTACTTAAAATTTTAGCAATGGTGGTTGTAGATGATGGTGAACGAGGGAGGGCGACGGTTCAAATGCCTCGCTACTGCAATTTTACTATAAGGTCGGTGCTAGAGGAGTATGGGTGACGGTTCATGTATGGTGGCTACTAAAAATTGGGTGAAGGAATTGATGCTGGGTGGGAGTGCTGGAGTGCCCAGGATCGCGCATGGTCCAATAAGAATATGCGTGTATGATAATAAGGAAAAGTGGCGCGGACCCGCCGATTTTTGCAACGCTCAAGGCGGTTATTTTGTTTTTATATTTCTAGCTAGCTAGTCTATCGCCCACGGTTCGTCCTAATTTCCACATAAACTTACCTGCCTTTAGCTTGCACGGGTGGTGGTTTTACAACGCACCTGCATCGCACACGGTTAAGCCAGTACCTCCACCCTTTGCTCGCGCTTGAGCGGTCATGGTGATTTTAGCACACACTTGCATCACACACAGTTGAGCTAGTACCTCAACCTTTGCTCGCACTTGCGCAGGCGTGGTGATTCACGCTGGTCACCCTATGGGACCTACTCCCTCCTATCACACACATTTGTGTTTTTAGAAACTGTGTGGGATATTTTACATGGCCGGTGGGTCGCCGCTAGCCTTCAATGAGCACTGACACTGGTAGCGGGAAAAGGATGGGAGAAGAGGCGGGAAACCGATGAGAGGAGTGGCGAGAAACGATAGCCTATTTTGAAAACCTAGTAGAGAAGGAAGCTCTGCATGTGCTGTCGAATGGGCTCAGGGTTGCCGTTCGATCTAGGAGCATCCAATGGTTCACATGTACGATCCGTGGGGTTTGGGTTCTGGCCAATCAGATTCCACGACTCAGATCGCGCGCGTAGTTGGGGGGAGAATATCATATGGAAACCAACATTCGGTGGAAACCGGTGAAAACCGCGAGAAAAAGGATGTTTTGAAGTTTCAAAAAAAAATGAAAAAATGCGGGATTTTAAGAGGATGATGTTCTATTGTTACACAAAATTTCAAGTTGAAACACATTACGAGATGTGAGCTATGAAAAAGAAAAAATTAGCGTTGAATAGTGTCGAATAGTAATGTCACTATTCAAGGATGAATGTGTCTTTTTCATAGCTCGCATCTCGTAATGTTTTTCAACTTGAAATTTTGTGTCGCAATAAAACATCACATTCTTAACATCCCCCATTTATCAGATTTTTATGAAACTTTAAAATATGGTTTCCACGAAGTTTTCATTGATTATCAGCTTTCTTGAGTGAACCGTATGCTATTTGAAAACATTTCGTGAGAATAATCTCGGTTTTTAAATCCCTGTAAATCCAAAACTAAGCCAAAAATCATGAAACCTTGCATGGTGTCACCAAATGGCACTTATATGTCGAGGAATTTTTTTCGTCCATTGTGGCGCAAGTTTTATTAAAAGCTTCTTACAAACCGGAGCTTCTCTCAAAGAAGCCTCGTGGTTCCGATAAGGAAACATGTCACCCTTGTGGGCGAAACGTAATCAATGCCTCTTTTCACCTTGTATTTTCTTCTACGGGCAACATGGAATGACAGGATATCCGTGCTGAAATATAAACTTTTTCGGGGTTCGTTTGGCCTTTTTATACACTAACTCAGTTTCCTACGCATTTAATGTCCATAATTCAAATCTGAACTACAAATACATGCTCCAGCTCACCAAAATGGCTAGAAAAATTATACATGTGTGCTTGGGTGCATGTTTAGGTTCCATGCCAGGAATGGGAACGAATTACAACTGTACCCGCGTCTTGGCTCATCCTCAAACATTTCGAATCTCGGTTTTTAAGTCCCCATAAATCCAAAACTCACTTGAAAGTCAACAAAGGTGGCATGGTGTCACGTCATGGCACATATATGTCGTGGTAAAAACATTGTCCAATTTGGGCCAAGCTTTAATACAAACCTCTTACAAAAACTAGAGCTTCTCTCAAAGAAGCCTCGTGGCTCCCATAGGGAAACTTGTCCCCCTTGTCGACGAAACGTAATCACTTCCTCTTTTCGCTGTATTTTCTTCTATGGGCAAAATGGAACGAAAGGATATCCGTGCTGAAATTTAAACTTATTCAGGGTTGTTTGGCCTTTTTATACACTAATTGAGTTTCCTAGGCATTTAATGTCCATAATTCAAATCTGAACTTCAAATACATGCTCCAGTTCTCCAAAATAGCTAGAAAAAGTATACGTGTGTCCTTGGGTGCATGTTAGGTCCCATGCCAGGAATGGGAACGAATTACAACTATACCCGTGTCCTGGCTCGTCGTCAAACATTTCGAATCTCGGTTTTCAAGTCCCCATAAATCCAAAACTCACCAGAAAGTCATCAAATGTGGTACGGTGTCACGTCATGGGATATATATGTCGTGGTAAAAACATTGTCCAATTTGGGCCAAGCTTTATTACAAACCTCTTACATAAACCAGAGCTTCTCTCAAAGAAGTCTCGTGGTTCCGATAGGGAAACGTGTCCCCCTTGTGGGCGAAACGTAATCACTGCCTCTTTTCGCCTTGTATTTTCTTCTACAGGCAACATGGAACGACAGGATATCCGTATTAAAATTTAAACTTATTCTCGGTTGTTTGGCCTTTTTATACACTAATAGAGTTTCCTATTCATTTATTGTCCATAATTCAAATCTGAACTACAAATACATGCTCCAGTTCACCAAAATGGCTAGAAAAATTATACATGTGTCCTTGGGTGCATGTTTAGGTCCCATGCCAGGAAAGGGGATGAGTTACAACCGTACCGGTGTCCTGGCTCATCCTCAAACATTTCGAAAATCGGTTTTTAAGTCCCCGTAAATCCAACACTCACTATAAAGTCATCAAAGGTGGGATGGTGCCACGTCATGGCACATATATGTCATGGTAAAAACATTGCCAATTTGGGCCAGGCTTTATAACAAACCTCTTACAAACTGGAGCCTGTCGCAAGAACCCTCGTGGTTTCGATAGGGAAATGTGTACCCTTGTGGGCCAAACGATAATCACTCCAACTTCTAGCCATCTATTTTCTTCTACATGTGACACGGAACAACGGGAGATTCTCGCTAAATTTGAAATTATTCAGGGTTCATTTGACCTTTTTATTCATTAATTGAGATTTCTAGGCATTTAATGTCTGAACGAATCTGAACAAATTCAACCGCCTCGCCGTCCTGGCTTGGCCCTAGACATTGCGAATCTTGATTTTTATATCTCTGTAAATCCAAAACTCATCAGGAAATCATGAAACTTGGTATGGTGTCACTACATGGTGCATATAATTGTCCAATTTGGGCGAAGCTATATTACAAGCCTCTTACAAACCGGAGCCTGTTGAAACCCTCATGGTTCCGGTAGGGAAACATACCCCTCTTGTGGGAGAAACGATAATCGTTGCCTCTTCTCGCCTTGAACTTTGTTTTCTACAGGCAACATAAAATAACAGAAGTGTCGGTCTGAAATTTGAAATTGTTCAGGGTTCGTTTGGCCATTGTATATATATTACTAATTACTAAGTTTTCTACGCATTTAATGTAGTCCATAATTCAAATTTGAACTACAAGCACATGCTCCAGTGAAGCAAAATGGGTGGGAAACCGTACATGTGTCTTTTGGTTCATGTTTAGGTCTCATTTCAGGAATGTGAATGAATTACAAACTTGTCATTGTCCTGAAACATTGAGACTCTCGGTTTTTAAATCCAAGTAAATCAAAAACTCACCCAAAAAATGAGACTTGGCATGGTTTCATAACATGGCACATATATGTCGTGGTAAAAAAATGTTCAGTTTGAGAAGAGGCCCACACATTAGAAGCCAACGATGTTCTTTTTGAAATAAAAAGCTGACAGGTTAATATCACAGACGGTTGTATTATATTAACCGTGTCGAAATTTAACCATACTCGGTGGCGTGCGTGCAACTATTTGATTAGATGGGATAAGCGCGAGAAGTCCACCGTGGAGGCTCGACAGGATGCGTGCGAGCACTCCATCGCACAGGCTCGACGGAACACGTGCATCTTGTCCACCTCTCAGGCTTGACGGGACACGTGCGAGCAGCAAGGCCGCCCATGCTCATAGGGAAGCGAGCTCTTTGACCTCCATGCACCAGCCGTCGCCCACCTCACTCACAACTTCTCCATTAATGGGTTAATTAAAGCACCTGGATGGAGGGTAGCATTTGCTTTGTTCATGTTTTCAACTCGTATTTGAGCCTAATTTAAATTGCCACATAGGGCAACGGATAATACGACCACAAATAACATGGCAATGGATTATACGACGACAAATTTACTATGGCGCGGATAATAATTGTCTCACATATTCTGGATAATTTAAAATGCCACATGCGGCAAAGACCGGAAGACACGGGGGCAAGAGAAGAAGGAAATTGCAGACAACAATCTGGGTTACTACTGTCTCTACTCGTCGATGGATCGTCGGGCGATGACATCCTCCAGCTCCTTCTTCAATTCCTCATGACTTTTCTTGAAAGCAGCCACAGATTCCTCCACCTCTGGCTCTCCCTCAATCCGGAGCTTCCTCAAGTCACCCATCACTTCCTTGACGATTGCTGTCAACATCATCCCCGAGGCACTCCTCTGCTCATGCAACATCTTCCAGCTGGCGGCCTCCTCCTCCTTCTTGGCGAGCGCATTCAGGAGCTTCGCATTGCGACCCATGAGTTGCTCGATCAGGCCGGTCGCCTTGTCACTGGAGGCATTGCTGATCTTGAGCAGCTTCATCAAGCCGTCGACCAGCTCCTGCTGCGTAGTGATGCCAGCGAGAATGTCGTCATCGCCTACGAAGGACTTCAGGAACACCGGCTCGTCACGATGGCCGACGACACGAATGCACTTGTGAGAGCCCTCGCGTGCCCATGAGAACTCGTTCGAGGTCCCCGCGGTGCGCCGGGACATCTCTGTTGCGGCTGCGGCTTTGCGGCGGGACCTCTCTTGTGCTTCTGCGGCCTTTGTCTTTGCTTCCTAGTCATATGTCCACCCTAAACTCCTCCTACCGTTCATGGCGGAACGACTTGACAGGAAAGACCTAGTTTTGTGGGTAATGAGGAGAGGAACTGTGAAGTAATCTTCGAGTGGGTAGTTTTTATAGCTCGGTGCTAAGTGTGAACACATATTAGTTTGATAGGTGTGAACAGATTTGCAATTACTTATTGTGTTGTAATCTGCAATGTGACTAGAAACAAGGTCAAAATTTATTGAAGGCAGAAGGTTGACCACGTGGTTGCTCGCTGTTGAGTCGGCGGTTTGCCATGTATCACACACATCTTGTTAAGTTGAACCGTTTCTGTTGTGTTCGCTAATCAAAAACAGTTCGTCTGAGTGAACTGTATGCCCTATATCACACACACCTTGATCTGGCTAACCGTTTCCATTGCACTCCCTAATAGAAAACAGTTCATTGGAGCGAACTATATGCCGTATATCACACACACATTGATCTGGCTGCCCGTTCCTATTGTTCTGCCTCATCGCAAACAGTTCGAACGGCTCAACCGTGTGCCCTGGATCGTACATGCAACTACAATCTGAAACGTGTTTGATGTATCATTCATCGCAAATGTATTGCACGTTTTTGACGGTTTTTTACATCCCCATTTGTGATTAATGCATCGCACAAAGTTTCGTTAAAGGGTCTCTAATCGTAGTGTCGCGTTATCAGCAACCTGCAGTAGTGACTCTTATAAAAACAGAGTTGGTGAAGATGGTGTGCCTACCATCCTACAATATAGGCCGTCCGATCTATATCTGACGGATAGGAAGGAAACTATGAGAATTTTGCAAAAAGATATCCGCACTCCTCTCAACATTTGCAGATAAGGCCTTCCCTTGTTCATCCTTATCTCCCACAGGATAAACTACTCATATAAATGCATCTTGATGTTCCGTGCAATGCATGGGCATCTTGCCACTGCACTATGAAGTCAAACGCACCCAACTAGTGGTGCTCTTCTCCCTTGTTTCTCTCTCCTTATTCTAACTCAGCCGACATTCGGTGAGTGGGTTGGGGATTTGCGAAGGTACTAGTAAACTAGGACGTAGGTAGTAAACCAGGATGAAGACAGTGATAGGTCATACACTCATACGTGTACTAGATATAATTAACGCCACCAAATAAAAGCAAGGGATCACACATGTCATTTGCGACTGGAATAAAAATTCCACACAGTTGCACATTAAGGCCACTAGGCGATGTGGTGTTGGTTACAGGAGGCAAGAACAAAGATGCATCCATCCACGACATCCTCCTCCTTGACTCAGGGCATCAGCCCACCGAATGGGTGCTAAGTAGTAGCGGCTTTCTTGGCCAGGTCCACGTGCTTCTGAACAATGGCATCCAAAGATTCCAGTCGATCGAAGAAGGCCAACGTCTTGCTGTCCTCCCTGGCCTTGTAGTGGTCTATGTAGACGATTTCCTTGTAGGCGTGGATGTGTAGGTCTCTGGTTTCTTGCATGTCGAGGTGATGCGCTGCAAGCGTGGCCTCGAGGTGCACATTCTTAGTCGCGACCTCCGGCAGCTGCAGTATCACCAATGCTTGAAAGAGTTCGTCACCATGGAGGCCGATAAGGGTGGAAGGTAACGAGGAGCCTGGGCGCACTGTCTCGAGGAGTACGATGAGGTTGTCCGCATTATTCCTGATGGCGGTGAACTTGTGGATGGAGCGGACAATCATCTCGTCCACGCGAGAGGCGAAGCCGGCGTCGACGAGGGCTATGACACAGGCGGTCACCAGCACCGTCTGGAAACTCTGAGTGGTTCGGGGCCGCAGGCCGTCGTCTTGGATGATCTGGAACAGCCGACTGCTGCTCGCGTCCATCGACGCCATGGGTGCTTGTGGCTTCTTGTCACTTCTCTTGGTCTTGGATTGTAGTGAGCACTGTTGCGCAGAGACAAGGAGTAGATGGATTGGAGTCGTGGGGCGCTTTTATATAAGAGTCCAAACTGCGTTGCATTGACATCGTGCTGGCTCCATTCTGCTTCTCCCACTAATTCCCTCTGCATGCTCATTAAATAAGGACGCACCATTGATCGTTCAACGTTTCGGGAACTACAACCCGCTCCCTCGTTGGCATTCAATGATTCAAGCCATATCAACGTAAATGTGTGTTAAAAAGAGACTACTGCATTGTGCACCGCGACCAAGGTGGAGAGGAAAACGAGAGAAATTAATATTTATTTGCTAATTAATATGATTGCTTGCAATGAACTGACCATTGCATGTAGTGCTACTACCTCAGTGTCGGGGAAACTGACCGCCCGCGAACACCTATGGGACCGGAGCCCCTTCTACGTTGCGGTATGGGAGCGGAGGGAGCACGGAGAGCAGATCGAAGAGCACACGCGGGTAGTTTACCCAGGTTCGAGCCGCGATGTCCGCGTAAAACCCTACTCCTGCCTTGGTTGTATTGAGTTCTTGGGCTCGGGAGCTTGAAGATCTACAGTACTAGCTACACTGAGCGAGAGAGTGGTTTAGTTTCTGGGATCGAACCCCCTCTACGTTGTGCATGGGCCTCCTTTTATAGCTCAAAGGGGTCACCGACAGGTGTCAACGTAGAGGAGGGTAAAAATGTAAAACTGGTGGTGGTTGTAACAGTGCATGAACAGTGTATGAACAGTGGTCTTCACCTAACTCTGATGGTGGGGGACAAGGGCATTGAATGCCCATCGCCGTCGCCCCAAAAGCGTCCGTCCATGCGTCTCCGTTCGCCACGGCGATAGCCTCGTCACCGCGGCTTGCCACCGTGTACCCCAGGCTGCACAGCCATCTGCCACGTGCCCCTGGAAGGGCCACAGGGCGACGCGTGGCCATATGATCTGGAGCGCAGGCATACAGCATATGCTTCCCCGGCAAGCACCTTGCCGGGGTCGCAACCTTGCCGGGCCCGGAAGCTTGTCGCTCTCCGAGCCCTGCCGGGGCGCATGATGCACCGCGATATATCTGCTGAAGTGTTATTCTTTGGCCTTCCGGGCAAGCTCCTCTTGCCAGGGTCTTGTGCTGAAATGATAACCTTGAGCCTGATGCGATCTTCCCGGCAAGCTCCTCTTGCCGGGGCCTTTTTCTTCTGACTTGTATACTTTGTTCTTGAATGGCTCAAAGGGGTCTGGCGAGCCAGACCATGGGACGCTGCTACTGCCCGTGCACAAGTCGCGATACTAAGGTACCCCTACTTTAGTACACCGACAGGAGCCCCCGGGCCTGGGCCACACACGGTGCCGAGCGCTGTTGGGCCAGGCCCAGAACAGTGCACGGGCACATGCGGCCCACGGCGCGTCGTTTCCCAGCCCAGATTCGCCGCATCCCTCCCTAACGGCACGCGTCGATTGCGGCGTCGTGGGAGAGATCGTGGCCTGTTTCTTTAATGGGGAAATGCGGAACGTCCCCCACTTCCCCCTTAAAAGCAGAGGAAGCAGGGGCAGTTTCCCCCATTGCTTTCATTGCGCCTTGAATCTCCAGAAACCCCCGCCGCTCCCTTCTTCTGCCCTTCCTCCGCCGTCTTCTCCACCCGCAGCGCCGTCGTCCTCCCTCGCCGTCCCCGCCATGGCCCCGAAGAGCGACCAGGCGAAGAGCGACAAGGCGAAGAGCGATAAGGCGAAGAAGGAGAAGTCCGACAAGGCGGCGAACCTGGCAGCCATGCGGAGAAGGATGGTGGTCTTCCCGCCGAGGCTCGGCGCGAGGGAGCTACGGGACAAGTACTACTTGTTCTGGGCGAGGGAGACGAAGGCTCACCCTCGCACCAGAGTCCTCCCCGCCGTGGCCGTCGACATGTTCCCGGGAGGTTACCACTTCTTCGCTTTGTTCTTCTATTGCGGTCTCTGCCCTCCGTATTCGGAGTTCTTCTGTGATGTGATGAACACGTACGGACTCCACCTCTTAGATTTCACCCCGAACATCGTCCTCACTTTGGCCGTTTTCGCACATCTGTGCGAAAACTACGTCGGGGTCCACCCAAATGTAGCTCTTTTCCGCCACTTCTTCACGCCTAGAGTATAGTCCGGATCCCCACTCTCCGGCGGCATCTCCTGGATCTTCAGGCTGAACAAGAAGAAGGCGTACTTGAATGGAGAGCTTCGCGGCAAGTGGGAGGAGTGGAGGGCTGACTGGTGCTGGGTCATGGAGGATGAGCCCGAGCAGTTTACCTTGCCGCGCCAGACTGCAATAGTGCGCGGCAAGGATTGGAGCGACTTGGCCCCAGAAGACGACAAGCTGCAGATTGCCCTTACTAGGATCCTTCGTCTCCGGGCTGCCAATCTTACTGTAGGTGAAGTCGGGGCCGATTTCCTCCGCCGCCGCATTGCCCCCCTGCAGGAAAGGAAGAGGCCTGCCTGGGAGTTTGGCAACGCGGCAGACCGCATGAGGCTGCGCCCCGGGCTGAACTATAATTTCACCGTCTTGGAACTGAAGGGGATGGTCCGGGAGCTGTTCAAGCATGACCCCAAGCACCCGGAGTTGTTCAGACCGTCGGTCGGAGTAGTTCCTTTGTGCAACAATACTGCCCTTAGTGCCATCCGCGCGGTGATACCTGAGTGTGACTCCCACGGGGTCGTCCCCACTTGGCTGGTGCCTTCAGTGGAGACCGTGCAGACCTTCTTTGATAATCTGGTTGAACGGCCACGCAACCCCGAGGAGAAAAAGGGCCTCACCCGGGAGACCACCGAACGTGATGTGGCATACATAGCCAACAGGATGGAGGAGGCCGCCGCGGCTGCGGCCGCAGGTGAATTTGGGTACACTGTAGATGAAGCAGAGGCGGCGGACGCAGTGAGCCAGGCCGAGGAGGAGGAAATCCTCAAGCTGCTGAAGATTGCGCCCGAGGAGTTTGCTGGGGAGCCCGCCGGGCCTTTCGGGACGAGCGAGGCTGCCGGGCAGGGCCCCGAGTCCAGTGAGCCCGCCGAGGAGGACGCCGAATCGGGTGATTCCGACGAAGACTCGGGCGGGTCACTAAACTTGGACGACGATGCCTTCTCGTCTTCAGAGAATTCTCCGCCATCGCCAAGTCCTCCGCCACAACAAAGGAAGCGCCTCCGCAAGGCCGCTGAGACGGTGAGGCCACAGGCGCCCCGTCAGCAGCTGAAGCGCCGGGCGACGCGCGCCACCACGACGAGCAAGGTCGTCAAGGAGGCGCCCCGTGCCCGAGCGACAAGCGAAGGGGGGTCTTCTCGGAGTGGCTCTGGGGTTCCTTCCGCCCCTCGGTCCTCAGCGACAACCGGCGCGGGGTCTTCACAACCCACAGCTCCGGAGCCTGCCAAGCGCCCGAGGGAGCCTTCTCCTCCAGCTCCTCGCGCCGGAGCACGTGAGGCACAGTTTGACTTCTCCGCCCTCAGCTCGGATGAAGAGGAGGAAGAGTAAGCATTTGCAAATTCTATTTCCTTTGATTTTGTCTTGATTTCTCTTGCTCGGTTCTGATCTTATTTTGGCATCCAGGACCTTGACCCAGAGGATGGCGAAGAGGGCCAAGATCCCTGTGGTCGATCTCGAGGACGACGAGCCAGTCGCAGCGGTAGGTGATGCGCCAGCGACAGACTTGCCGGACCAGCCTGCTGCTCTATAGAGCAGCCCCCAGCGTAAGTCCTTTGCTTACTTTTCTGTTTGTCGGGCATGCTTGAGGTAGTTATCCTTATTAATATTTTGTTGTCTTGTGCATAAGTGGAGCCGCAGCCGCAGGAGCACCAAGAGGTCGCCCCCGACGAACCGCTTGTCCCACCCTCCCCGCCAAGGATGAGCTCCCCCGCAAGGGACGGTGCTCCGCCAAGGATGGGTACTCCGCCAAGGGCGAGCACCCCGCCAAGGGCGAGCACCCCGACAAGGGTGGACTCCCCGCCAAGGGAAGGCGCCAGCGGCCCTCCGCCGGCGGGGGCTTCTTCTACGCTGCCAAGGGATAACTCCCCGGCGAGGGACCCCGTTGTTGAAGAGGCCCGCGAAGGTAACTCTTGTAATTTGTTCTTCTTGGATTCTTCTTTTTGGATATTTGCTTGACGATTCTTTCTTTTCTTTTTCTTCCGTTGTCAGACCCGCCTGCCTCGGAGCTGATGGAGACGGAAACCATCGCCGAGGAGGAGGTGCGCAGCGACGCTGGCGATGGCACCGCTGCGGAAAGAATGGCCGGCGCCGACGAGCCAGCCGCCGAGGAGACTGCCCCGACCGCTGACGCCGCGGCTGGGGAAGGGACCGGCGACCACACTGCTGGCCCGGAGGCCACAGGAGCGCCGGACGCTGCACCGGCCGCCGACCCCTCCGCCTCCGCACCTGGGTCGGGCGTCTATCTGGAGGCCGCCAACGGGGTCTTTATCCAAGTCCCGTGGGCGTCCTCATCAAGGGCACCCGCGGAGGGGGAGACCTTCGACGGAGAAGTTCTCGCCTCCACCGGGCTGAAGGTTGTCGACGCGCCCGGCAGCAGCAACGAGCCCGAAGAGGAGCAACTCCTACGTCGACTCCTGGGTTTGTACCGGGCCAGGCAAGCGAAGCTGGAGTCCCGAGAGGCTCTAGCTGCCAAGGCTGGTGCTGATCTAGAGAAGCGTGCCGTGGAGCTCCGTGCCGCCAACCATGCGGCCGTCCGAAACTTGGCGGAGGAGCGCGAAGAGCTTGCCGGAGCACACCAGGTGTTCCTCCTCGAGAAGGCCGAGGTGGAGGAGCAGGAGCGTCTGGCCGCCGAGGAGCTGTCTCGGCGGGAGGGAGAGCTCAACCAGCGGAAGGTCGACCTCGACAGCCACGAGGACGACCTCACCGCTCGTGAGAAGGCCATTGGCGGGGCTCTGCAGGAGGCGAGGGATGCCGCCGCTGCCGCAGAGACCGCTAAGAGGGATCTGGAGGCGAGGGTGGCGCAGATGGAGCAGAACTTGAAGGCGAGTGAAGACAGGGTCACTGCGCTCAATATGGCGCGGGAGAAGGACGCCCACACCAACTCGGAGCTGCAAGTCCGCCTCTCCGAGAAGGGCAAAGAGCTCACTGACGCCAGGGACTCCATCGCTGAATTGGAGCTGAAGGTTTCCACCCTCACCGACTCGCTTGACGCTGCCCGGGACCGCGAGACGAAGCTGAAGGACGATCTCCGTACTGAGATGGCCTTGCTGGAAAGCGCCGCCGTCTCGCAAAACCACTTCCAGCGGACGGTGGAGCAGTGGACCGAGGAGCTCGTCGCCTCCGCCGCCAACATCGACAGGGAGATGGTGGTGTTGAGGGCGGAGCACCTCGCGTACTCCCCCGACGAGAGCCTCCCCCACAGCGCTAAGCTGAGCCTGTTCTTTAGAGGGGTGGCGCCGGCGCTTGCGCAGCTACGGGAGAAGATCCCCGCGCAGCTGGCTGACGAGGCACGCCAGCTTTGCATGGCTACTATGGAGCGGGTGTTGTCGAAGATTGTCTACCGCAACCCCGGGATCAACCTTGTCAACGTCCTCCGGACCCTGCCGCCCGAAGCCGATCAGGAGGCGTTGAAGGCACAAGTCACCCATATCGTAGCCAAGGCGGGCAAGATCCAGAGGGTCGATGGAGACCGTAGAGACTAGGCTTCCTTCTTCCCGCTTTCCTTGCCGCTATCGATTAAGTCATGGGTAGTAGTTGGTTAGAACAGCGGCAAGCTATCTCTGTAATATATACTTTTATTTTGGGTAATCAATGCAGTGTTATCTCCCTTGCTTTTAGTCCTTTCGCTTTGTATGCTTTTCACCCTACGCTTTTTAGGGAAACTACCGGCAAAGGAACCCTTTGCCGCGAGCGCTGAGTGCGGGACTCTTAGCAGCCTGCTAGCAATGCCCTTGCCGGCAAGAAACCTTGTCGCGGCTAGTCGCAGCACACTTAGGTTGTTGAGCGAACTCGAAAACAAAATAAGGGCGCGACACTTGTCGCAGCTCACTTAAGCCGTTGAGCGTGCTCGAAACAAAGTAAGGGCGCGGCTAGCCACGGGTAGGTTCCCCCGCGCACAGGTTTTCCATACAAAGTGTGGTTGTTCAAGGAAGATAACTAAGAATTTTAAAAATTTGAATGCTCAAACTTTGGTAACTTAGCTTTTATGGATTGTTTGCTTCCTGACAAGGCTTCCCTTTTTTGAACAGCACTTGGTCCATACTTCTATCTCCTTCCCCC
>LR738711.1:293487377-293664933 GCA_902687465.1 Secale cereale
CCCCCCGGCAAACTTGTGCGCGAGGAACACTCCTTCTGTTTCAAAGAGAAAGGCAAAAGAGGAGGAAATACAAGTACGGAGCCTTGCGGCTTGTTACTGCTTACCGGGGATGTGTGCTGCACAAAATGTCAGATGATACATGCAAGTAAAAGGAAAAGCACGAAATGACAAATGGTGCGAAGCACAAAAGTTTTACTGATGCACGGGGTCTGCGCTCGGCTTTGTACAAAGGTTTACATGCAATAGCGGCAAGACTTGTACAAAAGGTGGTTGCCGGAGCGGATCACGGCAACCGCGCCTCACGGGTGAAACTTGCGAAGATGCTCGATGTTCCAGGAGTTGCTCACCGATAAGCCTTCTTCGGTCTCAAGGCGGACAGCACCGGGCCTTGTGACTTGTCTCACTCGATAAGGGCCTTCCCACTTCGGCGTCAACTTGTTGGAATTCTTGGCGGACTGAACGTGCCGAGGAACAAGGTCGCCTTCCTCGAGACTCCTGGCCTTGACCTTGCGGCTATGATAGCGACGCAAGGCTTGCTGGTATCGAGCAGCTCGTACAGCAGCCTGGAGACGGTCCTCCTCGAGGAGCAATGCATCATCTTGCCGCAACTGCTCTTGCTCAAGCTCATCGTAAGCGAGCACTCGAGGAGACCCGTATACGAGTTCCGTGGGGAGAACTGCCTCTGCTCCATAGACAAGAGCAAAGGGCGTCTGTCCGGTGGCTCGATTTGGTGTCGTCCTGATTGACCAAAGAGCCGCCGGCAACTCCTCGATCCAGTTTCCTCCGCACTTGTGCAGCCTGTCGAAGGTTCTTGTCTTGAGTTTGCGCAGCACTTCAGCGTTTGCCCTCTCCGCTTGACCATTGCTCCTTGGGTGAGCAACAGAAGTGAAGCAGACCTTGGCGCCAAGGTCTTGGACGTATTGCAGGAAGGTGCGACCTTTGAACTGCGTGCCGTTGTCGGTGATGATCATGTTAGGGATTCCGAAACGGCAAATGATCGACCTGAAGAACCTGACAGCTGACTTCGCGGTCACCTTTCTCACTGGTTCCACTTCCGGCCACTTTGTGAACTTGTCGATTGCAACGTACAAGTATTCAAAGCCCTCGACTGCGCGGGGAAAGGGGCCGAGGATGTCGAGCCCCCAGACCGAGAAGGGCCAGGACAAAGGTATCGTTTGGAGAGCTTGAGCTGGCTGGTGTATTTGCTTGGCATGGAACTGGCACGCTTCACACTTGGTTACTTGTGCAGTTGCATCTTGGAGGGCTTCTGGCCAAAAGAAACCTTGTCGGAACGCCTTTCCGACAAGCGCTCTTGCGCCAATGTGGTGGCCACATATGCCTCCATGTATCTCTGCCAACAGCTTCTGTCCATCTTCCCGGGAAATGCACTTCAACCTGACACCGTTGAGTCTTCTTCTGTACAGTTCGTGGCCAACGAACTGGTACATACTTGACTGTCTGGTTATCCTCTCTATCTCTTCTGGCTCATCGGGAAGTTCTCCAGTTTGAAGAAAACGGATGATTTGCTGTGCCCATACTGGAGCCTGAGGCTCAACAACAAGGACTAAAGGCATCAGGGCTGCTGCGGGAACCTCAGCTTCTACGGCAAGAACTTGCGGCTCTGTCGGAGCTGAGGGTTCCCCGGCAAGCCTGCCGGGGCAAGGCTTGTCGGGAACGCCTGCTTCAACTGTACAGACCCTTGGGTCCGCAGGAGCAGACTGTTCCCCTACCTGGCGCGCCAAAGATGTCGGGGAAACGGACCGCCCGCGAACACCTATCGGACCGGAGCCCCTTCTACGTTGCGGTAAGGGAGCGGAGGGAGCACGGAGAGCAGATCGAGGAGCACATGCGGGCAGTTTACCCAGGTTCGGGCCGCGATGTCCGCGTAAAACCCTACTCCTGCCTTGGTTGCATTGAGTTCTTGGGCTCGGGAGCTTGAAGATCTACAGTACTAGCTACACCGAGCGAGAGAGTGTTTTAGTTTCTGGGATCGAACCCCCTCTACGTTGTGCATGGGCCTCCTTTTATAGCTCAAAGGGGTCACCGACAGGTGTCAACGTAGAGGAGGGTAAAAATGTAAAACTGGTGGTGGTTGTAACAGTGCATGAACAGTGTATGAACAGTGGTCTTCACCTAACTCTGACGGTGGGGGACAAGGGCATTGAATGCCCATCGCCGTCGCCCCAAAAGCGTCCGTCCATGCGTGTCCGTTCGCCACGGCGATAGCCTCGTCACCGCGGCTTGCCACCGTGTACCCCAGGCTGCACAGCCATCTGCCACGTGCCTCTGGAAGGGCCCCAGGGCGACGCGTGGCCATATGAGCTGGAGCGCAGCCACACAGCATAAGCTTCCCCGGAAAGCACCTTGCCGGGGTCGCAACCTTGCCGGGCCCGGAAGCTTGTCGCTCTCCGAGCCCTGCCGGGGCACATGATGCACCGCGATATATCTACTGAAGTGTTATTCTTTGGCCTTCCTGGCAAGCTCCTCTTGCCAGGGTCTTGTGCTGAAATGATAACCTTGAGCCTGATGCGATCTTCCCGGCAAGCTCCTCTTGCCGGGGCCTTGTTCTTCTGACTTGTATACTTTGTTCTTGAATGGCTCAAAGGGGTCTAGAGTGGGCCTTGGCGGGCGCGTGGCGAGCCAGACCATGGGACGCTGCTACTGCCCGTGCACAAGTCGGGATACTAAGGTACCCCTACTTTAGTACACCGACACTCAGTCTTGGTTAATTGTCCCCTTTGTAGTTTGTGTCAAATTTTGACCAAACATTTAACTAATAAAATATTAATGCATGTCAACAAAAATTCCATCTTTGGATTCGTATTTGAACATAGTTTTCAATGATATAATTTTTGGTTACATGCATGAACATTTTCTTAGTTAAATTTACGGTCGAAATTTGGCACAAAATACAATGGGGACCAATAAACCAGGACGGAGGTAGTAGGTAGTAGTACGTCTCAAGGCATTAAAAACAATAGAAACAAGAAAGGTGGTCGGGTTAGTTTTGGCAATATTTGATTTTCATAAGATAACTACTCCCTCCGTTCCCAAATATTTTTCTTTCTAGATATTTCAACAAGTGACCACATATGAAGCAAAATGAGTGAATCTACACTCTAAAATATGTCTACACACATCCATATGTCATATTCCATTTGAAATATTTGGGAACGGAGGGAGTATAACCATAAGATCTGCATCCGACGGTGGCACCTATTGGGCGCAAACAACAACATACTAGAAAATAATTGCCACAAAACTGCCACACCATGCCCTCCCCCTACACATAAGACTATCACGCGAGTGTTCGCAACTGCCACGTTCGGGTTGCGCTTGGCTCTTCGCCTCTTTGAGAATTCAGACAATGTTAGTACTACTTCAACAGTACCGAATCAACTTCTGCATATCCACCGCATGGGGGAGGGAGAGCTTCTTGTTGTAAGCAAAAGATTCTCCTCGTCTCCGAGCCACCGCGCGCATGGGCGAGGGAGAGAGCATGGTAATCAAGCTTCCCCTTGTTGTACGAGTTGACGTGACCCATCATAGCACAATTTTCTCAAAAACTTGTGTTTACAAATGCATGCATGTCGTGAGTTTCCTATTGATCCTTGCATCTGTTGATTTAATCCACCTTGAAGTATGAACATGTGATGATAAACATGTCACGGTGGAGAGCACCTCTAGTGTTTGGAGGCAGCACTGCCTCTAACACCGGCTCCATATGCTTGCATGTAAACTTGTCTAAAAGACCCGTAGTGTATACTAATATTTGTTGCAGACTCTAACATTTACCCCACCACAAGTTAAAATATATATTTATCTCTTGACCAGATCAGCATACAACTTCAATCAACAGGATGACAGGTAGGGCCAGAAGATTATTTCAATCGAAAAAAATGCTTGTAGACAACCTAGCATTGAGGCGACTCCAACGATTTTAAGCTTAGAGGCGTCCGGTCTATAGTGTATGGCATCGGGCTTAGACCTTACACAATGCTAGGCCACATAGGTGCTTAGAGAGGTGCTTAGAAAAATAGACCAACTTTTTTGAAGCACTAGTGCCTATTTCTACAGGTGAGACACTTAATTAAGCGTCTACCTTGTACAAATAAGCATCGATGCTTAAAGAAAGCTTGTTTTATTTTTCTAAGCACCTCCTTAGGGTACTCACAGTGGGGAGTATCATATACTAGTATCATGCATATAATACTAGTGTATATAATACTAGTGTATATAATACTACCTTCATACTACCACTATCTAGTGCATGGTACTATCATAGATGACCTCATTTATTGTCATGCATGACACAAAGTAGCATTGCGTTTAACATGATACGGTATCTGTACCTATGTTACTATAACCATCTCTTTCTTCTTTACTAATTCTCTGCCATGTCTGTGTGTTTGCTATTCCCAAGTGCATGATACTAGAGATACCACCACTATGGTAGCCTAAGCATCTTGCATTGTAAGACACCTAGGCTATGCTACTAGCTACTGTACTCCATAGTGGGTAGTAAAACCGACCCTAGAAATGGAGAGTACTCCCTCCGTCTAGGTGAATAAGAGCATGGTTAATAGTATAGCCAACTGCTGGCTATAAGCCATTCCATGTCATCTATAGCCCATCTTATAGCCAATATGTACAATAGTTGATTGGAAGAGTGTACTACTTCTTAGAGTAACATAGGTATAGTTGATTAGAATAGTATAACCAACTGTATCGGTTTTCGGCCATTTTTCCTTATAAACAGCTCAATTCTCTTCTTCTTAGTGAAAAGGCAGATCTCCTGCCAGTTGCTCAAAAAAAGTGTACTACTTTTTTATTATATGGCCCATCTTTCACTCTCACAAAGTGCCTAGGAGCACGTGCTAGAGCCGGCTCTTCACCAAGAGCCCGCTTACCTTCTCTCTCCTCTTCTCTTTCCTCCAACTACTCAATAATATAGTTTATTTGTTATAGCCAGCTGACTCAGCTCTATTGTACTTGCTCCAAGTCACCTTATGAAAACCGGCCTTATTCACCTAGACGGAGGGAGTAACATTATACTACCTCCCCTATACATGAAACGGCCACGCGAGCATTCGGGTTGCGCTTGGCTCTTCGCCTCTTCGGGAATTCGAACAATGATGGTACTACTATAGTATGCTTCTAATACGTCTCCAAGGTATCTATAATTTTTCATTGTTCCATGCTATTATATTATATATCTTGGATGTTTTATATGCGTTTATATGTTATTTTATATGATTTTTGGGACAAACCTATTAACCTAGAGACCAGTGCCAATTTCTGTTTTTTCCTTGTTTTTGAGTTTTACAGAAAAGGAATACCAAACGGAGTCCAATTGACGTGCCAATTTTTCATGATTTTTATGGACCCAAAGAAGCCCCCGGAGTAAAAGAGTTGGGCCAGAAGAGTCCCGGGCCGTCCACGAGGGTGGAGGGCGCGCCCTACCCCCCTGGGCGCGCCCCCTGCCTCGTGGACGACTCGAAGACTCCGCTGATGTGAGCCCGACACCAAAAATTCCTATAAATATATAAACCCCCGAAAAGAAACCTAGATCAGGAGTTCCCCCGCCGCAAGCCTCTATAGCCAAAAAAACCAATCGGGACCCTCTTCCGGCACCCTGTCGGAGGGGGATCCATCACCTGTGGCCATCTTCATCATTCTGGCGCTCTCCATGACGAGGAGGGAGTAGTTCACCCTTGGGGCTGAGGGTATGTACCAGTAGCTATGTGTTTGATCTCTCTCTCTCTCTCTCTCTCTCTCTTTCTCTCTCTCGTGTTCTTGATTTGGCACGATCTTGATGTACCGCGAGCTTTGCTACTATAGTTGGATCTTATGATGTTTCTCCCCCTCTACCTTCTTGTAATGGATTGAGTTTTCCCTTTGAAGTTATCGTATCGGATTGAGTCATTAAGGATTTGAGAACACTTGATGTTTGTCTTTCATGTGCTTATCTGTGGTGACATTGGGATATTCACTTGATCTACTTGATGTATGTTTTGGTGATCAACTTGCGGGTTCAATGACCTTGTGAACTTATGCATAGGGGTTGGCACATGTTTTCGTCTTGACTCTCCGATAGAATCTTTGGGGCACTCTTTGATGTTCTTTGTGTTGGTTGAATAGATGAATCTGAGATTGTGTGATGCATATCGTATAATCATGCCCACTGATACTTGAGGTGACAATGGAGTATCTAGGTGACATCAGGGTTTTGGTTGATGTGTGTCTTAAGGTGTTATTCTAGTACGAACTCTAGGATAGATCGAACGGAAAGAAAAGCTTCGTGTTATTTTACTACGGAATCTTGAATAGATCGATCAGAAAGAATAACTTTGAGGTGGTTTCATACCCTACAATAATCTCTTCGTTTGTTCTCCGCTATTAGTGAATTTGGAGTGACTCTTTGTTGCATGTTGAGGGATAGTTATATGATCCATTTATGTTATTATTGTTGAGAGAACTTGCACTAGTGAAAGTATGGACCCTAGGCCTTGCTTCTAAGCATTGCAATACCATTTGTGCTCACTTTTATCATTAGTTAACTTGCTGTTTTTATATTTTCAGATTAACAAAACCTATATCTACCATACATATTGCACTTGTATCACCATCTCTTCGCCGAACTAGTGCACCTATACAATTTACCTTTGTATTCGGTGTGTTGGGTACACAAGAGACTCTTTGTTATTTGGTTGCAGGGTTGTTTGAGAGAGACCATCTTCATCCTACGCCTCCCACGGATTGATAAACCTTAGGTCATCCACTTGAGGGAAATTTTCTACTGTCCTACAAACCTCTGCACTTGGAGGCCCAACAACGTCTACAAGAAGAAGGTTGCATAGTAGACATCAGCTTCTGACCATCTGACACCAAATGAACTGCTGCATGTCCACCGCGTGCGGGAGGGAGAGCGTGTAGCAAAAGTTTCTCCTCGTCCTGCGAGCCACCACGCTCATGGGCGGGGGAGAGAGCGTTGTAATCATGCTTCTCCTTGTTGTACGAGTTGACATGACACATCAAAGCAGTGCACTCAATATATTTCAAAAAATTTATGTTTACCGATGCATCAAATACAATGCATGCATGCATGCTGTGAGTTTCCTTTTTGATCCTTGCATGTGTTGATTTAATGCACCTTGAAGTAGTATGAATATGTGACAGTAAAACTTTCTATGCCCCGACCCTAAAGTGAGAGATGGTGGTGCACGAGGAGGGCGAGATCATGACGACGAAACAGGACTGGGCGACGAAGGTCTATATGGACCTTGCTACCTCTTGAGCTTACATTGGTTTTTCCCTTGAAGAGGAAAGGGTGATGCAACAAACTAGAGTAAGTATTTCCCTTAGTTTGAGAACCAAGGTATCAATCGAGTAGGAGACAAGGCGCAAATCGCCAAATACCTGCACAAATAATCAAACAACTTGCACCCAACACAATAAAGGGGTTGTCAATTCCTTCACGATTATTTGCAAAAGTGAGATCTGATAGAGAGGGATAAACTGTAAAGTAAATATTTTTGGGTTTTTTGGTTTATAGATTGGAAAGTAAAAGATTACAAAATAGTAGATTAGAAACTTATAAGATGAAAATACACCCGGGGGCCATAGGTTTCACTAGAGGCTTATCTCATGATAGCAAATACTCCCTCCGTTCCTTTATATAAGGTGTATTTGTTTTTTGATAAAATTCCAGAATGTAAGGTGCATTTCTTCTAGTTTCTCATAATTCCATTCTTAGCCCTGTAGAAAAAGGAAACTATCTCTCTCCTGATTATGTGTATCTTTCCTTGTAGCGAAAGAAGGAAACTATCTCTATGTCGATTGCATGTATCTCTTAATTTCCTGGACTAACTGATCTACTTGCCACTAACGAATAAATTTGCCAAGGGTAATTTTGTACTAATACGTCTATAATTATGTGCCTTGGTCACCGTGCCAAAAATAATACACCTTAGATAAAGGAACGGAGGGAGTATTACGGTGGGTTAACAAATTACTGGCAAGAAATTGATAGAAAAGCGCAAAGTTATGACGATATATAAGGCAATGATCATGAATATAGGCATCACGTCGATGTCAAGTAGACCGACTCCTGCCTGCATCTACTACTATTACTCCACACGTCGACCAAAATGATTATGTATCTAGACTATTAAGTTCATAAAGAAGAGAGTAACGCATTAATTAAGATGACATGATGTAGTAGAATTAACTCAAGCAATATGATGAAAACCCCATCTTGTTATCCTCGATGGCAATAATGAAATACGTGTCATATTCCTTTCCGTCACTAGGATTGAGCATCGCAAGATTGAACCCAAAGCAAAGCACTTCTCCCATTGCAAGAAAAACCAATATAGTTGGCCAAACCAAACCGATAGTTCAAAGAGAATTACTAAGATATCAAATCATGCATATAAGAATTCAGAAAAGACTCAAATAATATTCATAGATAATCTGATCATAAATCCAGAATTCATTGGATCTTGGCAAACACATTGCAAAAGAAGATTACATCGGATAGATCTCCAAGAACATCGAGGAGAACATGGTATTGAGAATAAAAGAGAGAGAAGAAGCCATCTAGCAACTAGCTATGAACCCATAGGTCTACGGTAAACTACTCATGCTTCATCGGAAGGGAAATGGAGTTGATGTAGATGCCGTCCATGGTTGAATCCCCCTCCGGCATTGTACCGGAAAAGGCTCTCCAGATGGGATCTCACGGAAACAGAAGGTTATGGCGGTGGAAATTGGTTTCGATGATGCTTCTAGGTTTTCTGGAATATATGAGAATATATAGGCGGAAGAAATAGGTCGGTGGACGCACGAGGGGTCCACAAGGGTGGGGGCGCGCCCTACCTCCCAGGGCGCGCCCTTCATCCTTGTGGCGGCCTCGTGGCCCCCCTGACGTGCACTCCAAGTCCTCTAGATGCCTTTTGGTCCAAGAAAAATCCTCATAAAGTTTCGTTCCATTTGGACTCAGTTTGATATTCCTTTTCTGCAAACTCAAAAACAAGGAAAAAACTGAAACCGACACTGGGCTTTAGGTTAATAGGTTAGTCCCAAAAAATAATATAAAATAGCATATTAATGCATATAAAACATCCAAAACAGATAATATAATAGCATGGAACAATAAAAAATTATAGATACGTTGGAGACGTATCAAGCATTCCCGAGCTTAATTTCTGCTTGTCCTCGAGTAGGTAAATGATAAAGACAGAATTTTTGATGTGGAATGCTACCCAACATATTTATCAATGTAATTCTTCTTTATTGTGGCATGAATGTTCAGATCCGTGAGACTCAAAACAAAAGTTTATCAGTGTTAAAACAATAATACTTCAAGCATACTAAAAGCAATCTATAAAGCTTCAAAAAATAACATGGCCAAAGAAAGTTATGCCTACAATATCATATTGTATTTTTATGCTCCCTTCTTTTTAACAGAAAGTAAAAAATCATGCCTATCCCAGTGTCAATCAAGCAATTGTTTTCATACTTTAACTTTCTTATACCTTTTCAACTCTTCACACAATACATGAGCATGAGCCATGGATATAGCACTATGTGTGGAATAGAAGGTGGTGATAGACATAAGGATGGAGAAAGTCTCACATCGACTAGGCAAATCAATGGACTATGGAGATGTCCATCAATCGATATCAATGTGAGTGAGTAGGGATTGCCATGTAACAGATGCACTAGAGCTATAAGTGTATGAAATCTCAAAAGAAAACTAGTGGGTGTGCATCAGCTTGCTTGCTCATGAAGACCTAGGGCATTTCAGGAAGCCCATCATTGGAATATACAATCCAAGTTCTATAATAAAAAATTCCCACTATTATATGAAAGTGACAACATAGGGGACTCTCTATCATGAAGAACATGGTGCTACTTTGAAGCACAAGTGTGGAAAAGGATTGTAACATTGTCCCTTCTCTCTTTTTCTCTCATTTTTTCGGCTCTTCCTTTTTGTGGAGACCCTTTTCTCTCTTTTTTGGAGACTCTTTTGGCCTCTTTATTTATAACCTCACATGGGACAATGTTCTAATAATGATGATCATCACACTTTTATTTACTTACAACTCGTATTACAACTCGATGCTAGAACAAAGATATGACTCTATATGAATGCCTCCGGCAGAGTACCGGGATGTGCAATGATCAAGAGTGACATATATGAAAAATATGAACGGTGGCTTTGCCACAAATACTATGTCAACTACTCCCTCCTTTCGGAATTACTTGTCTCGGAAATGGATGTATCTAGAACTAAAATACGTCTAGATACATCCATTTCCACGACAAGTAATTCCGAACGGAGGGAGTACATGATCATGCAAAGCAATATGACAATGATGATGCGTGTCATAATAAATGGAACGGTGGAGTTACATGGCAATATATCTCGGAATGGCTATGGAAATGCCATAATAGGTAGGTATGGTGGCTATTTTGAGGAAGGATATAAGGTGGTTTGATGCACCGTCGAAAGTTGCACGACACTAGAGTGGCTAGAAATGTGGAAGGCTGAGAGAGCGTATGATTCATGGACTCAACATTAGTCATAAAGAACTCACATACTTATTGTGAAGAAAATTATTAGCCCTTGAGCAAAGTACTATGACGCATGCTCCTAGGGGGGAGGTTGGTAGGAGTTAACCATAGCGCGCCCCCGACCTTCACGCAAAGATAAACAATCAAAATATAATGCGCTCCAATTTGGTTACATAGTTAGGAGACCATACGTGCATTCTATGGGAATCACAAACCTTAAAACAATTATAAGGAGTCGAACTTTTCATAGTATTCAATGCTCTCTATGAAAGTTTTTATTATATCTCCTTTGGATGCCTATCATATTAGGACTAAATTCATAACCCAAGAAAATTACCATGCTGTTTTTAAAGACTCTAAAAATAATATAAGTGAATAAAGAGAGTTCAAAAATTCTATAAAATAAAACAACCATAACTAGAAAGATATAAGTGAAGCACTAGAGCAAAATTGCCTAGCTCAAAAGATATAAGTGAAGCACATAGAGTATTCTAATAAATCACGATTGAAGAGTGTCCCTCTCAAAAGGTGTGTACTACAAGGATGATTGTGGCAAACTAAAAAGCAAAGACTCATATCATACAAGACGCTACAAGCAAAACACATATCATGTGGTGAATAAAAATATAGCTTAAAGTAAAGTTACCGATAGACGAAGACGAAAGAGGGGATGCCTTCCAGAGGCATCCCCAAGATTAGGCTTTTGGTTGTCCTTGAATTTTACCTTGTGGTGCCTTGGGAATCCCCAAGCTTAGGCTCCTTGCACTCCTTATTCCATAGTCCATCAAATCCTTACCCAAAACTTGAAAACTTCACAACTCAAAACTCAACAGAAATCTCGTGAGCTCCATTAGTAAAACAAAGCAAATAAGCACTCAAGATATTGTTGTGCTATCATTCTTATTTTATATTGGTGTAATATCTATTGTATTCCAACTTTTCCATGGTTCATACCTCCCGATACTAGCCGTAGATTCATCAAAATAAGCAAACAACACATAGAAAACAAAATCTGTCAAAAAAAATAGTCTGTAGCAATATGAAAACTCCGACTTATGTAACTCTAAGAATTCTGAAAAACTAGGAAGACGTAGGGAATTTGTATATCGTTTTTTTGTAAAAATTTCAGAAGGTTTTCATGTTCCACTGAATTATTGAATTTTCTTCACTTGGCGTAAATGTTTCTGTTTTTCTACAAAATCAAATCAAGGATCACCGTAAGCCATCCCAAAGGTCTTCCTTGGCTCAAACACTAATTAACACACCAAAACACAATTACTACAGAAGTAATAATGAGTGAACTCATAAAAACAAGCTCTTTCTTTATAGCCATTAAGATAGGCTTGAGAATTCAATGATGCTCACATGAAAGACAAGAATTGAAGCACAAAAAGAGCATCATATAGCATGTGAAAATCACATCTAAGTCTAACAAACTTCTTATGCATAGGCATTTTATAGGAAAAAAAATTAGCAAGACAAGCAAGATCTAGCATATGCAAGGAAGAAGAAAGAAACAATAGCAATCTCAACATAACGGGAGGTAATTTAGTAACATGAAAATTTCTACAACCATATTTTCCTCTCTCATAATAATTACATGTGGAATCATAATAAAATTATACAATATAGCTATCACATAAAATATTATCTACATGATCTACATGCATGCAAAGTTGACACTCTTTCAAAATAGTGGGATTAACATAGAACAAAGACATTACTTCTCCAAGCCCACTTTTATCCAAAATTTCATAAGATTGATCGATATCCAAAGTAGTGGGATCAAAAGTTGACATTCTTTCAGATCCACTTTCAATATCATGCCAAACATTATTATCAATCTCATATTCATCATGGGGCTTAAATAAATTTTCAAGATTGTAAGAAGCACCACCCCAATCATGATCGTTGCAACAAGTAGTGGGCATAAAAAAATAATCATCCCCAAGCTTAGGGTTTTCATATCATTAGCACAATTGACATTAATAGAATTTATAATAATATCATTGCAATTATGTTTTTATTCAATGAGCTATCGTGAATAACTTCATAAATTTCATCACAACTTTCAGATTCACAAATTTCACGCAGAACTTCATAAAGATAATCTAGTGCACTCAACTCACTAGCAATTGGTTCAATTATAATTGGATATCTTAAAAAGATTAGCAAGTGGATGAGGATCCATCAACTTTGTTTGTGATTTTCAATAAACACACGATTATACCAAGCAAACGAGCAAACAATCCAAGTAAGACATAAGGGCAAACGACAAGATGAACCGAAGAATGTCGGGGTGGCCTACATAGCCCCGACAAGAGTCTTGCTGGGGCAACTTGTCCAACACCAGCAAGGCCGCGCCCTTGGGTCTGGGAGCTCTGACACCATCAACAACGTCAAGACAAAGATTTAGGGGCGCCTGCGTGGTGGCATGCAGATCTTTGTGAATACCAAAGACATGCGAGTCTAGATGAGGACCAGAAGATTCCCCACGATTCACATTGAGTGCGTTATGTCGGGGTCATCCGTGGAACGGCCGCGGTATGCTTGTGTCACCCCATGGTGAATAGTAAAGAGGCGTCCCGCATCTTCCCCATAAAAAGGAGGAAGCCGCTGGTGCGCTGCTCATTTACAAAGTGGACCCGGCTCGTCCGCCACCCGTCCCCCATGCCTTAGGGAGGGTAGGCGGCGGATAAGAGGGGCACGTGCATTAACACCGAGGCGGGAAGCCAGGCATCATCGATTGGAGCTGCGGGTCGGTCCTGATTCCCTGCGCCTCTGGTGGCCGGATTGGTTGAGTAGGGCGGTCGCCCTTAGATTGGGGCGGCGAGCCCTGGCCCCGCCCCTCTATAAAAAGGGAAGAGGGGCAAAGTCCTTCTGCATTCATCTTCTTCCTACTTGATCCTTTTCCTCCACTCGCCATGGTTAGAGGGTGCGTCTGCGCTCCAACGGCGGCGGCGAGGGATTTTTCTCGACAATGTGTCCCCCATCCTCAGGAACTCATGGCAGCAGAGTCCGCTGTGAGAGAAAGAGGGAGGGGGCGAGGCCGAGGCCGCCGTGGCCCTCGGGGGAGAGGAGGACGGGGCGGCGCGTCCGCCGTGCTTCCGCCAACGGCTCTTCCCGCAATGGAGGGCCATGTTGGAGACTAGCCCCGCGAGTTCTTCATCAGGCTGTACAAGACAGTGTGTGGTCACCTCCGCCTCCCCACCCCATTTACTCGGGTAATGGAGCTTGACCCGCCGTAGGCCTTGAGGCTGCATATGAGGGGATGCAAGAATGGTGGCATGCGGGCCGACGTCGACTTCCCCGCCCCTGACGTCATGTATATTCGCTGTGGGTGGAAGACCATTGCCCGCGCCCATAGCCTATTGGAGGGGCGGGTTCTCCAGTTCAAATTAATGGAGAACGGCCAACTCTCCGTCAAGGTCTTTGGATGCTCGGGAATCCGCTTAGAGTGTTGCGTGGAGAGCTCCACCGGCAATGAAACCTCCTCCTCAAGCGACAATGATGAGGAGGACATCGACAGCGACGATGACGGTAGCGGGCGGGAGGACGCCGATTCTGACACCGACCGACCGCCGGCGGCAGCACCATCATCTGCATCCCCCTCCTGGGAGGAAAAGGGCAAGAATGGAGATTGCGAGGCGCTTATCTTTCTTTTAGTATGTAGGAACTTGCCAAATCTTAATTTCAAAATAATGTAATCTCTCGAGCCCATGCATGTGTCCTGTAACAATCATACTTGTATCAGCATGTCAATGAAAAAGACCAGCCTTGCCGGAGACCCATGCATGTATATGACCATGCAGAGGCGAAGTGCCTCTTTAATTTAAATAAATGAGTTCTCCTGGCAAGCCACCCTGCCGGTGCCCTCTGCACCTGCCAGAGAATTACATCTACCAGGTTGCAGACAAAGGGTCCAGCTCCTCGTCAATCTTCTTTTAGTAAAGGCTACTGCGACCATTCTGACCGAAGCAGTGTTCGGGTCAGGGATGGGAGCACAAGAGTTTAAAAGAGAGTGGCGAGGTTTCTAATTCACAAGTCACAGTTTACGAACACGAATGGGCAAGAGGTGAACTTTATATGTTTGGTTTGCCGGGGATCACTGTGTCGGGCAGTCTTCCCAACTTCTTGCCGGAGCTGGGTCCTTGGCGGAATCGAGCATCCTTGTCGCGGCTGGAAAGAAGAGAGGACAGGAGCATGGAACCTTAGCGGTCCTTTAACACTTGATGGAATCAAAAAGCAGTACAATATCCCGGAGAAGCATGTATATACGTATACACATAAACATGGAAATCAACGGGAAACTATACATACTATTTTTTTTCTTGTTCTGAACTTTTGATCTTGGCCTCGCTTCATCCTCCTTTCTGGTTTCCAGGATCTCCCTCGATGGACCAGATGGACGTCGATGCTGTCATCGAGGAGATCGCCAGGGATGCCGAGGCTGAGGCCACCAAGATCGCGGCTGGGGAAGCCGCCACGTCTGCCACCGAGGTGGCCGCCAAGGGGCCTGCCGGGGAGATAGGCAAAGTGCCTACCGGATAGGCCGGCAAGGCTGCTGCCGAGGAGGCCGCCAAGGAGCCTGCCGAGGACACCGGCAAGGCTGCTGCCAATGAGGCCGCCAAGGGGCCTGCGAGGGACACCAGCAAGGCTTCTATCGAGGAGGCCACCAAGGAGCCTGCCGGGGAGGAGGTGGCCAATGACCAACCTTCCTCCTCTGCAGCTCCCGGCCCGGGCAAATACTTGAAAGTGGGTGATGATCTGTTCGTCCGCCTCCCAGGGATGGCAAGCACCACAGCGCCAGCCGAAGGGGAGGTTTTTGACGATAAGGTCCTTGCCACCGCCAGGCTAAAGGTTGTCGACGAACCGAGCGCTTGCAGCGGTGGTTCCCAAGAGGAGCAGCTCCTTTGGGCCATGAGGGCCAATTTTCATAAGCTTCAGGCGCTCTACTATGCCCACTAGGATAAGGCGAACTCCAGGATGGCGGCTGTGGACAAGGCGGAAGAGGCCTTTGAGGAGCGCATCGCTCAGACGCAAGTCTAGTTCGGCAAGGCCCGGGAGGAACTGAGGGCCATCCAGGATCAGTTGGACGAGCACAAGCGAGAGCTCGTCCTGAAGCAAGCTGGCGTCGAGAAGGCCTAGGAGTTGGCGAAGGAAAAGGCCGTCAAGGATGAAGCTGCCTAGAGGCAGCAGTAAGTTCTTCTGGACACCCAAGAGGAGGACCTTGTTGCTCATGAACAGGCGCTCGTCGCCGCGGTCCGCGGCAAGGACGAGGAGATCGAGAAGCTTGTTGCACAATGGAGCCAGGAGCTGGAGCAGAAACACAAAGATACGCTTGATGCTCTGGCCCTGGCCTAGGCCAGCAAGGTGGAGAAGCTGGAGCTGGAGCGGGAGGGGCCGAAGGAGGAGATCTTGAGGCTGACAAAGGAGAGGGACACAAGCAACCGCACTCTGGCGGCTTTGCAAGTCACCGTCTCCGACAAGACCAAACTGCTCTCCGACGTCAATGCCTCCATCAATGACCTGAAGCAGAAGTTGCACGCCTTGGAAAGGATGCTTTCGGAGGTCAGCGCCCATGAGGAGACCCTAAACAAGGCACTTGAGGGCAAGAGGCAGCTGCCGCAAGATGACGCCGCTGCCTTCAAGGACTGTGTGGACAGGGTACAGCTCTGGACCAATGGCCTTATCGACATTGCAAAGAGTCTCAGCACGCAGCTATCCGTCATGGGTATGCTGGACTTCAAGTACTCCCACGAGGCGAGCCTAAGCCCCAACGCCAAGCTGACCTTGTTCGTCGGGCGCGTCCTTGAGGCCATGGAGTAGCTCCGCTCCAATCGAGCAACTTATCTAGACAATGAGGCTCGGAAGCATTGTTGGGGTGCCCTGACCAAGGTACTCACTAAGGTGGCGTTCTGGAATCCCAGCATCAACTTCGCTAACGCGCTTCAGAGCTTGCCGGAGGATGTGGACCTCACGGCACTCGAGGAGAGTATCAAGCCCATCATCAGCTACGTTGACGGAGTCAAGAGATTCGAAGGCCAGCGCCGGGACTAGCCACTCCGTTTCTCATTGCCGCTGCGCGTTCATGCCCAAGACAAATTTATCGTAAGTTAGAACCGCAACAACCGCCGATGTAATATAACTTTGTAGTATTTTGAAACAATGCATGTTATCTTCCTGTTTGGTCTTTCTTTGTATGTACGCAACCTACACTTAGTCGGATAGGCTTACCGGCGCGTTAACCCATGAAGTGATGCTTTGAGGAACGGATCCTTAGCAGCCAGCTGGGGGCGCTTGCTGCCGGGCAAGCCACCTTGCCATTTTTGGCACAGCAGCTCATACTATTGAGCGGACTCGAAATAGAACAAGGGCATTGCCAATAGAGGAAAGGTTCCTTTGCATGTAGGTTCTCCATAAAAGGAGCAAAATCTTTCGAGGAAAATATCCTTATAGAAAGGAAAATACTCAAGGTTTTGCGTGACTTAGCTTTTTCGTAGCCGTGCAAATGGTTGTTGTGGCTGCAGACGACACCGCTCGCCTAGCTGACGGCACAAGAGCAATGGAGATGATCTGAGCTCTTCCGCCTTCTTCTTCTTCGCGGTCATCGCGATGGAGGAGTTGATGCGCTAACTCCTAGACCAGATTTTCACAACCTAACGCCGCCTACCTGGCGCGCCAAAGATGTCGGGGAAACGACACCTATGGGATCCCAGGGATCCCTACTACGGTTGGCGGGGGCGTAGCTTTGCGCAAAGAGCAGGCCTAGTCGATCAACACGTGGGAATTTTTACCCAGTTTCAGGCAGCAAGTGATGCGTAAAACCCTAGTCCTGCTTGTCTGTGTATATTTGGTGTTCTTGAGCTCTCGAACTGGCTGCTATGCGTGCCTGTCCAAAAAGTCTGAATCCTCCCTTAGTACGCCTTGGGCCTCCTTTTATATGACAAAGGGGTCGCCACAGTGGCACACAGGAGGTGGAAAGTATCTACGGTGTACAAGTTTATCGCCTGACATCATAGGACAAACGCATTGAATGCGTCGCCTATGTGTCCTCTAGCTTTATCGGGGACGGCAACAGAGCTTGTACCGCCCGTCGCAGCCTCGTCTCGTTCTGACGCGTGTCCAAGCTGACGAAGCATGTAGCGCCACGCTGGCTGCTGTTTGCTGGCTGCTGTGCTGGTGCAGTGGTAGGGTCTTCAGGAAGACCTGCATGCCACCACGCAGGTGCTTGATTAGTTGGCCTAGAAGCTGCATGCTGCCACGCACGCGCTTGTTTAATTGGCGGGTTGGTTGCCGCGTAGGAGTGGTCGTGGGGCAGCGAAACCTTGGTGAGTGCGGGCCTGGCTGTGTCCCCGCAGACGCCCTCGGCAAGGGTCTTGCCGGGGTCTCACGGCTGTCCTTGGAAAGGATCTTGCCAGGGGTCTTCGTTGTCCCCGGTAAGGCTCTTGCTGGGGGTCTTCATCTTCTGGTCCTCATCTAGACTCGCAGGCCTTTGGTCTTCACAAAGATCTGCATGCCACCACGCAGGCGCCCCTGAATCTTGGTCTTGACATTGTTGATGGTGTCAGAGCTCCCAGACCCAAGGGCGGCGGCTTTGCTGGTGTTGGGCAAGTTTCCCGGGCAAGACTCTTGCCGGGGCTATGTAGGCCACCCCGACAAGGGTGTTGCCGGGGGGAGCCCATCTTGCCCCTCTGCTCTTCATGTGGCAGGCCCAAGATGCGATTCTATCCCGATCACGTGACACTTTAGTGATTGGGGCACAACCGCATTTTGGGCGCTTAGCAAGATAGATATCATTACATCATACCATTACATAGATACATGGGGATACAACAATTCATACAAGTCACATGAATACAACAACATCAATACAATGCATCTGACTACGGATGCAAACATGAAAAGCACAACGACATCCATCTGCTATCCTAGGCTGCCGACCCGGAAACTAACCCAAGACTGAAGAAGAAGAAGAAGAAGAAGAAGAAGAAGAAGAAGAAGAAGAAGAAGAAAGAACTCCAACACAACGAACATCGCTCTCACGTCAAGTCATCGGAGACCTGCACCTGCAACTGTTGTTGTAGAATCTGTGAGCCACGAGGACTCAACAATCCCATAACCATGGGTAACAAGACTAGCAAAGCTTAATGGGTAGGAAGAGGTAGAGTGGTGGGGTTGCAGCAGCGACTAAGCAAAATATGGTGGCTAGTTTACGAGTACGAGAATAAGATGAGCATCTACGCAAACGGTCGCAAACTAATAGTGATCGCTAAAGATCCTGAACTACCTACGAGTCAAACATAACACCACCGTGTTCTTTTCTCAAAGTGAAAAGAGACAGTCACGGTTACTCACACAGTTGTGTGTTTTACTTCGGATCTTCTGTCAAGTTTTCTACAAACGGACATTAACAAATTCCAATCTACCACATAACTGTGGGGACGGCTTTCGAAATATCATAACCCTGCAGGGGTGTCCCAACTTAGCCCATCACAAGCTGTCACGATCAGCAAAAGTAATAATAATATTACCCCTTATCTTAGGGAAGGCCCGATCAGACTCGGAATTCCCGGTGCACAAGACATTTCGATAATGGTAAAACAAGTCCAGCAAGACCTCCCGGTGTGTCGACACCCTGATAGTAGCCGCGCGTATCTTGTCTCAGGCCACGACCGGATGGGCGATTATAAGAGTAAAACCAACCCTCGGGTTCCCCCAAGGTGGCTCCGCATAACCCCCGTTTGGGACCAACACCATCAGCACTGGCCCCCCTGCTATGTAGAAAGAATTTTCGGGTAGCGCTAACTCCCTATGCAATTAATGAATTAGTTAAGTTTTTATTATGAGCAAATTAAAACCAATGTTGGGCCTTGTTGGAGGAGTTTTATTCAAAGACAAACTGTCAAGGGGTCCCCATATACCCAACCGTGTATGGAACGCAAAATCAAGGAACATAATGCCGGTTTATCGGCTCCTAAGGTGGCATGAGTGGAACAAAACACCGAGATAAAGACCAAGCCTTCCAGCCATTGCCAAGTATATAGGTTTGTTAATATATATAAGACATATTGTGATATTCCAACAACAAGTTCCAACATGGACCGATCTTCATCTTCACCTGCAATTAACAACGCTATAAGAGGGGATGAGCAAGCGAGTAACATAGCCAAACAACGGTTTGTTAGGAAGGTGTCAAAGGTTAGGGGTTTCATGGCAACAAGGAGAGGGGCTGACAATAATGATGGGTAGCACGACATATAACGATATCATTGAGACAACTAAGCATAGCAATGATAGTAAAGGTATCCAAGGTGATGGTCATCTTGCCTGAGGTCCCGCAAGGAAGAAGAACGGATCCATGAAGAAGACAAAGAAGAAGCCTTGAAGACAAACCACGTGTAGCCGAACGAATCCTCACGATCGCAATGGAAAAGAACTAGCGAGAAGAAAGCACACAACAAGGTAAACACACAACACAAGAACATGACAAGATGCTCAACCAAGTATGATGCAAGACAAGTCTATATGATGCAATTCATGGAAAGGGATGAAGCACACAAGAACAACACAAACCAACAAGTTTAAATGAGGCCGGAATCCACATATAGCATATCCGGTAAGTCCTCATATGCACATTTCTAAATTGGACCAGATCTGAACAAACCTTAAGTTGAAGTAGTTAAACAGCAAGTTAGCATGCATCATGATGATCTACCTGAAATACTAGTCAAGTTTCATATAAAGTTTGTTTAATTCGGAGCTACGGCCTAGAAGATATGAGCAAAACAAGACAAGCTTGGCAACGGTGCAAGATGCACCCAAACATCCATCAAACTCACTCCAAACATGAAAACAACATGATATTATGATTCTACATGCAAAATCACACAAGTTTAATATAGGGCACACTCAAAACGGAGCAACGGTTCAACACATACACATGAAACAAGTTACAATGCAAAGCTGAAGTTAACAGCCACATAGCAACTTTGGAGCAAGATATATATGCTACAGCACCCAAACATGATAACAAGAGGCATAGATGTGAAGTAGACATGATACTTAACATGCATGAACTTAGAACACACCCAAAAGCTTGCTGGAACACAATTAAACAAGCATGTCAAGTTGCAATAAATTTATCCAGACTTAGTCAAAATCTGGGAAGGCAAAAACATCATAACGATGCTGCCTTCGGAGGCACAAATCACCAAGCATATAACCTCTACTAAGTATATAAAGATCATGGACATGTAGTAGACATAGCATACAACAAACAACTCCATTGGAGCAACTCCATAGGAGGCATGGATCAATAACAACAAGCTTCACCAAATTCATCATGCTGATAAAAATCTGTCAGGTAAAATTTATAGTAACTTGAGAGCAAGAAATGAATAAGCTACAGCAGGTCATATGTGCCAGTAAGGGCATGGATGGATAGACAATAACATGGACAACAAGACATGACCATTGGCCACTCCAAAACAAGCATGGATGTGAGTGGGGCATCAAGCAAACATAGCTTCAGGTTTAACAGATTCCAGACTTAGCAGTTTTTCACTAAGTATAAAACAGCAACATTGGCATGGCATGTTTACAAGCTTGTTTCAGTCACCTCAAGGCATATCATGGAAAATGAATTGCACCACAGCAAATACCATATGATTTTGCTTCTAAAACATATAGGCATGTGGCATGAAGACAAACACACAAATAGCAATGAGCAAGTGAAATCAGCATCTCACAAAAAGTTTCAGCACTTAACAGCCACATGCACTTTTGCAACAGGGATTAACATGACAATGTGGCACCTAACATGAATGCTACAGCAACCATAATGAAGAGCACAACACAATGAACATTTTGACATATCATATGCTCCATTTGGATGAGCATGCACAAAGTTATCATCACCACAAGCATGCAACAAAATTATAGATAACAACAGTTTTAAACATATAACACTCTTGCAATAGAGATTAGGGCATCAAGATGGACTAAAACAAGCATGCCACAATGGAACAAAATGAAGAGCATATCACCACGATCATTTTGACATATTATTCACTCAATTTGGATCACCACGCAAAAAGTTACAGCACTGCAAAGTATGCAACATTTTTACAAAAGGGCCAGGGACTTGGACGGAATAATCACCTCGGGGTCAGGCGGACAATGTTCGAATTGTAGCGGACGTGTCCATCGGTGGCGCTCTTGGGCCCACCTGGCAGCGTCACAGCGAGGGGAAGGCGCGGAAATGTCCGTCCCAACAAGAACATGTCCGGCGGCGGCGGTGGCTCCAGCCGGAGGGAAGCAGCAGCCGGCGGCGCATCGGACCTGCGGTGGCGCGACGACGGGTCTCCGGCGACCGGAGGCGGGGAGCACGGCGCCGGGGCGGTCAGGCACGACGGATCTGGGGTAGGCCCGGCCGGATCCGGTGTGGGACGACGGCAAAAGTGGCGAGGAGGAGGTACAGGGCAGAGGAACTGCAGCGGAGGGAGCTGGCCAGCGGCGGCACGCGTCCGCGAGGCTGGCGGTGGCGGTGGCGGCGCCCTTCGGGGCAGAAGCTCCTGCGGGAGGGGGCAGACCGGCGACAGGGACGATGCGACGGCGGGGAGGCTCTGACATCAGGGACGGATGCGCCAGCGCGGGCGAGCGGCGGGCCGGCTCGGGCCCAGACGGCTCGGGCGGGCCAGAGGCGGGCTTGGGCGGGCTGTGGTGGAGCTGGGAGCGGGGGGCGACGTGGCGATGCCAAGTGGCACCGTGGGATTGGAGGAGGCGTGGGGAAGTGGCGGCTCGGCCAATAGGGCGCTGCCAAGTTGCGAAGGGGAGAGTGGCTGGCGCTGAAATCGTGGCGGAGGCGCGGATTTCGAGGGGAGGCTGCTGGCTAGAGGTTAGGGGAGACTAGGGGCTAGGGTTTGCTGAAAATTAAGGGGAGGGGGTGTTTAAATAGCTAGAGGGAGCTAGGAGAGGGGTAAGGGGGTGCCTTTTTCGGCCGTGCGATCGCGATCCAACGACGAACAACATAGGTAGGAGCCAGCTGGGTTTGGTGGGCTAGTTAGAGGGGCTTAGAGGAGAGAAGAGAGGGAGAGGCCCGCTGGGTTTTCGGAGGCCGAAAACGTCGGACGATTAAACCGGCTATAGTGCCGCTATATATATCCGTTGGGCTACCAAACGAGCTCCGAATGCAATGAAATTTGTCATGCGGCCTGTCTACACTATAATAAGACCACATGCCAAGTTTCATCCCATTCCGAGAACATTTTCCGACCACTCATAAAATAATACTCGGAGATGCCGCAGGCGCGTGCAAGTGTATGTGGGCTCAGAACGGACAACGGAAAGGACGAGGGGACTCGGGCGGATGCATGGCTTGAAAACATGATGATGGAATGCACACGATGACATGGCAAGATGCAACACGCAAGCAGATGACATGGCAACGATGACGAATAACTGGCTCACACCTAGCGCATCGGTCTCGGGGTGTCACAACACTCCCCTACTAACAAGAGATCTCTTCCCGAGATCCTAGGAACGAGACGGAAGGGGAAAAGGAAGAACAAAGTTCTTCGAGGTCAAAAGAGTGAAAACAAGGAACCTTGAGAGATTGAACAATATGAAAGAAGGGTACATCGGAGAAGACCGAAGTTGCAAAGACTTCGTTAGACAAAAGGAAGAAGGAATACGACGAGAACCCAAAACATTGAGGGATATGAAGCACGGGTTGTAGGAATAAGAATGAATTCAAACCCACTCCGGTTAATAAGAGATAGAAAAGAAATTTGAACGAAGTAATTCGGGTAGCACTCCGGCTGAAAATGAAAGGAATAGCACATGAGACGATGGAACGATACTTGACGAGAGGAACAACATAATTCCTTCGGAAGGATTGGAATAGTTGAATGAAAAGAACGGATAAGAGAAGAACAACTTCTAACGCAAATGAATTTGAAAGAGCATCCTCGAGAAGAAAGGATGAACGGAGTCATTGAAAAATTACCAACGAAAAGAATTAACTTGTTGTGGACTTATAGAAATCATCTCAAAACTTGAGGCGAATTATGCCTCGACGAGAAGGTTGAATAGCTGAGAATTAGGAATGACGGACAAAAAGAATAAGATTAAAGCCTTGCGATGATTAGTCGGGGTTCCAACGAGATAGCCGATAAACTATGAACTCCGGAAAGAAAAGATTAAGCACTTGGAACTAGAATTTATTCATCAAGAATAAACTCCGAAGGAAAGGATTAATCAACTTCATGAGAACGAATAAGAATTATGTTATGCTCATCCCCCATCAATGAAATTGATGAAAGCAATGGATTCACATACTACTTTTTCTCGTTGAAAAGATTAAAGAGGGATATCTCGTGAATTTGCAAAAATCTTCATGAAACACCGGTAGGACTGGAATAAAAATGAATGGATTGATATGACGACACCGGAAAAGAACTCTTGAGCGAACCACTGTAAGAATTAAAGCCGAATGAAGAGAAAAGAACGAACCACCGTAAAAATTGAAACCTGGTGAACAAAAGAACAAGCCACCGGGAAGAATGGAAATTGAACGAAGAAAGAAAAGGAATCACCAGAAGAATAAAGCACTTGAGGAAATTAGAATGACGAGAACGAAGAGATCGTTAACTGATTAAAGAATACTTGAACGAAGCACTGGAAAGAATATGAGACGAACAAAGAGGCATCAAAGAAGAATATTTGGAGGACGAAGTTGAAAACTGAGAACGAAGAAATCTTCTGAAATGATGGCCTTCGAAGAATCGAGAAATTAAAAGAACTCATGAAATACTCCGGAAGAATGAAAGAAGAAAGGTTGAACCCATGATGAAAAGAATTTGCAAACGATCTTGGAGAAGGCACATGACAGATGTAATCCATACTTACGTCACACTTGAAAATAATTTCGGAACACTCCGGGAAATTAGAAGAGTCGGGTAAGATCCTGGGAAAGACCTGTGGGTTATGAGCCCATCGAAGAGAAAACACCGTTGTACAGGATTATTTGAATGAGAATAATGCACCGGAACAATTAAAGACTCGAAGGGGTGACAACCTCGAATTAATTGGAACACATACAAATCTCCTGAGATTTCTTCAGAACTCTGGAATAATTAAATGGCAAGAGGCAAACGAGCAAGGGAAAAACACCTGAGCCAAGAAAATAATATGATGAACACCGAATACTATAATTGCATCCATCGGAAAAGAAAGAAAGAGATGAAGAAGGACGAACGAGACAAGAAATCACCGGTTGAAATAACTGAGAAAAGAATGCAAAGGATTCACACGAGTAAGATGGATACTCGATTGAGGACTTTGGTCCGAGATGGAAAAAAAGGGTGGGCGGGTCGGTAAAGAAAAGACAACTTCGGACGGTGAAACAACACCGACTGAAAAGATCTGAGGATTGAACTTGCAAAGAAGAAGAGGGTCGAATCCACTTGACGAGAGATGCACCAGATGAAAGAACTGACAACGCAACGAACGAAAACTAACCACGTGATCCTAAAAAAATTTGAAGGGGAAGAGGAGTAATTCAAAAGACCTACGTCAAGATTCCTTACCTGAGCGACGAAGGGGCTGAGGAGTAAAAAGAATTCCTACTCTCCGATATAACTAGACTCCGAAAAAGTTTCCTGCTAGACTCGACAACGGCCAAGCTATGAACAATCAAGGGGGCTCCTATGGTCGGTCGAGGCTCTGATACCAACTTATCAGGCCCAAGATACGATTCTATCCCGATCACGTGACACTTACGTGATTGGGGCACAACCGCATTTCGGGCGCTTAGCAAGATGGATATCATTACATCGTACCATTACATACATACATGGGGATACAACATTTCATACAAGTCACATGAATAATACAACATAAATACAAGGCATCCGACTACGGATGCAAACATGAAAAGCACAACGACATCCATCTGCTACCCCAGGCTGCCGACCCGGAACCTAACCCAAGACTGAAGAAGAAGAAGAAGAAAGAACTCCAACAAAACGAACATCGCTCTCACGTCAAGTCATCGGAAACCTGCACCTGCAACTGTTGTTGTAGAATCTGTGAGCCACGAGCACTCGGCAATCCCATAACCATGGGTAACAAGACTAGCAAAGATTAATGGGTAGGAAGAGGTAGAGTGGTGAGGTTGTAGCAGCGACTAAGCAAAATATGGTGGCTTGCTTACGAGTACAAGAATAAGATGAGCATCTACGCAAACGGTCGCAAACTAATAGTGATCGCTAAAGATCCTGAACTACCTACGAGTCAAACATAACACCACCGTGTTCTTTTCTCAAAGTGAAAAGAGACAGTCACGGTTACTCACACAGTTGTCTGTTTTACTTCGGATCTTCTGTCAAGTTTTCTACAACCGGACATTAACAAATTCCAATCTGCCATATAACCGCGGGCACGGCTTTCGAAAGATCATAACCCTGCAGGGGTGTCCCAACTTAGCCCATCACAAGCTCTCACGATCAGCAGAAGTAATAATAATATTATCCCTTATCTTAGGGAAGGCCCGATCAGACTCGGAATTCCCGGTGCACAAGACATTTCGACAATGGTAAAAGAAGTCCAGCAAGACCTTCCGGTGTGTCGACACCCTGATAGTAGCCACGCGTATCTCGTCTGAGGCCACGACCGGATGGGCGATTATACGAGTAAAACCAACCCTCGGGTTCCCCCAAGGTGGCCCCCGCATAACCCCCGTTTGGGACCAACACCATCAGCACTAGCCCCCCCCTGCTATGTAGAAAGAATCCTCGGGTAGCGCTAACTCCCTATGCAATTAATTAATTATATAAGTTTTATTATGAGCAAATTAAAACCAATGTTGGGCCTTGCTGGAGGAGTTTTATTCAAAGACGAACTGTCATGGGTCCCCATATACCAAACCGTGTAAGGAACGCAAAATCAAGGAACATAACGCCGGTTTATCGGCTCCTAAGGTGGCATGAGTGGAACAAAACACCGAGCAAAAGGCCAAGCCTTCCACCCATTGCCAAGTATATAGGTGTGTTAATATATATAAGACATATTGTGATATTCCAACAACAAGTTCCAACTTGGAACGATCTTCTTCTTCACCTGCATCTAACAACGCTATAAGAGGGGATGAGCAAGCGAGTAACATAGCAAAACAACGGTTTGCTAGGAAGGTGTCATAGTTTAGAGGTTTCATGGCACCAAGGAGAGGGGCTGACAATAATGATGGGTAGCGCGACATATAACGATAGCATCGAGACAACTAAGCATAGCAATGATAGTAAAGGTATCCAAGGTGATGGTCATCTTGCCTGTGATCCCGAAAGGAAGAAAAATGGATCCATGAAGAAGACGAAGAAGAAGCCCTGAAGACGAACCACGTGTAGCCGAACGAATCCTCACGATCGCAACGGAAAAGAACTAGCAAAAAGAAAGCACACAACAAGGTAAACACACAACACAAGAAAATGACAAGATGCTCAACCAAGTATGATGCAATACAAGTCTATATGATGCAATTCATGGCAAGGGATGAAGCACACAAGAACAACACAAACCAACAAGTTTAAATGAGGCCGGAATGCACATATAACATATTCAGTAAGTCCTCATATGCACATTTCTAAATTGGACCAGATCGGAACAAACCTTAAGTTAAAGTTGTTAAACAGCAAGTTAACATGCACCATGATGATCTACACGAAATTCTACTCAAGTTTCATATAAAGTTTTTTTTAATTCGGAGCTACGGCCTACAAGATATGAGCAAAACAAGACAAGCATGGCAACGGTGCAAGATGCACCCAAACATCAAGCAAACTCACCCTAAACATGAAAACAACATGATATTATGATTCCACATGTAAAATCACACAAATTTCATATAGGGCACACTCAAAACGGAGCAACGGTTCAACACATACACATGAAACAAGTTACAATGCAAAGCTGAAGTTAACAGCCACATAGCAACTTTTGAGCAAGATATATATGCTACAGCACCCAAACATGATAACAAGAGGCATGGATGTGAAGTAGACATGATACTTAACAAGCATGAACTTAGAACAAACCCGAAAGCTTGCTGGAACACAATTAAACAAGCATGGCAAGTTGCAATAAATTTATCTAGACTTAGTCAAAATCTGGGAAGGCAAAAACATCATCACGATGCTGCCTTCGGAGGCACAAATCACCAAGCATATCAACTCTACTAAGTATATAAAGATCATGGACATGTAGTAGACATATCATACAACAAACAACTCCATTGGAGCAACTCCATATGAGGCATGGATCAATAACAACAAGCTTCACCAAATTGATCATGCTGATAAAAATCTGACAAGTAAAATTTATAGCAACTTGAGAGCAAAAAATAAATAAGCTCCAGCATGTCATATGTGCAAGTAAGGGCATGGATGGATAGACAATAACATGGACAACAAGACATGATCATTGGCCACTCCAAAACAAGTATGGATGTGAGTGGGGCATCAAGCAAACGTAGCATCAGGTTTAACAGATTCCAGACTTAGCAGTTTTTCACTAAGTATAAAACAGCAACATGGGCATGGCATGTTTACAAGTTTGTTTAAGTCACCTCAAGGCATATCATGAAAAATGAATTTCACCACAGCAAAGACCATATGATTTTGCTTCTAAAACATATAGGCATGTGGCATGAAGACAAACACACCAATAGCAATGAGCAAGTGAAATCAGCATCCCACAACAAGTTTCCGCACTTAACAGCCACATGCACTTTTGCAACAGGGATTAACATGGAAATATGGCACCTAACATGAATGCTACAGCAACCATAATGAAGAGCACAACACAATGAAAATTTTGACATATCATATGCTCCATTTGAATGAACATGCACAAAGTTACCATCACCACAAGCATGCAACAAAATTATAGATAATAGCAGTTTTAAACATATAGCACTCTTGCGACAGAGATTAGGGCATCAAGATGGACTCAAACAAGCATGCCACAATGGATCAAAATGAAGAGCATATCACCACGATCATTTTGACATATTATTCACTCAATTTGGATCACCACACAAAAAGTTACTACACTGCAAAGTATGCAACATTTTTACAAAAGGGCCAGGGACTTAGACGAAATAACCACCTCGGGGTCGGGTGGACAATGTCCGAATTGTAGCGGACGTGTCCGTCGGTGGCGCTCTTGGGCCCACCTGGCAGCGTCACAGCAAGGGGAAGGCGCGGACATGTCCGTCCCAACCGGACATGTCCGGTGGCGGCGGTTGCTCCAGCCGGAGGGAAGCAGCGGCAGGCGGCGCATCGGACCTGGGGTGGCGCGGCGACGGGTCTCCAACGACCGGAGGCGGCGGGCACGGCGCCGGGGCGGTCGGGCACGACGGATCCGGGGTAGGCCCGGCCGGATCCGGTGCGGGACGATGACAGAAGTGGCGAGGAGGAGGTACAGGACGGAGGAACTCCGGCGGAGGGAGCTGGCCAGCGGTGGCGCGCGTCAGCGAGGCTGGTGGTGCCGGTGGCGGCACCCTTCGGGGCAGAAGCTCTTGCGGGAGCGGGGCAGGCCGGCGGCGCGGCTGACCGGGGGTGGGGACGATGCGGCGGCGGGCTGGCTCTGGCGTCGGGGACGGATGCGCCAGCGCGGGCGAGCGGCGGGCCGGCTCGGGCCTAGATGGCTTGGGCGGGCCGGAGGCGGGCTTGGGCGGGCCGTGGTGGAGTTGGGAGCGGGGGGTGGGCGACGTGGTGATGCCAAGTGGCACCGTGGGATTGGAGGAGCCGCGGGGAAGTGGCGGCTCGGCCAATAGGGCGCCGCCAAGTGGCGAAGGGGGAGTGGCTGGCGCTGAAATCGCGGTGGAGGCACGAATTTCGAGGGAAGGCTGCTGGCTAGAGGTTAGGGGAGACTAGGGGCTAGGGTTTGCTGAAAATTAGGGGGATGGCGTGTTTAAATAGCTAGAGGGAGCTAGGAGAGGGGTAAGGGGGTGCCGTTTTCGGCCGTGCAATCGCGATCCGACGGCGAACAACATAGGTGGGAGCGAGCTGGGCTTGGTGGACTAGTTAGAGGGGCTTAGAGGAGAGAAGAGAGGGAGAGGCCTGCGGGGTTTTCGGAGGCCGAAAACGTCCGATGATTAAACCGGCTATAGTGCCGCTATATATATCCATTGGGCTATCAAACGAGCTCCGAATGTGATGAAATTTGGCAGGCGGCCTGTCTACACTATAATAAGACCACACGCCAAGTTTCATCCCGTTCCGAGAATATTTTCCGACCACTCATAAAATAATATTCGGAGATGCCGCAGGCGCGTGCAAGTGTGTGTGGGCTCAGAACGGACAACAGAAAGGACGAGGGGACTCGGGCGGATACAAGTTTTGAAAACATGATGATGCAATGCACACGATGACATGGCAAGATGCAACACGCAAGCAGATGACATGGCAACGACGACGAATAACTGGCTGACACCTGGCGTATCGGTCTCGGGGTGTCACATCATGCCTCTGGCTCGAGTGTTGCCTCGGCAGTCCCGTGCTTTTCCTTCCTCTACCCCGCCAAGCATGGCCGCGGGTGTGGCTACAACTGCCCGTGCACAAGTAAAGGGGTGCAAAAAGGGCCCCTGCTTTTGTACACCGGCAAAGAAGGAAGAATAAAAGGAAAAAAATCAAAAAATCATTTCAGAAGTGGGGGAGAGGACAAGATGAGAGTTTTATGAAGGGTATTTTGTATGTCTTGACTTGGCATAGATCTCCCCGGCAACGGTGCCAGAAATTATTCCTGCTACCTCTTGAGCTTGCATTGGTTTTTTCCGTTGAAGACGAAAGGGTGATGCAGCAGAGTAGAGTAAGTATTTCCCTCATTTTAAGAAACAAGGTATCAATCGAGTAGGAGACAACGATCAAATCACCAATACCTCCACAAACAATCAAACAAGTTGCACCCAACGCAATAAAGGGGCTATCAATCCCTTCACGGTTATTTGCAAAAGTGAGATCTGATAGAGATGGATAAACTGTAAAGTAAATATTTTTTGGTTTTTTAGGTCTATAGATTGGAAAGTAAAAGATTGCTCAATAGTAGATTGGAAACTTATAAGATGGAAAATAGACCCGGGGGCCATAGGTATCACTAGAGGCTTCTCTCATGATAGCAAATATTACGGTGGGTAAACAAATTACTGCCAAGCAATTGATAGAAAAGCGCAAAGTTATGACGATATCTAAGTCAATGATCATGAATATAGGCACCACATCCGTGTCAAGTAGACCGACTCCTACCTGTATCTACTATTATTACTACACACAATGACGGAAACAATTCTGCATCTAGAGTATTAAGTTCATAAAGATCAGAATAACGCATTAAGTAAGATGACACGATGTAGCAGAATTAACTCAAGCAATATGATGAAAACCCCATCTTTTATCCTTGATGGCAACAATACGATACGTGTCATGTCCATTTTTGTCACGAGGATTGAGCACCGCATGATTGAACCCAAAGCAAAGCACATCTCCCATTGCAAGAAAAACCAATCTAGTTGACCAAACCAAACCGATAGTTCGAAGAAAATTACTAAGATATAAAATCATGCATATAAGAATTAAGAGTAGACTCAAATAATATTCATAGATAATCTGATCATAAATCCACAACTCATTAGATCTTGGCAAACACACCGCAAAAGAAGATTACATCGGATAGATCTCCAAGAACATTGAGGAGAACATGGTATTGAGCATCAAAGAGAGAGAAGAAGCCATCTAGCTACTAGCTATGGACCCGTAGGTCTGTGGTAAACTACTCACGGTTCATCGAAAGGGCAATGGTGTTGATGTAGATTCCCTCCATGGTTGAATCCCCCTCAAGCAGAGTACCAGAAACGGCCTCTAGATGGGATCTCGCGGAAACAGAAGGTTACGGCGGTGGAAACGTGGTTTCAATGATGCTTCTAGGGTTTCTGGAATATATGAGAATATATAGGCAGAAGAAATAGGTCGGTGGAGGCACGAGGGTCCCATAAGGGTGGGGGGCGCGCCCTCCATCCTTGTGGCCGCCTCGTGGGTCCCCTGACGTGCACTCCAAGTCCTCTGGATATCTTTAGATCCAAGAAAAATCCTCATAAAGTGTCATTCCGTTTGGTATCCGTTTGATATTCCTTTTATGCGAAACTCAAAAACAAGGAAAAACAGAAAGTGGCACTGGGCTCTAGGTTAATAGGTTAGTCCCAAAAATAATATAAAATAGCATAGTAGTGCATATAAAACAGCCAAAATAGATAATATAATAGCATGGAATAATAAAAAATTATAGATACATCTTAGACGTATCAGACCTCACCTTGCTCCACTGCCCCTTGTGCCTTCGCCCCTTCAAGCCTCCAGTTTACGAGGTTCGAATACATGTCGCCCGTTTGGCTGATCGAGCAAGGTGCGGATTTCGTGATTGATGTGGTTTTCGATTGATTTGTGCAGTGCAAGGGAGGGCACCTGGCCTACGTGGACTGCCACGGTGAGCGCCCCGAGAATCGGCGGCAGTGCCAAAAGGGCGAGCGTGGTGGCGGCTTCGACGTGCGCAACATGCTGATGGATGTTGTCCTCACATCGGTGAGGGTTAAGTGCCCACACTAAGGCTGTGGGCTCTACGTCACTTACCCGGAGCTCGCCTATCACCAGAGCGTGTGTCTGTCCGCGCCCTACAAGTGCCCCGTGCTTGGCTGCAGCTACAAAATCCGCTGTCGGTGCTCCCCCATCGCATCGGCACCGTGCACCCCATGCGTGTGCACATGATCCAATACGACAAGGTGCTCCATCTGCAGGTGCCGTTGTCGGAGCCGCGGCACTTGCTGTTCGCCTAGGAGGAAGGTCGTGCATTTTTCGTGGTTGGCGGGGCGCTTGACATCGACGTGCCTATCGCCATATCGGTCGTCTGCATCAGAGCGAGGGCATCCGCACCGCCACATTACACAGACAAGATGTAGGTGAACGGGTCGCCGGGGTCACCCAGAGGCACGACCGACACCATCAAGGTGGAAATAGAGGTGACAAGCAGCAAGGAGCACGGCGCCGTCGCCGTGGAGGAGCTCACCTACTTCACAGTGCCGCCCAAGCTGCTGGTCGGGGCTGAGTATTCAAGGACGGTGTCCCTCCACATTCAGATTGAAAAGCTCACCTCCGAAATGATTCCACGGCACCTTCTATTTATCTTAGTACTAATATGGTAATATACTCCAACATCAGATAAACAGTTGAAGTAGGATTTTGTATGGTCTATTTTAGCTTAAGAGATGGAGGATTTTGATGTCGATGCAGAAATTCCTTCAACATCATATCAGTTGTTGAAGTAATTTCCAATGGTCGAAGCGATATTTTTGTGTAAGAAGTAAACCTAAATAGAAGTTGCTTACATGCTTGTTTGTTGAGGAAGTGTTGCATACTTCTGCAAGTTAACGCGGCACATCAATGTAGTACTACTAGTATAGTACTCACCCGACTGCGCAACATACCAAGGCACCAAGCTCGTGTCGTGCTGGTGCCGTGTGCAAGAGATGGTGTGTTCGAGAAGTCCCGATAGACTCGTGAGTGTAGGTGTGTGGGTGGGAAAGAGGGAGAGTGTTGATGTAATTTGTGTGAAAAAAGACTAGTCAATGGCTCGCCATGAGGCTATTCCTGGAGAACACACCAATAACCATAAGATCTGCATTCGACGGTACCAGCTATTGGATGAAAACAACAATAAAAAAGAAGTGACATGGCATTTAACAAAACTGCCACGCCACGAGCTTTGCTACACGCATGGGCATATTTTTTACTGTGTTTACGGGGTGGCATAGCTGGAATAACATGATTTGAAGAAATAAGTATGAGGGGCCCAACACCCCATGAAAATCATGGGGCGTGAAGATTAGATAATGAAGGAGTTAGTAAACTCCCCGTATTACTCTGTGCATTAGTATTCGTATTACTCCGTGCGTTTTAGAATTTTCGCCACACCATGCCCCTCCCCCACCATGAAACTGCCACACTAGCATTCGCAACTGCCATGGTCTGCTCCTATGTGCGATCTTCATTTTTCTAAAGTGATCTACAATAAAAGGCCGGGCTTTGGGCACGTGGTAGGCGGGGGAGCTTGGCCTTGTCGGTTTGCTACTGCTCACGTGCGGTCGAACATAAGCGATGTACCAAGCCGATGCGCGTCGCTTCGGTGCGCAACGGGCCGGACATACCATTTGTTCATGCTAAGCGGCGGCCGGACCGATCGTGTGTTGGTGCTACAACTTAGATGCGGTCTCACGTGTCAGTGGCGCACCAAAAGGATGAGCGTCCCTTCGGTGAGCGACGGGCCAGACCGACCGTGTGATGGGGCGACGTCAGCGCGATGGGCTGTAAGTTTACCGCCTAACTTAATTTGTATGTAAAGGGTGATGCCCGCAACTACTCGGAGCAAAAAATGAGTAGCCCGCTGCTAGATATTTCTATAATCAGTTAAAAATTTCTCAATTTCACGTGTGATCCAATGGTCTAAGTGCCTCTAAATGGCTAGGATTCATGTCTACAGTAACATCGTTGTACCCAGCAGTGTCACGTTCTTCTGACAACATGAGCACGTCAGTCTGATCAATCCACGCAAGAAGCTATCAAACAACACCTCCACATGTGCCACGTGGCTTCATTGAGTTCCCCCATTATTTTATTAAAAAATATATTGACTGGAAAAGAGCGACATCTCCCGAAACAAAAATTGGCTCGTATTTTGCTTCCTACTTGCTTTGCACCTACTTTTTTTGTGAGAGAAATTTCCAATCTATCCATCAATCATGGAACGTCCTAGAAGAGCTAGTACTCCCTCCATTCCCTTATACAAGGCCACTATGAAAAATACAATTTGCATCTGTACAAGGCCACTAACTGTAATCGAGGCACAAATTAATTATGTTTTCTCGTACAACCAACTAGTTTAATACTTGCATCCATGACACTGTGCTACTTCCTTCTAGTTCCTTCCTTGCATGCATGTCGACATATTAATGATCCCAGTTAAAGAAAAGAGAAGTGGACTTGCAAAGCAGTCATTAAATTTTACCTTGGTACCTGTAATTTGAGTTTGTGGCCTTGTGTAAGGGAATTGAGGGAGTATAATAAGTTACAGTCCGCATGCTATAATGATTAAACAATTATATTTGTGTTGAGTTGGATGAGAGAGAAGAGGAGAGAGAATTGAAGCGGGTTGTAGATTAATAGCCAGCTACAACACGGGCTCCAAGAAACATTGTCAGTGTACAATGGTTCATGCATTGTTAAAGTAGTACTGCTTACCAATTAGTACTAGTATACACGTTCACTATATGGTTGACTATGTATGACATGGCAACACGTTGTTGGCTATACAATTGACCATGCTCAAAGTACTAGTGCCACGTGATACGTCCAAAAAGTATCTATAATTTCTGCTTGCTCCATGCCACTTTTGGGTGATATTGCATATTCATACACTTCCATACACTTTTGATCATATTTGGACTAACTTACTAATCCAGTGCACCCCAGTGCCAGTTTCTGTTTTCGGCTGTTTTTGTATTTCAGGTTTTCACGTTTCGAGAACTGCCCAGAAAAATCCAGAAAAATTATATAAAAAATCAGCGATCCGGAAACAACACTGCATCCGAAGGGCAGCCTGGGGGGGGCACAGGGGCTCCAGGCGCCCTGTGGGCGCGCCCCCCCTGGCTCGCGCCGGGGGGGCGCCTGGGCCCCCCGAGGCTCCCCCGGTGCCCTACTTTGGCATATATTTAAAGGACCCTCCGGAACCCTCAGAACAGGAACTCTTTTCGCGATCCCATCTCTGTTCCGCCGCCGCCGCCACCTCCAAGATCGGGAGCACCAGGAGAACTCTTCCCGGCACCCTGCCGGAGGGGAGGATCACTACCGGGAGCTTCTCCACCACCATGGACGCCTCCCGGATGACTCGTGAGTAGTCTCCCTTGGACCATGAGTCCATGACCAGTAGCTATGTGATGTTCTCATCCCGTTCTTGTGCTTCACTAATTAGTCCTCGTGAGCTGCCCTACATGATCGAGGCACCTATGTAATCCTTATGCTGTTGCTATGTTGAGTTTGCTGGGATTCGATGGATTATGAGATTATGTTCAGATTGATCTTGAGTAATATATTTGATTCACCTCTTTTATATTTTAGTTCATAAGTAATTCTTGCATGTTCTCCGTTGTTATTTATTGCTTTGGCCGAGTAGTAGGTAGTGACTCCAAGAGGGAACGTTATGCTCGATTGTGGGTTCATGCCCCTCGATGACTAGCTTGAGTGACAGAAACATGAGCCTAGGGGATGTGCTGTTGCCACAAGGGGGAAAACATCGGTGCTTGTGCCCGCGGGTGCAAGGATTGTTTACTTTACGCAAAGTTCTTTTAATGCAGTTGTCTGTTGCATTGAGTTTACACTATGGGTGGGACTCGCAACTTAATACCAGCGAGATGTTCTGGATAGATATCTCAAGGTGGATGATTAGTAGTAGATATTGATGGATTTCGGTCTACTTACTTTGGCGTACCGCCCATGCTTTGAACCTCAACCTTTATTGCAATGTAGTCAGCATTGGTTTGCGTTCGTGGTCCTGTCAATTGCCAAGCTGTAATTTGTTTACCTCACATAGTTGTTTTATCGTCTTTTGGGAGAGAGACATCACTAGTGAACATCATGAGACTCCGGTCCATATTACCATCATTGATCACATCCACTATTTACTTTTCGCTATTTACTTACTATTGCAAAAAATATCTATCACTACTATCATTGCTTTTAACCCTTTGTGAACTACAAGGCCGGAGGAATTGACAACCTCTCTGTACTCGTTGGGAGCAAAGTTATTTGTATCTGTGTGCAGGTCCATGTTGATTGCTAATTGCGCCGTTAGCAATTGACACCTACTTGTTGAACCTAGGAGTCTCTGGGGATTCGATCCTTGGTATCTTTGCTAAGGGAAAACACTTCTACTTACTGCATCTAACACCTTCCACTTGGGGTAACCAATGAGGGGTTCGAGGCCCATCACCACGCCCTCTAACAAGTCTTTCAACATGCGTCAAATTATTAATAGGGCTATATCTCCTTCGAGAAATGTGCTGCACCGTGTACATGCGTGTGTGTGTGTGTGTGACGAGAGGCAATGTGTGCGTGCGTGCACCTCTTCTCTTCACCAGTCAACGTGTACGTGCAATGCACGTTAATTAGGAAGTATATTAAGTGCATGCGGATATTAAGTAGGATATTATTTGCGTGTTATTATGTGATTAGCCTATATTTGGTTGCACGCTAAATGTGTTGAGCGCTAGGCATTGAAGTAGTCTAGATCATTGGATTCACATGATTTGATGGCTGAGATTAATTGGATCTGCCTATTTGGGTCTTTCTTATATTGGTATAGATATAGATATAGATACATGTCATCCGCGGCTCCACCTAGTGGGTGTGTTAGAGAGAGAGAGAGAGAGAGGGAAATGGTGTGTCCCACATGCCTCTATACATATGTTTCTGTCGAAGAGAGTCCTAAATACATAGTATATGTATGTGGAGTGGGCGATATAGGAGAAGAGCATGGAAGCGATCGTTTATGCATGTATGTATAGACACGAACATAGGGAATAACTTTACCAACGTACGAGCGCTAGGAAAGAGTGGGGATGCATGTTGGAAGATGATGCGAGAGGCCAACCAAGCGAAGACAAGGAAGGAGTCAAGAGCAAGATCAATAATTAAAGAGAGGGGACGATAACATGCGTGGGCGCTTGTCTGGTCGATAGACAAAGCGGAAGGCATGGATGATGAGACGGGGAGGGGTGATACGTCTCCAATGTATCTATAATTTATGAAGTATTAATGTCATGTTTATAACAATTTTATATGATTTTGGCATGATTTGCTTGGAACTAACTCGGATTGGGGCTGTTTTCAGCAGAACTACCGTGGTGTTGTTTTTTGTGCAGAAATGAAAGTTCTCCAAATGAGCTGAAACTTTTTGACGTTTTTTTGGAACGAAAGAGGCCCCTGAAGCTTCGTGGAAGGACCACAAGGTGAAGGAGTAGGGAACAAGACACCGGGACGTGCATGGGCCTTTGCCCGTGCCCTAGTGGGTTGTGCTCACCTCGAGGCCCATCCACAGGTGAGACCGACGCCAAAAATTCCTATGAATAGAGAAATCACCAGAAATAACCAGTTCCGCCACCGCAGGCCTCCGTAGCCACCGAAAACCAATCTAGACCCTTTCAGGTACTCTGCCGGAGGGGGAAATCGTCACTGGTGGCCATCTTCATCATCCCGGCGGCCACCATGAGTGGAGGGAGTAGTCCACCCTCGAGGCTGAGAGTTTGTACTAGTAGCTATTTGTTTTATCTCTCTCTCTCTCTCTCTCTCTCTCTCTTGTGTTCTTGAGATGCACCATCTTGATGTATCACGGGCTTTGTTAATATAGTTGGATCATATGGTGTTTTCCCCTCTCTGTCTTGTGATGAATTGAGTTTTCCCTTTGAGATTTCTTTGGATTCAATACTTCTATGGATTTGAGAACATTTCCTATAAGTCTTGCAATTGAATACTCGTGGTGACAATGGGGTATCATATTGATGCACTTGATATATGTTTTGGCATTCAACTTGCGGATTCGCATGGTGATATTGGGGTAATCTATGCATAGGGGTTGATGCACGTTCTTGTCTTTGTTTCTCCGGTAGAAATCTTGGGGCACTCTTTGAGTATGTTTTGGTGTTATCTTCGTACAAACACTTGATAGATCTATCGGGAAGGATAACTTTTTGTTATCTCAGTACGAACTCTTGAAAGATCGATCGGAAAAGATAAGCTTGTGTTATTCTAGTACGGACTCTTGATAGATAGATCGGAAAGGATAACTTTATGTTGTTTTAGTACGAACTCTTGATCGATTGAACGGAACGAATAACTTTGAGGTGATTTCTTTGAGGGGTGGTTATATGATCCAATTATATTAGCACTGTTGAGAGATTGCACTACCGAAAGTACGAACCCTAGGCCTTGTTTTCAAGCATTGCAACACCGTTTGTGCTCACTTTTTTTACTTGCTACCGTGCTGTTTTTTATTGTTCGCACTAAAAAACCTCATATCTACTATCCATATTATACTTGTATCACCATCTCTTCGCCGAACTAGTGCACCTATACAATTTCCCATTGTATTTGGTATGTAGGTTATACAAGAGACTTTTTATAATTTGGTTGCAGGGTTGTTTGAGAGAGACCATATTCATCCTACACCTCCTACGAATTGATAAACCTTAGGTCATCCACTTGAGGGAAATTTGCTACTGTCCAACAAAACTCTGCGCTTGGAGGCCCAACACGTGTCTACAAGAATAAAGTTGCATAGTAGACATCAAGCTCTTTTCTGGCACCGTTGCTTGGGAGGTGAGTGCTTGAAGGTATATCTTTAGATCTTAAAATTGAATCTTTTAGTTTCTTTTTTATCACTAGTTTGGTTTTGTAGAAGAAAACTATAAAAAATGGAATTTAGGTTGCATCATATTATTGATCACCTTTATAATATCTTTCTTGAAAATGATGGATCGGAAAATTGTGCTCAATTGTTTGAAAAAGAAGTCAATAAAATGTTTGGCACAAAATATTTGAATGATGAGCATGGTTGCAATGTTGTTAGTATGAATTCCTTGAATATCCAAAATTCTAATGATTGTTGCACTAGTCAGGAGAAAAATGTTTCTTATAAGCATGTCAATTTTTGTGGTGTGGAAAGACTTTATGAAGACATGCCTCATAGGGAAGATAGATTTTGTAAGAAGCATAAATATTTAGAACCGAAAAAGTTGCAAGAGAGGCTAGATGATTGTGCTAAAATATGTAATTTTTTTCGTCGTCCTTGTGAACTTTGCAATGAACGTGGTCATTTAAATCTCCAATGCAAATTATTTCATGATCAAATTGTGTCCAAAAATTGTGATAACTTGATTACTCTTGAGCATCATAAAGAGCTTAGTCTTCTTTTGGGATATGAAGAAATGAAATGCATAACTAAGTGTTTTCCAAATCCAAGGAGATTTCTTGATTTTGATCTAGAAGAAATTTATATGTTTTGTGCGGTAAATTGCATTGAGAATCCTTATATTACCAACTACCTAAAGACAAGAAAAAAAATGGAACATGAACAGAGTACTAATGAAAGGGAAAATGTTTCCCAATACCCTCCTAATGTTTATTATGATGAATCAGGTAACGAGGAGGACCTTCCTATCCAATCAATCTCTTCAACAAGAAGCTCGAAAAAATTGATTAAACCCACATGTGAGGTAGTGAAGAAGAAAAAGTAGAGGTAAAAAGGTAACTCTCCCATGTAACATTGCTCCTATCACCATTGTGCCCCATGAAAGTGAATCAAATATGTTGAGGGAAGATGATGATAATAAGTATGATTTTGTGATGCCTAATGCTTGTTGTAATGATTATGCTTGGGAAGACAATGATGTCTTTTATGATCTTGAAAATCTTTTTGGCACTTGCTTGGAAGAATATGATAATAATGTTTGCTATACTATTGGTGTCATTCATGCTATTGATATGAATGATTATGATGATATGCAAAACAACAAGCTTGGGGATGCTATGTTTGATGAGTATGAAATGTTTGAAGATTTATTTGCTGAAAATTATGCTTGTCCCAAGCTTGGGGATTCTTTGCATAATGAATATGATCCTTTGATTCGTTCTACTTTCGATAAGAAAATTTATTATGATGTTAGCATGCCTCCTATTTATGATGATTACAATGATGAAAGTGAGTTTGGAAGAGTGTCAACTCTAGGTAGTAGTGATCCCACTATTTTGGAGGGTGTTGAATCTTATTACAATATTGATGAAAGTGGATTTGGTGAGGTCATGACTTTATTTAGTGATACATCCACTAATTTGGAAGAGGTTTCAATTGACTACGACAATAAAGTTGCCATCTATGATGATTATTATGATGATATGTATGCCACATAGAGTGATAAATCTTCTATGCTTGTGCATCATGAAAAAAGTGTTGTATGTGACAGTTATATTGTTGAATCCATTCAATATGTTCCTGAAAATTATTATGAGGGAGGAACTTACGCTCTTACATATCTCAATAATATCAAGTTTCTTCTCTATATGTTGATTGTTTTGAAGTTGCACTTGTTTTGCCTTCCTATGCTAGTTGATTCTTGTTCCCATAAGTTGTTTGTTAACAAAATACCTATGCATAGGAAGTGGGTTATACCTAAATGTTCTAGTCATATGCTTCATGATGCTATCTTGGTGTTTTGATTCTTATGTTGCATGTGAGCGTCATTGAAATCACCATGCCTAGGTAAAAGGCATTAAAGAGCTTGTTGGGAGACAACCCAACACTTATACCTACTGTTTTTCTGTGTTCGCATGATTATGCTACTATAGTAATCATGTTTTATAGTTTTTTTCAATAAACTGCCAAGCAAAGCCTTAGGATCAAGTTGGGTGATAGTAGATTTGATCTTGCTGAAAAACAGAAACTTTTGTGCTCACGGGAAAAATTCTCATTTTTAACAAAAGAGTGCTTTTAAGTTGATTCTTTTTACAGAAGTTTAATATACAAATTTCTCACGTGTTCATTCTTTTTTCAAGATTTTTATAGTTTCAGCGGTATGGTGAATGTTCAGATCATTGCAGATTGTTCTTTTTTGACAGATTCTGTTTTCAATGCATAGTTTGCTTGTTTTCCAGTTTCTATGGCTTATATTGATCAATATAAATTGTAGAAATAATATGCTATAGTAAGCATTGTGTGAGAAAAATTATTAATGTTGTCTTTGAAAGTACCCAAAGTGAATGATTTGTTTTATCATACTAACCCATCTCATGAAGTTTTGTTAAGTTTTGTGTGATTGAAGGTTTCAAGTTATGGGTGATATATCGGTATGTGGAGAATAAGTAGTGACAAGACCCTAAGATCGGGGATGCCCAATTCACCCCAAGGTAATATTAAATGAAGATCCAAGAAACTAAGCTTGGGGATGCCTCGGAAGGCATCCCCTCTTTCGTCTCCAACATTATTGGTAACCTCACTTGGAGCTATGTTTTCATTCATCACATGATATCAGTTTTTCTTGGAGTGTCAATTTATTTTGTTAGAATTTGCTTTCTGGTATTTAGAATAATGTTTTGCATCTTTTATTTGATTAAAATTGTCAAGGTTACCCTTTACGATGCTTATTTTGCAAGTATACATGTTGTTGTTTGAAAACAGAAAGTTTTCTATCATTGTCTGAATTCTTCTGTATAGTCAGAACATGATAAAATCTTGAATTTTTTATAAAGTTAGTATGAATAAGTTCTATGTAATGTGGTAATTTTTCATAATTTTTTGATCTAGGGAAGCATCAGAACAATTCCACTCTTTACAGATTGTTAGTAGATTTCTATTATGTTTGCATTGTTTGCATAGGTTTGCGTGTTTAATGATTCTATTTGAGGATAGGAGTATTAAATATGCAAAGGCAATTAGTATGCAATGTTGAATAATAATTCTAGTGATTTGCTACAGTAGAGGATCATAAGGTTTTGCATTGATTTATAGTAACTTATCTCATGAGTTCTTGTTGAGTTTTGTGTGGATGAAGCTTTTGAGATTTAGGAAATTCATGATATGAGAAGAATTAAGGAGACACCCAAGATCAAGCTTGGGGATGCCCAAGGCACCCCAAGATAATATTTCTATAAGTCTCAAGCATCTAAGCTTGGGGATGCCCCGATGGGCATCCCACCTTTCTTCATCAACGATTATCTGTTAGTATTGGTTGACTCTAAGTTTGTGCTTCTTCACATGAGATGTGTTATTATTGAAATGTCATTTTATTTTGTTTGCTTGCTGTTTTAATAAAATACTTAGATCTGAAAGTTCTTAAATAAAATAGAGCCCCCAAATAGTTGCTGGAAAAGCTAGATAAGCGGCATTCACATCCCGTCAAAGAACCTATTTTCTAACACCGTTGCTCTAGTGCTTCACTTATATCTTTCTGACCATGGTGTGCTTTAGTATTTTTGAAGAAAATCTCTCATGCTTCACTTAGATTAAGTTAAGAGAAATAAATATTATTATTATGATCTTCATTTATATCTTTTTGGAGTAGCTTGTCATTTACTCTTGTGCTTCACTTATATCCTATGAGTAAATTCTTGAATAAATTGAATGTCATGAAGTTGAAATCATATCATGCCTAGTGGTAGCTTCACATCGGGTTTAGATAGTGAAATCTTTTGAGGATTGACAATCACAATATTGGTCATACAAGCAATTCACGAATAATTAGTATAAGGAAGAGAACTATCACATGCAAATACACTATGTTGGAAATCTTTTGTGATTGTGAGCCCCCATCAAAATATTATATGCCAAAATTGTTGACATTGGACAAGGAAGACAAAGTAATGGTTTATGTTTGTTCATATTCACATAGAAGTTATTGTCATAGATCCTTCAACATGTGGTGCTTGTCCCCCATCTTTGCTAGCCAAAAATTCCGCACCAAGTAGAGATACTACTTGTGCATCAAAAAACCCTTAAACCCATATCTTATCTTCAAGAGTCCACCATACCTACCTAAGGATTGAGCAAGATCCTTCAAGTAAGTTGTCATCGGTGCACAAAGGCAATAAAAATTGCTTCTAAAAGTGTTAGATCATTTATCGTAAGGAAAAAATGAGCGTTGTACGAACTTGTGATGGCAAAGTAATAAAAGCGATGGACTGCAAAATAATGGTTGCTATCATAAGGGGCAATATAATGTGACGTTCCTTTGCATTAAGGGATTGAGCATACAAACAAATAAGCACATGGCAACCTCTGCTTCCCGCTGCGAAGGGCCTATCTTTTACTTCTCGGTATTTACTTTTATGCAAAGAGTCAAAGTTTTTCTCTCTATTCCTTTTTTATTTATTTTTCTCCTTTGGCAAGCATCATGTGGTGAGGAAAGATCTAGGCACATATGTCCAGCTGAATATGGGTAGCATGAGTTATTATTGTTGACATCATCGAAAGGTGAATACGTTGGGAGGCGAAATTACAAGCCCCTATCTTTCTATGTGTCTGGTTGAAATTTTTTGCTCATGTGTATGCGGTGAGTGTTAGCAATCATAGAAGACTATATGATGGTTGACTATGTGAAGCTCTTACTTAAACTCTGTTGAATAAGTTGGATTGCGATTTCTTGGTGACTGAGAACATAGGTTGTTGAGTTTCAAGAGAATTCATTGTTTGAACCTAAACATGTGTATTGGTTGCTACTTTAAACATGAGAAATTTTATAAGAAAGATTTTTTGTTATGATGCTAGGAAAAGTGATTGAAATTGTCATTGATCAAACTTGTGCACTTTTCTAGCATTCACACTTCATAAATTATTTCTTTTATCATTTACCTACTCGAGGACGAGTAGGAATTAAGCTTGGGGATGCTGATACGTCTCCAACATATCTGTAATTTATGAAGTATTCATGCCAAGTTTATAATAATTTTATATGGTTTTGGTATGATTTTCATGGAACTAACACGGACTAACGTTGTTTTCAGCAGAGCTACCGGGGTGTTGTTTTTTGTGCAGAAAAGAAAGTTCTCCAAATGAGGTGAAACTTTTTGATGATTTTTTTTGGAACAAAAGAGGCCGCTGAAGCTTCGTGGAAGGACGAGAAGGTGAAGGAGTAGGGCAGATGACACCGGGGCGTGCCTTGGCCCTTGCCCGTGCCCCAGTGGGTTGTGCTCACCTTGAGGCCCATCCGGACGAGAGACCAACGCCAAAAATTCTTATAAATAGAGAAACCATCAGAAATAACCCGAGATCAGAAGTTCCAACACCGCCGGCCTCTGTAGCCACCGAAAACCAATGTAGACCCTTTCTGGTACTTTGCCGGAGGGGGAAATCATCATCGGTGGCCATCTTCATCATCCTAGCGGCCACCATGATGAGGAGGGAGTAGTCCACCGTGAGGGATGAGCGTTTGTACCAGTAGCTATGTGGTTTAGCTCTCTCTCTCTCTCTCTCTCTCGTGTTCTTGAGATGCACAATCTTGATGTATCATGAGCTTTCTTAATATAGTTGGATCGTATGGTGTTTTCCCCTCTTTATCTTGTGATGAATTGAGTTTTTGCCTTGAGATTTATTTGGATTGCATACTTTCATGGATTTGAGAATACTTGATATATGTCTTGCAATTGAATACTCATGGTGACAATGGGGTATCATATTGATCCACTTGATATATGTTTTGGCACTCAACTTGCGGATTCCCGTGGTGATATTGGGGTAATCTATGCATAGGGGTTGATGCACGTTCTTATCTTTGTTTCTCTGGTAGAAATCTTGGGGCACTATTTGAATATGTTTTGGGTGTTATCTTCGTACAAACTCTTGATAGATCGATTTGGAAGGATAGCTTTGTGTTATCTTAGTATGAACTCTTGAAAGATCGATCGGAAAAGATAACCTTGTGTTATTCTAGTACGGACTCTTGATAGATAGATCGGAAAGGATAACTTTATGTTGTTTTAGTACGAACTCTTGATAGATTGAACGCAAAGAATAACTTTGAGGTGATTTCGTTGAGGGGTGGTAATATGATCCAATTATATTAGCACTATTGAGAGATTACACTAGCGAAAGTACGGACCCTATGCCTTGTTTTCAAGCATTGCAATACCATTTGTGCTCACTTTTGTTACTTGCTACCTAGCTATTTTTTACTGTTCGCACTACAAAAACTCGTAACTACTATCCATATTACACTTGTATCACCATCTCTTCACCGAACTAGTGCACCTATACAATTTCCCATTGTATTTGGTGTGTTGGGTACACAAGAGACTTTTTATTATTTGGTTGCAGGGTTGTTTGAGAGAGACCATCTTCATGTTACACCTCCTACGGATTGATAAACCTTAGATAATCCACTGGTGGGAAAATTGCTACTGTCCTACAAAACTCTACGCTTGGAGGCCAAACACATGTCTACAAGAATAAATTTGCGTAGTAGACTGTCGGTGTACTAAAGTAGGGGTACCTTAGTATCCCGAACTTGTGCACGGGAAGTTGCAGCGTCCCGTGGCAGGGCTTGCTGCGCGACCGCCAAGGCTCACTGTGGTTCCTTTGGAGCCATTCAAGAACAAAGTATTCAAGTTAAAGAGACAAGGCCCCGGCAAGAGGAGCTTGCCGGAAAGGCCACTCAAGGCTCAAGACCACTTCTTTGGCACAGGACCCTGGCAAGAGGAGCTTGCCGGGAAGGCCAAACATGGCATTTCAAGAGACTTGCCGCGACGCGCCATGCGTCCCGGCAAGGCCCGGAGAGCGACAAGCTCCCAGGCGCGACAAGATAGCAGCCGCGGCAAGGCGCTTGCCGCGGCAAACTTCCACTAAGTACCCGCACTCCAGCTCATCCGCCCACGCGTCGCGCTGGGACCTTTCCAGGCACACGTGGCGGAAGGTTGTGCTGCCTGGGGGACACGGTGGCAAGATGCGATGACAAGGCCACCGTCGTGGCGGACGGTGGCGGCCTTACGGACGCTTTTTTCACTATTTGGGGCGACGGCGACGGGCATTTAATGCCCTTGTCCCCTGCTGTCAGAGTTAGGTATAGAGCACTATGCAAACACTGTTCCAACTACCACCCATTTTACATTTTTACCCTCGACTGCGTTGCCACCTGTCGGTGACCCCTTTGACCTATAAAAGGAGGCCCATGCGCAACATAGAAGGGGTTCCGATAATCGATCACTCTCACGCTCGGTCCTAGCGATCAGCATTGTAGCTCTTCTCGCTCCTGAGCCAAGAACGCAATACAAACCAAGGCAGGAGTAGGGTTTTACGCCCCCGTGCGGCCCGAACCTGGGTAAACTGCTCGCGTGTTTGCCTCGATCTGCTCTTTGTGCATCCTCCGCCCCCTTGCCGTACCGAAAAGGGGCTCCGGTCCCATAGGTGTTCGTGGGCGAGCAGTTTCCCCGACATCTTTGGCGCGCCAGGTAGGGGGTGCGTCGAGGTTGTGTGAACCTGATCTGGCGTTCACGCGAGCGAAATCTCCACCAACTTCGTCAACTTCATCAACTTCATCGACTCCATCTGCATGCCACCGAAGAAGAAGGCTTCGGAGGCAGCAGGCCCGTCCGCGTTGATCCCACCGCCACCGGAGCCAACGACCGGTGGGGTAGACGCCGGTGGAAGGACGGACGTCGGCGAGGAAACTCACGGCGCCGCCAAGTCCAAGGACTAGACGGACGACCGGGCTCACTCCAAGGCCTCAGCGTCCGTGCATGCACCGCGCCTGTCTCAGGAGGCGCAGGACCGGCAGCGACGTGGTACACAAGGTACCATACGCTTGCTGGGCCAAGGTCAAGCTGGCGGTTCACGGGACTCTCAAGGCCAACACGCTGGCACGAGCAAGGCGCGGTCGCCGGGACGAGCCACTGCTCCTTCTAACGCAGTTAGAAGTCCGAGCATATCTCGCTCCTCGCACCGCTCACCACCGCTCCCCGCCACTCCTGCAGAAGCTCTAGCTCGAGCTCAGCTACTCCTCGACTTCCCTCCAGCGGCAGACAAGGCCGACGACTGGAGGGCCACCATCCAGAGCCTCATCGCCTTCGCCAACAACGACACTCCGCAGTAGCCAACGACATCGCGGCCGCGGCCAGTTAGCCAGGCGCGGGCTGATGGCGACAAGACTGCCGGGGGTGCAACCACCGTGCACTCCCCGCCCCGAAGGCTAAAATCGCCGACTCGCTGGATCAACATCGACGACGACTCCACAACGTCATCGGATCCGCGAGCTCGCCGTGATCAACGCCAAGTCCTTGACGACCGACGGCAAGAGGACGCTCGAACCCGCATCGAGCGTCGAAGAGAAGCGCGCCGTTAATCTGACCAACGCGCTGGGCCCGCTGTTGACGTGCACGCGCCCGGGGGACCAGGCGACCTGATGTACGCGGCAGGTTGTCCTGCGTTCACCCGTGAGCTGCGGCAAGTCCAGTGGCCCGGCATGAAGAACTTCAAGCCCGACGTACCCGAGAAGTACGACGGCAAGACTCATCCGTCGGAGTTCCTCAGCATCTACACCATCGCGGTGCAGGCTGCTGGGGGACGAGACGAGAAGATACTCGCAAACTACTTCCCGCTAGTGCTCAAGCCAAACGTCAGATCTTGGCTCATGCACTTGCTGGAGAACTCCATCTTTTCTTGGGCCGACCTGTGCCATCAGTTTGTCGGCGCCTTCACCGGTGGCCACAAACCCCATGGCCAGGAGAGTGACCTTCATATACTCTCCCAGAAGGAAGGAGAGTCCCTGCGAAAGTATATCCAAAGATTCAGCCGCGTCCAGCACAACATCCCAGACGTCCACCCTGCCGTGGTTATTAGCGCATTCCTCCAGAACGTGCGTAACCGTAGGATGAGGGAGGAGATGGCGATGTGCAAGATCTGAGACGTCAGTGAGCTTTATGCCCTGGCCGACAAGTCCGCACGCACTGAGGAGGGGATGAAACTCCCCGGAGAGGATACCGGAGCAGGAGGATCAGATAGTGAGGACGCCGCCCCGGCAAAGAAGAACCGGCGGCGGAACAACAGAAAGAAGAAGAACAAGGAAGTGCTGGTCGTGGAGCAGTCCGGCAAGGAGGCTTGCGCCAAGAAAGCCCAGACTGGTGGTTCCGGCAAGGATACTGCCGCGTGCACCAACTGCCAAACTGTGGCGGCCGCCGACAAGCAGGACGGCTCCGACAAGCAGTACTGCAAGATCCACCGCACCAAGGGTCACGACCTCCAGAACTGCAAAAGGGTCGAGTACATCGTCGAGCAGCAGAAAGCTGAGTACGAGCAACGCGACAAGGAGAAGGCCCAGGGAGGTGGTGGAGAGTCCAGCAAGAAGCGGCCATTCAACGGTCGGGGAGGACATCGCGGCAAGGCCAAGCAGCGGCAAGGAGACAGACCTCCCCGCGGCCGCGACAAGGACGAAGACGAAGACGACGACGAAGACATGGAAGACGGAGATAACAGCGAGCAGGAGTTCCAGAAGGCCACAGAAGTTTTGTGCATTGACGGAGGTGCTTCTCTGCATACTTCCCACCGCCAACTCAAGCAATGGGTGCGGGAAGTTAATGCAGCAGAACCACCCGTCGAGTCGCGCAAGCTTCTGAAGTGGTCCAGCACGCCTATCATCTTTGACATTGAGGACCACCCTGATCGCACAACTGCGGTCGGGTGCTTACCGATGTTGGTTTCACCAACTATCCACAACCTCAAGGTCACCAATATGTTGGTTGACGGCGGGGCCGGCCTGAACCTGATCTCCTTTGCTGTGGTCCGGAAACTCCAGATCCCCGACAGCGAGCTCGAGGAAACCGGCACATTCCAAGGGATCAACCCGGGAAGGAGCAAGCTGAAGGGGAAGATCACGCTGCTAGTGACATTTGGCGGAGTGGTGAACTTCAGGACCGAGAGGATCACCTTTGACGTTGCCGATATCCCATTGCCTTACAATGGGATACTTGGTCGTTCAACGCTCACCAAGTTCATGGCAGCCTCTCACTATGCCTACAACATGCTCAAGATGCCAGGCCCGATAAGCATCATCTCTGTCCCCGGCGACAAGAAGGACGCCCTTATCTGTGCCGATAAGATTTACCGGGATGCAGCAGCCGCAACAGATAGCAAAACACTTGCCGCTGAAGCTCCCGAAGGGAAGAACAAGACCAAGTCCGGCAAGAGCTCTGGGGCCCACTCCGGCAAACGCACCTCTTCGGAGTGCTGCGCTGCCGTCGAGGACGCACCATCGAGCTCCACCGGCAAGTGCAAGAAGGCGATGGCAGCTCCACAGGAGACAAAGAAGGTGTCCGCCAAGGAGGACGGCACTGGTGGTACTTTCACCATCAGTGCCACGCTTGATCCTAAATAGGAAAGCGCGCTCGTTGCTTTCCTGCGGGCGAATGTTGACGTGTTTGCATGGCAACCGTCTGACATCCCCGGTGTTCCTAGGAAAGTGATTGAGCACAAGCTTGCCGTTTGTCCTCACGCGCAGCCCGTCAAGCAGAAAGTTAGAAAACAAGCGGTGGAGCGCCAAGAGTTTATTGCTGAAGAAATCAAGAAGCTGGAAGCGGCACGCCTTGTTAGAGGTGTACTCCATCCCACGTGGTTGGCCAATCCTGTCGTCGTGCGAAAAGCAAACGGGAAGTGGAGGCTTTGTATAGACTTCACCGATGTGAATAAAGCTTGTCCCAAAGATCCATTTCCCTTGCCGCGCATTGACCAGATTGTTGACTCCACAGCCGGATGTGAGTTGCTTTCATTTCTTGATGCATATTCAGGATACCACCAGATATTTATGGCTGGAGAAGATGAGGAGAAGACCGCATTCATCACTCCATGTGGCACTTATTGCTTTATACGCATGCCCTTTGGATTGAAGAATGCCGGTTCGACGTTTGCAAGGGTAGTCCATGCAGCTTTTGAGCCACAGATACACAGAAATGTAGAAGCTTACATGGACGATATAGTGGTCAAGAGCAAGGACAGGGCTACTCTGATACAAGATTTAGACGAAACCTTTGCGAATCTGCGCAAGATCCAACTCAAGATCAACCCCGAGAAGTGCGTGTTTGGAGTCCCCTCCGGCAAGCTTCTCGAGTTCTTTGTATCCCAGAGGGGGATTGAATCCAATCCCGACAAGATCAAAGCCATCGAGCAGATCGAAGCACCGAGGCGCGTCAAGGATGTACGAAGACTCGCCGGCTGCGTGGCTGCTCTCAGCAGATTCATCTCTAAGTCGGCAGAATGCGCCCTGTCGTTTTTCAAAATTTTGAAAAAGGCAGGTCCAATGAAATGGACTCCGGAAGCGGAGGCAGCGCTGCAAGACTTGAAGAGGTACCTGTCCTCCACTCCAATACTTGTCGCACCTAAGCCACAAGAGAAGTTGCTGCTATACTTAGCAGCAACCAATCAAGTGGTTAGTGCTGCGTTAGTAGCAGAGAGGGAGGCAGATGATGAGCCAACAGCCCCGGCAAGCAGATCCAGCGACAAGCAGGGGGCTTCCCCGACAAGCTCTGGTCCCGACAAGGATGGAACTGCGGAGATGCAAGAGGAAGTGCGAAAGAAGATGGTGCAGCGCCCAGTCTACTTCGTCAGCTCCCTTCTCCAGGGGGCTAGATCAAGGTACTCTGGTGTGTAGAAGCTGCTTTTCGGCCTTCTCATGGCCTCGAGAAAGCTGCGCCACTACTTCCAAGCACACGAGATAAAGTGGTCACTCGCTTTCCGCTGAAGAGAATACTGCAAAATCCATTAGCGACAGGGAGGATTGTCGAGTGGGCGCTGGAGTTGTCAAGCTTTGGCCTCAAGTTTGAAAGTACTTCAACTATCCAGAGCAGAGCATTGGCAGAGTTCATAGCAGAATGGACACCGACGCCAGACGAAGAGATTCCAGAGACGAGCATTCCGGCCAAAGAGGCAAGCAAAGAATGGATAATGCACTTTGATGGTGCCTTCTCGCTGCAAGGCGCCGGTGCCGGCGTGCTGCTTGTCGCCCCCACCGGAGAGCACCTCAAGTACGTCATCCAAATGCACTTTCCCAAGGAGCAAGCAACGAACAATACTGCAGAGTATGAAGGTTTGCTTGCCGGCCTCAGAATCGCGGCAGAACTTGGGATCGAGAAGCTGATTGTGTGGAGTGACTCGCAGTTGGTCGTCCGCCAAGTGAACAAGAGCTACCAGAGTCCGTTGATGGAAGCATACGTCGACGAAGTGAGAAAGCTTGAAGAGCACTTTGAAGGCTTACAGATGGAACACGTTCCAAGAGCTCAGAACGATGTCGCAGATGTCCTATCAAAATGTGCTGCATTAAAGCTACCTGTGGAACCGGGGATCTTTGTGCTCAAGCTAACTCAACCATCCGTAACACCATCGACTGGACAAAGTAAGAAGAGAAAGTTGGTTTCTGGTGACTACTTGCCGGCAGAGCTTCCCGAAGCCACCGCCAATAAGGTCCTCAAGGTCAACGACAAGATTGCTGAGGAGCAGTCTGCTCCTGCAAACCCTAGGGTTTGTATAGTTGAAGCAGGCGTTCCCGACAAGTTTTGGTCCGGCAAGCTTGCCGGGGAACGTCAAGCTCCGGCTGAGCCGCAAGTTCTTGCCGTGGAAGTTGACATTCCCGCAGTAGCACAGATGCCTTTAGTCCTTGTCGTTGATCCACAGGCTCCGGCATGGGCAGAGCAGATCGTCCGTTTCCTCCAGACAGGAGAACTTCCCGAAGAGCCAGAAGAAGCAGAAAGAATAACCCGACAGTCAAGTATGTATCAGTTTGTCGACAACGAACTATACAGAAGAAGACTCAACGGTGTGAAATTAAAGTGTATTCCCCGGGAAGATGGACGGAAGCTGTTGGCAGAGATACACGGAGGCATATGTGGCCACCACATTGGCGCCAGAGCACTTGCCGGCAAGGCGTTCCGGCAAGGTTTCTTTTGGCCAGAAGCCCTCCAGGATGCAACTGCGCAAGTAACCAAGTGTGAAGCATGCCAGTTCCATACCAAGCAGATACATCAACCAGCTCAGGCTCTCCAGACGATCCCTTTATCCTGGCCATTTTCGGTCTGGGGGCTCGACATCCTCGACCCCTTTCCCCGCGCAGCCGGGGGCTTTGAGTACTTGTACGTCGCCATCGACAAGTTCACAAAGTGGGAGGAAGTGGAACTAGTGAGAAAGGTGACCGCACAGTCAGCAGTCAAGTTCTTCAGGTCGATTGTTTGCCGTTTCGGAATCCCTAACAGGATCATCACCGACAACGGCACACAATTCACAAGTCGCACCTTCATGCAGTACTTCCAAGGCCTTGGCGCCAAGGTCTGCTTCGCTTCTGTTGCTCACCCGAGGAGCAACGGTCAAGCGGAGAGGGCAAACGCTGAAGTGCTGCGCGGACTCAAGACGAGAACTTTCGACAGGCTGCACAAGTGCGGAAGAAACTGGATCGAGGAGTTGCCAGCGGCTCTTTGGTCGATCAGGGCGACGCCAAATCGAGCCACTGGACAGACACCCTTTGCTCTTGTCTATGGAGCAGAGGCAGTTCTCCCCAGGGAACTCGTATACGGGTCGCCTCGAGTGCTCGCTTATGATGAGCTCGAGCAAGAGCAGCTGCAACAAGATGACGCACTGCTCCTTGAGGAAGACCGTCTTCAGGCTGCTGTACGAGCTGCTCGATACCAGCAAGCCTTGCGCCGCTACCATAGCCGCAAGGTTAAATCCATAAGTCTCGAGGAAGGCGACCTTGTTCTTCGGCGCGTTCAGTCCGCCAAGAATTCTAACAAGTTGACGCCGAAGTGGGAAGGCCCTTATCGGGTGAAACAAGTCACAAGGCCCGGCGCTGTCCGCCTTGAGACTGAAGAAGGCTTACCGGTGAGCAACTCCTGGAACATTGAGCATCTTCCCAAATTTTACCCATAAGGCGCGGTTGCCGTGATCCGCTCCGGCAACCACCTTTTGTACAAGTCTTGCCGCTGTTGCATGTAATCCTTTGTACAAAGCCGGACGCAGACCCCGTGCATCATTAAAGCTTATGTGCATCACACAACTTGTCATTTCGTGCCTTTTCATTTCCTTGCATGTACTATCTGACACTTTGTGCAGCACCTACCCCCGGTAAGCAATAACGAGCCCGAGAGCTCCATATCTATATTTTCTCTTCTGCCTTCTTTCTCTAGCAGAGAAAGGTTTCCTCGCGCACAAGTTTGCCGGAGGGGGAGGAGGATAGTGGTATGGACCAGGCGCCGTTCAAGAAAACACTGCCTTGCCGGGAAGCAAACGACACAAAAGCTAAGTTGCCAAAGTTTGAGCGATCAAATTTTTAAATTTTTTAGTTATCTTCCTTGAACGACCTCGCTTAGTATGGAAAACCTGTGCGCGAAGGAACCAACTCGTGGCTAGCCGCGCCCTTACTTTGTTTCGAGCACACTCAACGGCTTAAGTGTGCTGCGACAAGTGTCGCGCCCTTACTTCGTTTTCGAGTTCGCTCAACAGTTTAAGTGTGCTGCGACTAGTCGCGACAAGGTTTCTTGCCGGCAACGGTATTGCCAGCAGGCTGCTGAAGTTCCGCACTCAGCACTTGCGGCAAGGGTCCATACGCCGGCAAGTTCCCTAAAAGCGTAGGGTAAAAGCATACAAAGCAAGGAAGTCAAGTAAAGGAAATAACATTGCATTAACTACCCAAAATAAAGTTATATTACATAGCAACTTGTCGCAGTTCTGATAGACTATTGTTCATAACGTGGTTGGCAGCGACAAGGAAAGAAGAAAGAGAACATGACTAATCCGCACGGTCCCCCTCGACCCTCTTGATGCCGCCCACCTTATTCACAATAGGCGCGACAAGATCAGCCTTGAGCGCCTCCTGGTCAACGTCTGGCGGCAAGGTCCTGAGGACGTTGGTGAGGTTGAGGCCTGGGTTGCGGTGCACTATCTTCATCAACACCTTCTCGAGGGCCCCCGCGCAGAGCCTGCGCGACTCGTCCGCCAGCTACTTCGGGATCCTTTCCCGGAGCTGCTGGAGGGCTGGCGCCACCCCCCTGAAGAACAAGTTCAACTTGGCGCTGTGGGGGAGATTCTCATCGGTGGAGTACCCGAGGTGCTCCGCCCCATGCTCCGCCAGCTCCTTGTCGACGTCGGCGGCGGCGGCAACAAGACCCTCCGTCCAGTGCTCCACCGTCAGCCTGAAGTTGTCTTGGGAGATGGCGGCGGCGGCAACAAGACCCTCCGTCCAGTGCTCCTCGTTCAGCTTCGCCTCCTGCTCTCTGGCGCCGTCAAGCGTTGTGGTGAGGGTGGACAGTTTTAGCTCCAGATCGGCGATGGAGTCCTTGGCGACGGCGAGCTCCTTGCCCTTGTCGGAGAGGCGGACCTGCAGCTCGGAGTGGCTGTGGGCGTCCTTCTCCCTCTCAAGCACAAGTGCGGCGACCTTCTCTTCGCTCGTCTTCAAGTTGGCCTCCAGTTGCGCCACCCTCGCCTCCAAGTCCCTCTTGGCGGTCTCAGCAGCAGCAGCAGCATCCTTCGCTTCCTGCAGAGCTCCACCAAGAGACTGCTCGCGCGCGGCAAGCTCGTCCTCGTGGCTGTCGAGGTCGACCTTCCGCTGCGTCAGTTCCCCTTCTCGCCGGGACAACTCCTCGGCGGCGAGCCGTTGCTGCTCCTCCGCTTCGGCCTTCTCCTAGATAAACACCTGATGCGCCTCGGCGAGCTGCTCCCGCTCCTCCGCCAAGGATCGGAGAGCCGCTTGGTTGGCGACCCGGAGCTCTTCTGCGCGCTTCTCCAAGTCGGCGCCCGCCTTGGCGGCCAGAGCCTCTCGGGACTCCAGCTTAGCCTGCCTTGCGCGGTACAGAGATAGAAGCCTCCGCAGAAGCCGCTCCTCCTCGGGCTCGCTGCTGCTGCTTGGCGCATCGACAAACTTCAGCCCGGCGGAGGCAAGGACCTCCCCGTCGAAGACCTCTCCCTCCGCGGGCGCCCTCGACGTGGACGCCCACGGGAGCTGGATGAAGACTCCGTTGCCGGCCTCCAGATAGGCGCCTGGCTCAGCCGCGGCAGCAGAGGGGTCGGCAGCCGGCGCAGCGTCTGACGCTCCTGCGGCCTCGGGGCCGTCAGTGTGACTGCCGGATTCCCCCTCAGTTGTCGCACCAGCAGCCTTGGCGGCCTCGTCGGTGGCAGGCTCGTCAGCACCGGCCGCCTCTTCAGTAGCAGCGGCACCGCCAGTGTTGCCGCGCGCATCCTCCTCGACGGCGACCTCCGTCTCCATCGGCTCTGCGGCGGACGGGTCTGACAGAAGAAAATAAGAAGAAAGAAGAATAGTCAAGCAAATATCCAAAAAGAGAAATTCAGAAAAAGAAAAGTCCAAGGGTTTACCTGCGCGGTCCTCCTCTTCGGTGGGGTTCCTTGCCGGGGAGTTCTCCCTCAGCGGCGTGGTGGTAGCTCCCGCCGGCGGAGGGCCACTGGCGCCGTCCCTCGGCGGCGTACTCGCCCTTGGCGGAGTACTCGCCCTTGGCGGAGTATCCTCCCTTGCCGGGGAGCTTCCCCTTGGCGGTACGGTCGAGACGTGCGGCGCGTCGGGGGCGGCCTCCTGGCGCTCCTGATGCTGCTGCTCTGCTTCTGCACAAGTCAACAAAGAAAACATCAACAAGGATAGAGGGCCCGCACGCGCCCGACAAGCGGAGAGTGGACAAAGAACTTACGCTAGGGGCTGCGCTGGGGGCTGCTCTGGAGAACAGTTTCCTGGTCCGGCAAGCTTGTCGCAGGCGCACCCCCTGCTGCGGCGGCGGGCTCGTCCTCAATGACGATTACTGGGACATTGGCCCTCTTCGCCGCCCTCTAGGCCAGAGTCCTGGAAGAAAGACAAAATCAGAATCAGGCAAAAGAGATACAAGAATCAACAGAAAAGCAAAGAGAAACAAGAATCGCGAAAACTTACTCTTCTTCCTCCTCATCGTGGGAGCTGAGCGCCGAGAAGTCGAAATCCGGCTCACGCATCCCGGCACGAGGAGCTGGGGGAGTGGGCTCCCTTGGCCGCTTGGCGGGGGCCGGGACGGTGGTCTGAGAAGACCCCGCTCCGGTTGCCGCCGAAGCGCGGGTGGCGGCGGGCATAGGGGCGCCAGTCCGGGAAGATCCCCCTCCTGTTGCCGCTGAGGCACGGGGCGCTCCCTTGGCGGCCTTGCTCGTCGCGGTGGCGCGTGTTGGGCGGCGCTGCGGCTGCTGGGTCGCCTGCCGCCCCGTCACGTCTACGGCCTTGCGGAGGCGCCTTTTCGGCGCGGCTGGGGGACTTGCTGGTGGCGGTGAGCTACCCGAGGTCGAAGAAGAGGAGTCGAGGCCCAGCGAGCCGCCCGAGTCCTCGGCAGGGTCGCTTGACCTGACGCCCTGCTCGGCGGGCCCGCTGGACTCGGCGCCTTGCTCGGTGGGCTCGCTTGTCTCGGCGAGTCGCCCGGCAAGCTTTCGTGCTTTGCGAAGCTCTTTCTCCTTGGCGAGGCTTGTCGCCTCCGCTGCCTCCGCTTCCTCCACAGTACACCCAAACTCACCCGCGGCCCAGGCTGCTGCGGCCTCTTCCAGCCTGGTGGCAATATATGCCATTTCCTGGTCGGTGGTGTCGCGGGTGATTCCCCTCTTCTCGTCCGCGTTGATTGGCGACTCCACCAGGTTGTCGAAGAACGTGTGCATGGCTTCGTCGGAAGGTTCCTGCCAAGTGGGGTTGATCCCGTGGGAATCACACAACGGCATCGCCGCGCGGATGGCACTGAGCGCAGAGCTATTACACAATGGAACTACGCCCGGCGGCAGCGCGAACCACTCAAGATGGGCGGAGTTATACTTAAATAGCGCTTGGGGCATTGCGTTGAGCTCCAGGACAGTGAAGTTGTAATTAAGGCCCGGGCGCAATCTCATGTTGTCTGCCGCGTTCTTGAACTCCCAAGCAGCCCTCTTCCTCTCCTGCAAGGGGGCGATGCGGCAGCGGAGAAAGTCTGCCCCGACGGCACCTACAGTGAGCCTGGATTGCCGGAGGCGAAGGATCCGAGTGATGGCTATCTTCAGCTTGTCGTCCTCAGGGGCCAGGTCACTCCAGTCATTGCCGCGTACTGCTGCTACCTGACGCCGGGAAGTGAACGGCTGCGGGTCATCCTCTATAATCCAACACCAGTTGGCCCTCCACTCATCCCACTTGTCGCGGAGCTCCCCCGTCAAGTACGCCTCTTTCTTGTGGAGCCTAAAGATCCAAGAGATTCCGCCAGACAGAGGTGACCCTGACTCGACTCGAGGTATGAAGTAATGGCGGAAGAGAGCTACATTGGGGTAAACTCCGACGAAATTTTCGCACAGATGTGCGAAAATGGCCATGGTCAAGACGGCGTTTGGGGTGAAGTCAAGGAGATGAAACCAGTAGGTATTCATGACGTCGCAGAAGAACTCCGAGAAGGGTGGGCAGAGCCTGTAGTAGAAGAACAGAGCAAAAAAGGCATAGCCACCCGGAAACATCTCGCAGGCCACGGCGAGGAGTACCTTGGTGCGCGGATGCGCCTTTGTCTCCCTCGACCAGAAGAGGTAGAAGGCGTCTTTTAGCTCCTCCACACTAAGCTGTGGCGGGAAGACCGCCATCTTCTTCCGCATTGCTGCTAGCCGCAGCGCCATGGCAGTCTTCACGGCCTTCGCCTTCTCGCCCTTCGGGGCCATGGCGGGGACGATGGGGGAAGTCTACGGCGCTGGTGATGCTGTGGCGGCGTAAGGGGGGGCGGAGCGCTGCTCTCTTTCGACCTTCGGGGAGGAGGGGAGCGGCGGGGGTTTCTGGAGGATGAAGAAGCAACGGGCGAATGGAAGGAACTCCCCCTGTTTCCCCTGCTTTGAAGGGGGGAGGGGGGACGTTCCGCATTTCCCCATTAAAGAAATAGGCCACGATCTCTCCCACGACGTCGCGATCGACGCGTGCCGTTAGGGAGGGGCGCGGTGGATACGGAGTGGGATACGGCGTGTCGCGGGCCGCGCGTGCCCGTGAACTGTTTTGGGCCTGGCCCAACAACGCTCGGCACCGTGTGTGGCCCAGGCCCGGGGGCTCCTGTCGGTCTACTAAAGTAGGGGTACCTTAGTATCCCGAACTTGTGCACGGGCAATTGCAGCGTCCCGTGGCAGGGCTTGCCGCGCGACCGCCAAGGCTCAATGTGGTTCCTTTGGAGCCAATCAAGAACAAAGTATTCAAGTTAAAGAGACAAGGCCCCGGCAAGAGGAGCTTGCCGGGAAGGCCACTCAAGGCTCAAGACCACTTCTTTGGCACAGGACCCTGGCAAGAGGAGCTTGCCGGGAAGGCCAAACATAGCATTTCAAGAGACTTGCCGCGACGCGCCATGCGTCCCGGCAAGGCCCGGAGAGAGACAAGCTCCCAGGCGCGACAAGATAGCAGCCGCGGCAAGGCGCTTGCCGCGGCAAACTTCCACTAAGTACCCGCGCTCCAGCTCATCCGCCCACACGTCGCCGTGGGACCTATCCAGGCACACGTGGCGGAAGGCTGTACAGCCTGGGGGACACGGTGGCAAGATGCGATGACAAGGCCACCGTCGTGGCGGACGGTGGCGCCCTGACGGACGCTTTTTCACTATTTGGGGCGACGGCGACGGGCATTTAATGCCCTTGTCCCCTGACGTCAAAGTTAGGTATAGAGCACTATGCAAACACTGTTCCAACTACCACCCATTTTACATTTTTACCCTCGACTGCGTTGCCACCTATCGATGACCCCTTTGACCTATAAAAGGAGGCCCATGCGCAACGTAGAAGGGGTTTCGATAATCGATCACTCTCACGCTCGGTCCTAGCGATCAGCACTGTAGCTCTTCTCGCTCCTGAGCCAAGAACGCAATAGAAACCAAGGCGGGATTAGGGTTTTACGCCCCCGTGCGGCCCGAACCTGGGTAAACTGCTCGCGTGTTCGCCTCGATCTGCTCTTTGTGCATCCTCCGCCCCCTTGCCGTACCGAAAAGGGGCTCCGGTCCCATAGGTGTTCGTGGGCGATCAGTTTCCCCGACATAGACATCAAGGGGCAATTAATGTGTGTGTGGCAGGCGGTCCTATGTAGAGTGGTCGTGGATTGGTCGATGTGTGCGTGGGTGAAGATGGGGGACTTAACTAGAGATATTTATCGGACATTTTCTGTGTGGAGATAGCAAGAGACCTTGCTGCACACAGAGGGAAATCAATTGGTGCACATGCATGCATGTGTCAGAGATAAAGAACATCCAGAGTGACGAATAGAGGGAGATATGTGGTGGTGGGGTGGAGGAGGTACAACTAGCTTGTGACACCGTAAGAGTGCGAGATGGATAATAACAGAAGGGGTGCAGCTAGCTTGTGACACTTTACGAGTGCAAGATGGATAACAAAGGAGGGGGCGAAAGTGACCGCTTGCCTCGGGGTTAGGATGGGAGGCATGGATGGTGAGAGGAGGGGAGGGACTATGTGTGTACATGGTTGTGTGTCGTAGGCAGGCCTGGCTAGCCAGAGGGTATATCGAGCGGTGTGTGTGGGAAAGATGGAGACGTAGGGAGATCGTGGGTGGCCGACCTAAGGAACAAGAACGTGTGTGCACGATGTAGAGGATGCAGAGTGGCAGGGAGTGCGTGTGCATATATGCATGCACAATATAGGAAAGTTATTTGATATCCACAAACGGAGGAGGAATGTGTGTGTGTGCGTGTGTGTGTAAAAGACTCACAACAACGATAATCAGCACAAGTGTGGATTCAAATATTTGAACAACAGCTCACGATGTTTGCAAGTCATGTATGCATGAATATAATGCAGATATGCCTGGCATGGCTTTGAATCAAACATGCTACATACTATATTCACATCGATCAAGGCCAAATCGATTTGAATTTGTGATACCGACGGCAGACATCGTCTCACCACCACTGCTCACCACATTGCATCCATGCATGGCCATAACTATTCTAATTTGAGATAATGTGTGGCTTTCAAAGCTAATATCTAAATGTTGTGTTTGTGGGCGGGGGGTGCATTGTTGTGTGGGTTAAACAAGACATATGAAGACATGGTTTAGATTATTCCGAACATCTTGCTACCTAGACCAATGAACTGTGAATTGAATTTAACATAAAATGGATACAAATATTTGAATTGGAGATCATATGGTACATGTAGTTCATACGTTCATTCAAGATGGAAGATCAAAATGTAGGACTACATCCATTATAAACCGCAAGATCACCTAATGATATATTTGAAGTCAACATAACGTAGATTCAAAAACTGAGATTGGAGATCCTGGCATTCGTAATCATATAAAACAGGACATGACTCTTGCTGGTGGTGGGAATTGATTTGTTTTTTGTTGTTGTTGAGGGAAGTGCGGATTGATTTGGTATTGTACAGGTTAATCTTGTTCTCCCGATTATGTTTAGTTTTTTCTTGTATTTTTTCATTCGCATTTGTGGCAATATAGTAAAAGGGGACATCATCGCAAAAAATAAAGGAAAAAGTAAGAGGGGACATGACTCTCTTGTGTCTTGTATGAGCTATCTTTTTTTGTACACGTTAAGTTTGTTCTGCCGAACATGGAATCCGCGCCTTGTTATCCCGAAATTTTCGAAGCTAGAGTATCTCTTGCATCTTCTGCTGGAAAACTCCCACCTCTTCAACCCGCGTCGCGCCTTGTTATCTCGAAATTTTGACGCGCGCGAAAACTCCCTCCTCATCCGAAATCGGTCGCCCAGCCCAGACATGTGAAATCCCCCTTCTAACCCTCAGTCAAAAATGCCGCCTCGATCTCGTGTGGTCAAAACCGGTGGGGGTATGTTCATAACTTGCCCCATATTTCGGACAAGCGTGTCCCTAAGCCACGGCTCCCTCTACCTTCCCCTTGGTTCTCTCCCTTTCACACACTCAGGCCACCAAAACCCATGAAACCCCACGCTCCTCTATCGGCCTCCTGATCGCCACCCAGCTGGAGCCTCTTCCCCGAAGACATCATCCACAGCAACAGCTCACCGTCCCTTATCCACCACACCAGATGAGGCTCCGTCGTCGATCTCTTCATCCCGCCGGTTGAGCCGCCATGTCCTGCACCTTGTCGGGGCCGGATTTCGGGAACACAATATTCCAGAAATTAACCCCTAGTGTCATCACCAGCCCAGGGTTACTGTTACTGGTGGACACATCCTTGTTACAGATTACCAAGCATTTACAAGAATTTGATACAAGACCATAAAGGTCTACTGATATAACAATGACTCCGGTGGTGGATGACGGAAATGGCTTATGGATCTTCGACATCGATGGGGCTCCATTCCCACCGGAACAGCTGACCCGGATAACTCCTATCCCGCGTGGCTGCACTCCTAGGATTCGCACGGACATCACTGTGATACTCCTCGCAGAACTTCTAACCTGGCCAAGTAAATAGCCAGGGACAAGCCTGTGAGTACATTTGAATGTACTCGCAAGCATCATGGACAAATGATATAACAAATGCAGCAAAACAATTATATGGTCATGATGAATTAAACTATATGCATGTGCTCAAGTTAGACTTATATTAAATGCATGCTGACAGGGATTAAAATATGACATGGTGAATAATAGTTGGTGCAGAAGATAAATATTAGCATCAATAAAATATAAAAGAATTGCCGATCGGATGTCAAGTGACACCACGGTCGGTCTTGAAAAGAAATGCCAGTCGGGTGTCTAAAAGAGAAATCGGACGATACCATCCGAGAACTCAGGCGACGCCACGAAAGGACTTGAAAAGAAATGCCAGTCGGGTGTCCACAAGAGTAGTGGCGTGATAAACCGCCTGACACTCGAGGGACGCCACAAAAGGACTTGAAAAGAAATGCCAGTCGGGTGTCCACAAGAGTAGTGGCGTGATAAACCGCCTGACACTCGAGGGACGCCACAAAAAGGACTTGAAAATAAAAACGAATGTCCGGGGTAGACTAGCCAGCCCCTGAGACACTCTGGAAAGTAAAATAAGAGCAGGGGGTTAGTTCACAAATATAATCATATCATCAAATATACTAATGGTAACACCAGTGGCAACAATAGTTATCCTGCAAAATAACCATGCTCAAGTATTAAATATTTCCTCCGGAGACCGACTTTAAGACCGACACTTGACCAACCCAGACTGTAAATCCTTAACCGCGGACACGGCTATTCGAATAGATATGATCTCTGCAGAGAGTGTACTCTTTACCCACAAGTATAGGATTTCTTTAGTCAGTATCGTGACACTGACTAATTCCCATTATGGTCTTTGGGTTGAAAACACACCTAACCAACACACACCAGCTTAACTTTTCTGCTGCCAGGAGTCACCCAAAACAACAGTTAAGTAAAACTCTAAGTCGGAGAGGCTACAACCTCCATGAGCATGGGATCACTATTCATACGCGCGGATTACAAGGGTACACTCCCTCTCGGCATCACAACAGCCGGAAACACCCATGCCCCCTAACCTGATGACAGGATTTAGTCCAGGGCCCTGGAAACCCTCAACATGGCCCTCTGTATGGTGTGTGCACGGAAAGGGGTTAACAACTTACTAAACCATACCTTACCCGAGGCAGGGACAAGTGGTAGCACGAAACAAGTATGGGGTTACCGGAGCAAGACTCGATCTACGGCCGACTCAGGAGGCTTATGATCCCTGCGGTGGTTAGCACACCAAAACATTCTCTCAACCATAACATCAGGACAGGGCCACAACCCTTGTCTGCTTCCACATATATCTCATGACACCACCGTGTCAAATATGGCCCGTGCCCACCGGCACGTCCAAAACAGGAGCACATTCCTGGATTCTCATAACTTATGCATGTTGCAAATTTGAAGGGAATGCATGCAAGAGAAAGTATAATCATGACCATGCATGCATGCAATATTTCTACTCATATGCCAAGCCTATCAAAGTATCAAACATGCCCTAAATATTATAGCATGAAAACATACGCCATATCAAGTGTTCAAAATGCTTGCCTTAGATATGAAAAGGTGCTGGTTACTATGCAAAGAATCATCTCCCCTTCAATTCCTATTTTCAAAAATATCTAAATTACCACATAATTCAAAAACAGCACTAAAAAGTATTTCAAATGTTTTTGAAACAAATACTAAAAATAAACTAGATGATATTTAAGGAATATCAGAAAAAGAGTTAATTTATTTAGAGTTCATATGAATTAGTTATGGAATTACTAAGATGAAAAACATGATTCAAAGCAATATTTAAAAGATTAAACAGAAACTATATATAGGAGAAAAATAAAATGTTCACCTAATTTAAAAGAACAGAGCATGATTTTAGAAACCTACAGAAATTTGAATTACCAATTTTAGAGTAGAAATGGCTACTATGGAATTATTTGAAAGCTGCTGGAAACGATAAAAGAAAGGACAGAATCGCGCCCTGAGCGCTGTTTAGCTCCACGGCGCCACTGGGCCGAGCCCAGCTGCTTCGGCAGTGTGGGACGCGTCGACGTCGAAGGCGTACTGGCGGAGTACGCCTCCACTTACGCCGAGCTGGCGCGGCCTGTGATCACTGACAGTGGGCCCGCCTGGCCCACTGGTCAGGTTTGACCAGGTCCACGCGAGCGTCTTCTCGCGGCAGAGCAGGGGCGGCGCTCCGGCGGAGCTCGCCGGCGAACGGCGGCACCGTTCGGCAATCTGAGACCACCGGTGTGACCAGGGAGTCACGGCGGTCCTTCCGGTACCCGCCATGGTCGGACAGATGGACGGTGTCGCCGGTGAGGCTGCTCCCGGCGGACGGCGGCGTCGGACGAGAGGGGAACTCCGGGTAGAGTGCAACTCCAGTGGAATTGAAGATGGGGACGGGTTCGTGGATGCTCCAGGAGGCCGTTGGTGTAGATAGTAGGGAGGGGGAGGCACTGGAGAGGTGGGTGGCCTCGAGGGGAGGGCGGTGGCAGAGGCGGCCGGAGTCGAGGAAGATGGCTCCTCCGGTCGTCTTGCTTGCTCGGGGAGGCTCGGGATGGTTTGCTGGAGGAGGGGAGAGGTGGAGATGAGGAGCCGGGGTGCTCGGGGTGGCTTAAATAGGCGGGGCGACGCGGTGCCGCGACTTCCAGAGAGCGGACACGGTGGCGATGCCTTTACTCCGGCCGGTGAGGTCGTTGGGTGGCCGGTGAGGTTCGGCGAGGACGTGGCCGGTCCGCAGTTACTCCCCAGGCGAGCTGGCTGCCCCGGGAGGCGCCAGGTAGCTTGGACGGCGCCGTCCTCGTGCGGACAGAGACGGCGGCCATTAATGGCAGACGTGGCCGGTGGCGAGGCCGTTGATGGACGGCGGGGTTTGGTGAGGACGGTGGCGGCTTGGAGTGATGGCGGACGTCGTGTTTGGTTCGGAGGTGAGCCACGCGTCCAGGGCGTTGAAGGTCGGTGCGACGTGGCGATGCGGGACTCGTCGGGCGGCGGCTCCGGTCGGCGTGGATGGTGCTAGAGGACAGACGGAGGTGTCGGAGAGGTAGGTGGTGGTCGGGCTGATCCAGTGGGAGGCTCGGGCGAGCAGGGGAGGCAGCAGGGCAGTGACAGGAGCCCGATGTCAGCGCGTGCAATAACTGCGCTCTGCTCGTGCTCCGGACATGCCTCTGAGGTGTTCGACGAAATGCCAATGGCATCTACAGGGAGCCAAACAAGTTGACAAATAACAGGATGGTGCCTCTAGACATAGTAGAAGTGATGGACATGGTGTTTTGGGGAGAGGGGCTAGATGCTAATGTAGTTTAGGAGAAGATAGAATTTCTGTCATGTACACAGGGTGTTTGATGAAATGCTAAGGTGGCACAGTGAATTCTGTTGATGCTGCAAATTGGCAGGATGGGGTCTCTTTAGATGGTAGAGATGATGGTGAAGTTATTTTGGGAAAAGGAAATACTTGCTAGTGCAAGTTTTACTGAAATTCAGTTCTGGACTGAATATTCAGAGGGGTATGTGGTGGACTTAGAAAATTCCAATGGAGCTGATCTCCTGGACTTAAGGTTTTGGTTGGAAGAACAAGAAGATGGCCAAGGCTCAGAATTGTTGGAGTAAGAAATAATAGGGTTGTAGTAGAAACCTAGAAGATGGACAGAAATGAAAAAGAGGATGGTTCACTCATAATTTGCAAAACACCAAGTTGGGTTTTTGCACCAAAGTAACATATAGGCATCACAGGACCTCTCAGAATTATGGTGGAATTTTTAGAGAATTATTTAAAATAGTAGTAGTGCAACAGAAGCAGTTAAAACACTGCAAAAGCTATTAAAAGAGTTTTCTAAGGCAAAATTTTATTATGAAAAATAATTTCTAATGTTATCAAACAAATAATGAAATGACCCAAGACACAACCAGAGCCCACAAAATTATTTTCCAAAAAGTTTACTATATGAAGAGAAGATTTTTGAAGGACAGGTATAGAAGAGGCTTAAAAAATGATTAAAGAACCTAATATAATTCAAAAATTTTATTTCTAGCCAAATTTTATTTAATGAAAATGTGGTTAAAATTTGGGGTGTTACACACCTCCAAGGAGTTGTCCCGATGTTCGTCTCGTCTATCGCGCCACCTCCATCCCCACAACACCATCTTCACCTGCCCGACCGCAACTGCAGGACCCTCACCAATTCCTCCGACGAAGCCGAGGCCTACTCGGCGCCACCAAGGAGGTTCTGCACTCACCACTGCATTTTATCTTTTATTCGATCTCATGGGGCTGCCGGTCCTCGATACCGAGCAGCAATGGAGGGTCTCCATCAACAGCACCATTGCCGGTCACTTCCTCCATGACATCCCTCCCCCATGTCGTTTCCCCCTTGGTGGCGACGTCCACACCAGTAGTAGCTGTTGCTGCTGCTGCTGCTGCTCCGGCTCTCGCTCGCGTTGTTGTTGCTGCTCTGTCTCTCGCTCACGATGCCGATTTGGTCTTGCCGTCGGTCGCGCTTCTGCCCTACTCTTGCTCTCATTCGTGTTGCTGCTCTGCTCTGCACCTCTCTCACTCGCGCTACTGCAGATCCTACACGGCCTTCGACAGCTGTGGGAGTTGCTGATTTACTTCTTGGTCGCGCTACTGACCCGGGCGCAGCTACTGCTGTTGTGCGAGCTGCTCTCTGCAATTGTGTTCCCTGCTGAAGCGGCTGCTGATTTAGATCACTTCTTCTCTGCTACTAGTGCTCTAGCAGCCTAAACTTATATTGCAGTGGTCTGATGCTTGTGCAATCAGTTTCCTTAGTGAAATTCAGTTTCGACAGTAAAATTATGTTTCGACTATAAAATTTAGTTTCTTCAGTTAAGTTCAGAGTCAACAGTATTTACAGCATCTGTTGGAGCGGCCGCAGCGCGGCTGATGCATTCTACATCTAGCACTTTTTGTTGATTTATTTTAAATCATCTATTTCAGATGCTATTAGAATCCCACTTCTAATTAATGATGCTTGTCTTGTCCTACCTCAGCCTCACCGTCGTACTCCTCACCGGAGCTACTCCAGTGACGGAACCGTCCATCACAGCGAAGCAGTATCCTCGGTGCTGTCTCCAGAGGCCTCAGATCTTCTTCCCCGCCTATGATAGTCACACCAGCCGCACCATCCACCACGTCCAACCCAATGATGCTGAGATCGACAAGGCTATGCCAAAGAGCTTGTACACTCGACCCATCACTTTTTTACTCTACATTCATGTCGATTCCTTGGGGATCCTTTGGTTCAAGGTAGTTGCTAATCTAGAAAGAAATGAAGAGTGGTCACAAAGTTAACAGGGAGAAAACTAAATGCCCTTTTGAACCAAAATTTGAATCGGTTTAAGAGTTGCAAATCTAGAAAGAAATTCCTATGCATGAAGAACAGTTCTAAGGGGTTGTTTGGTTCCTATGCACACTTTGCTATACTTTGCCACACCTCACCTTAGGCAAGTTTTACCAAGTTAGGTAGGTGTTTGGTTCTAGCCACACTTAAGGCAAGAATGTTTTAATCAGCAGTGAATCCCACATGTCATAGACACAAAAAAGTGGGGCAAGATTCCCTCAGGCAAGCCAAAGTATGGCTAACAATTTGAGCAACTCAAGGTAGGCAAGTGTGGCAAAAATCATGTGGCAATATATGGCAAAGGTAGTCACAATCCATACAGCCCCTAAGTGCATTAGTGGCATATAATATGATTCTAACTTCACATTTTCATGTGGTTTGATTATAATTTGACCATGTTTCTCTCCATTCATGTGTTCTTCGAATTCATGTGAACCAAACACCCTGGTCGACAGAAATCATGTGTTTGCACATGCTCTATTTTGCACGTGCATTCCTATCATATTCCTGTGTTTTTTTTGTCCCTGCGATTTTAGAATCCTACAATTCTAAAGAGCACTTACATATTTACTTCACTTATAGATAGGTGTCAAATACAACTATGTGTGTTTTATTCCGCTCCCGTCGTGCCGTCGTGCACCCCACCTGAGCTGCACCATCGATGGAAGCATCCACCACGGCAGAGATCCCCCCCTGTAAACCTCCTTTCGCCGCCTTAGATTATCTTCCCTGGTGCCGGCAGCCACACCATCTGCATTACCATCCTCGACTGAGCAGATGAACTTGAGGACTACAAAGTTCCGGAAGAGAGGCCGCACTCTTTCATGTCTGCTTACGTTATACATCGATTATTATTATGTGCTACTTTATCATGCTTTGCACCTCTTAGACTCTGATTCAGGTCCAAACTAATATTCAAAATTGAATTTTAATATGCCTGTCGGGCGCATATTGAGGCAAAAACAAATAGTATCTCTGTCTACTACCTGGTTCATCTCGGGTCTTCTATATGGTTCATGTTGGGTGGGCAACAAACAGTAGAGGAGCCATTGTCTGTGTTTTTAAATTGAAGCTATCATCTGCCTGCTATCATTAGTTTTGACTCTATCCACTCGTTTCTACGATTAGTCTTGATTTCTCCATACACTCCTTAGGCCTTACATAATCTAACTATGTTTTTTTATTATGCATGTCAGTTATTGTACCCAATCGTTCCGAACATGTTCAGAAAAATATAAGACCGTTACGTGGGAATATAATGTCTTGCAGACACAACTCCATGGTAGGTGCAGTGCCCCCTCCCCCATTCCAGATTGTATTCCAGAGGAAGATAACTATTCAGAGGGGGATTCAGAGGGAGCCGACCACTCCTATTTACCCCCTAAGGTGTTTACTCTAACCTGGCATGCTGATGTTGGTCATATCATGCATATCGCGCCTCGCATTGCTTACTTTATACTCCCTCCATCCCAAAATAAGTGAATCGACTTTGTACTAACTTTGTACTAAAGTTAGTACGAAGTTGAGTCACTTATTTTGGGATGGAGTGAGTACATATTATATGTCATCAGCTTAGTTTAGATTTGCTTTGAGTGAATGCCACCTATTTGGTTGCTATGTCATATACGTGAATTTTGCAATGTTGTCTTGTTTAGCCAGGCATCGTATATGTGAATCTTGTAATGCCATTCTGCTTAGCCAGTCATTGTATATGTGAATTGTATCATGCCATACTATTTTTTTCATCGATTTGCTAGAACTCATCTAGCTGAGTTCTAATTATGTCTCATTCACCTTTATAGCCATTGGATATGATGCTATAAGATGCGTGTGTGCTAACGCGGGTTGGTACCTTGTTGTATTTGTTTTTTGTTTTACTGGTAAATGAGACCAAATTATATCTCATCTAGATGAGTTCTAGCACTCCCTTTTTTCATCATGTATTCCATTTGTAGACAATGTTTGTAGATTCATCTACTCTTCTTGTGCATCAGCCATTTGAGTCGATGATGGGAAAATCTGGAGTGAAAACAAGGTCCTTTGAGTAGTCAGTGCTACCTCTCGATTCAGAATTCTTGCTGCTTACAAATAGCTCCTCAGAAGAGGATTCAAAGACAGATGACCAGTCGTATCCCCCCCCCCCAAGGTGCATGCTCTACCTTGGCAGGGTTATATTGCTCATATCATGCATACGGTGTCTTGCATTGTTATGCCATCTACTTAGATCATACATACTTTGTGTGAATGCCTCATGTTTAGTTTCTATATCAGATACGTGAATTATCTAATGCCATCCTTTTAGCCAGTTATCTTATATGTGAATTATGCAACACCATCCTATGTAGCCACGCATCATATATGTGAATTATCTTGTGCCATCCTTTTTTTTCATTACGTATTTCGTTTGTAAACAAACTTTGTATATTGAACTACTACTCATATGTATCAGCCACTTGAGTTGGTTGTGGAAAAAACTGTAGTGAAAACAAGGTCTTCAGAGCAGGCAATGGTACCTATTGAAGCATATATCTCGATGGTTACAGGTTGCTCCTCAGAGGATGATTCAGAGAAAGATGACCAGTCGTATGACCCACCTGAGTTGTATGCTCTTAACTTGCAATGTTTATATTTTTCATATCATGCATATGGTGTCCTTAGTTGATTAGTTTAGAAATCATATACACAATGTTCTAATGCCATCTGCTTAGTATATCAATCAATTATGTGAATTATATAATGTCATCCCGTATACTCAGACAACACGTATCTAAATTATTTCATCCCAACCTATTTTAGAAACAAATCATATAGTTATGTCATCTCATCCTGTTTAGATACTCATCCTATTTAGTTATCCATTATATATCTGAAACTGTGTCATGCTATCCTGTTAAGTTAGCCATCATATATGTGAAATTGTGTCATGTTGTCCTATTTGGTTAGAAAACATATATGTGAATAACCGCATTTGTGTATCCATTCATTTTCTTCTTATTTATCAACCATTTGAATTGGAGGGGGTGATGGTAGCATCTAAGGGAGTAAAAACACATTCTTCACAAAAGATGGTGCTACCCGTCGATGCACATAGAACCATTGTTGTACTGGCCCATGAAATAGCCCCACCACACATAATTGACTCTCGCAGAGTGTACCCCTACACCGTTGGACAGAGAACCAGCTACACCCCATCTAACCCCAACCCCAGCAGATAGTAACCCAGTTCTAGCTGACACAACACCATTTCCATGACAGAGTACCCCCACACGAGCAGTTAGTAAGGCAACTGCAGTGCCCAAAGCAGAAAGACCACTACAGCGAACCCAAACTCCATGTTTAAAGCGGAAGAGCAACTATTGTCAGGTCAGATTCCGTAGCTGTGGTGCATACTCCTTTGCTCTTGCATCACTGTATTTACTCAAACCAACTAATTTTGAATTTGAAGGATCCAATTGAAACTCCAACGGCGCAATAGGTATGTTTTAAACCTATTTCTTTAACTAGATTGTTCTTCTAACTTCTTACACTATGTTGATTTCAGTTTCAATTGTATAAATAGTTATGTTCTCATGTCATGCTCATTACAAGTGTTGTTAGTGTTGTGTAGTTTCCCACACTTATATTTAGTCTATGTTGCTTTGTCTTAAATAGATATGATTTGAACTATCTCTATCTTGATTTGGCAACATAAACCAGAATGATATAGACCATACTTTGACCATACTACATAGATATATGTTTGTTTCATGTTGTTATCCTGTCCAACTTACAACTGAACTGGTTTACCAAAATGAGTTTCATATACAACATGGTAAACCTGTGACATGTCTGCTTGTTTGTCTTGTAGAATGCCGACAGAATATTGGAGAAGAGCACCCCATTATGCAATGGTAGAGAAAGTAATCCTGATCAAGATAGTGAGACAACCATGTTGGTCTCCAAGAAAGCTGGTAAAAACTATCTTGTAGACAGTGACACAACCCCAAAGTCGTGCCTTAATGTAGTGTTTTAGTTACTGGCCACTACTGCTGGCACACGCTCTTCGAACTCGCTGCCTGAATCAGTTCGGCTTCTTGAGTCTCAACTTCAAGTTGAAAGATATCAATCAGATGTGCTGCGACAGGAAGCCGAAGGACTGAGGAAGTCCCTGCAGAATTCAGATGCATACTTTCTGGTGCAACAGCAAGTGCTGGAGGATTTAAGCACCAAACAAGAGAAAGATAATAAGCTTGCTAAGCGTCTTGCCAGCATGGTTTATATCCAGGATATTATTTCTTGAGCTCTTGTGAAGTGGGTTTAGTTCTAGACTTATTTTGCTGTGGTGTTTATTTGCACTGGTCGCCAACTTTGACAACGAGTGTATGTAATATGCTGCTTTGTTCCCCTTATTTACACTGGTGTTGAACTTTGATGCCCAATGGTTGTAATATGTGTAACAGCCATAATAGCCTAGCGTATGTTGCTTGCTTATTTATTTCCTTGTTGTCTTGTTTATTTGTTTGCTTCTAGACAGTGCAATTATTTTTCCGCGGTTTGCTAGTGGCCGCAATAACCTATTTTTTAAAATAGTCCATAAAAACCATGGGCAACATGCGGACCGTTGTCACCATGGCCTTCTACGGGCCGTTGAATCAATGGGACGTCTACGGTTCGTATGATCGACTGGCCAAACTTGGTCCAATAACGGACCGCATTATGGGCTGTAAACGGGCTAGAATGGCAGCCGTTCGTTCATGGGCCGACCATAACAGGCCTTTAAGAGGCCGACGAGTATAATGGGCTTAATTGCATTGACAACCATAACGGGTCATTAATGAGCCGTATATGGTGACGCTATGAAAACGGCTCAATGGTTTAACGGGCCACAAATAGGCCAACTTTAACCACGGGTTGAGTTTTGCCCACAAGCGGAAAAAGGCAGTAACGGACCATAAGCAACCGAAGGCTGCAAATCATCCGATGAATAAATGGGCCCTTAAAGGGCGAAAGATAACACGGGCTGGGAATAGCCCAATAGAGTAATGGGGCGTTAATGGGTATGAAGTGATATAATGTTCATAATGGGCCTGTTTCACTACGGGTTGTTAATGGGCCAAGAGTTACAAAGGGCCTCATATGGGCCAAAAGACGTCATGGGTCGTACATGGGCCAGAAGTTAGAATGGGCTGGAATCATATTGGGCGGCCTGGATGAAGCTAGTGGACCAAAATCACAAATGCCATGGTGGGTCGTGATTTATCAGGCTTGAATGGGCAATATGCGAGCAGGCCCTTAGCATGCTTTCGACGGGCCGGCCCGTTATCCCTTAACCAAGTCAAACGGGCCGTCCTTTTGACCTGAATGGGCCACTGTTGGGCTGCGCCACATGTCGACGTATCATTGGCGCCTCCTGTCCATTGGTTGGTTGACATCTGTCTGCACGTGGAGCCGAGACGTGGTCCCTTCGGTCAATGAGAAATTTACACGTGGAAAATTTCCATTGGTCCTCGCTGTTAGCGGTTTATCGGATGAAAAACCGGACCCGATAGCTTAACAGCGACCCGTTATGGTGGATGCCACGTGTCGGTTACCCTTGATGAAAGCACTTCAATGACATGCCATTTATCGTCATGGAAGTGAACACTTCCATGATGATAATTTCGGCATTGTCATGGAACACATCTACGACCGCACAGGTATGACTATCTTGATTCTGTCATAAAATTTTCAAGGATGTACATGCATGACAGAAAATATGACCTACTATGACAAACATGTATTATCATGGAAGTGTTTTTTGTAGTGAATGCGACGCGGACCCAATGTCCGCCAGTTCGGCGAGCGGAGACGTTCCGGACGAGGTCTGCTCGGTGGGGGCAGTCGCGTGGAGGGCTGCGATTTTGAAGAGTTAGCCCCTGAACACAAAGAATTACCAAAGATAAGATAATTTAAATGTACCATACCTGCCGGTCGGAGGCTTGAACCTGGGATCATTTTTGTGAACCTCTTCAGATGCTTCAGACTCTTTGTCCGAGCTATCAGGTAGAACCATCTTAGGCCGATACCGCTTCTTCGGGGCTTGTGGGGGTTGAACCTCCTCGACGTCCTCGGCCGCCTCCCTTTTCTTGGAGAACGAGGATGTGATTTCCTCCATGTCCTCGTCCCCATCCTCTGCAGAGGGGGTTGCGGCTTCTCCGGACCTAGTGTCTGGATGAGCCCTGTGATGGAGGCCCTCCCTAGCATCACGTACCCCCTTCTTCTTGCCCTTCTTGTCGGGTGCCTTGTAAGGCATCACGACCAACGGCTTTTCTAGCTGCTCCGATCAAGGCTCTTCAGGCTGCGGCGCCGGGCCGCTGATCTTCTTGGCCTTGGTGACCCAGCCCTGCAAAATCCTCATAGAGGATTAGACCAGATCATACGTGGTGTCAGCATCCGAACACATAATGAAAATAAAATACCACTTACCTCATTCGATGGGTTCATGACATTGAGGCCGATGTCTTTTCCCTCGACCGGCCACTCCTCTTGAGGCTTGAATAGCATGCCCCATATTTTATCGTGGGACGTGTCGAAGAGTTGCTTCCCGGTGGCGGGATCTTCAGGATCGTACTCCCACATTGGCTTAGCCCTTCCCTGATAGGGGAGGAGCCGACGGTTGAGCATGATCTGGACCATGTCGACCAACTTCACGCCGGTCTCCACCACGCTGATGACACGCTGCTGCAACGCCATCACCTGGGTGGTAGACCCCAGTCTGGACTTTTGATGGTCCACGAGGCCAGTCTGGTAGGGGGTTCGGGTCTGAATGTGGGTGCCGCTCTCCAGGCGGCATCCCTTGGCTCGGTGATATAAAACCAATCCTTCTGTCACGCCTTGATGGTGTCGATGAACTTGCCATCTGGCCATTGGACCCGCATCAGCTTGCTGATCATGGCCCAACCGTAGTCCGCGTGGTCGCCGCCCACCACCTTGGGCTTGACGTTGAACTCCTTCAGCCATAGGCTGAAGTCCAGCTGGACTCGGAGGAGCGCCTCGCAGATGACGATGAATGTCGAGATGTGGAGGGGGATTGGGGGCTAGATCATGAAAATCTAGCTCGTAGAAGAACATTAACCCCCTCACGAAGGGGTGTAGGGGAATTTCTAGCCCTCAGAGGAAGTGAGAAAGAAAAAACACCCTTTCGCCCGCCCGGGGCATGGGGATGATCTAGCCCCGCTCGGGGACTCGATGGGCGATGTTGGCCGACAAGTCGTTGGCCTGCCTCAGCTTCTAGATGTCACTATCGGTGACGGTGGAGATGTCCCACTTCCCATTGGCACCAGATCCAGCCATGGTTGGAGGAGATGGGGTGGGATGCGCTGCACAACAGAGGAAATGGGGCGTTGGAGCTCTGAGGATTTGTGTGAGCGGGAGGTGGAAGAAGGCGTGGAGTGCTGACTATAGTAGTCCCCCCTTTATAGGCTTTTGATGGACCAGGGGTTCCTTTATCTACGTCATGGGCTTCTCCACTTCCCGATATGCCCACAACGTTATTTGCGTGGAAGGGGAATCGAAATCAATAACTGTATCCCCCAAAAGGCGGGGCACAATCTCCACTTTGATTAGATGTGCCAGACATGGTGTTAGCCTCGACCCGCGCCTCGAGAAACATTAACCACTCTGCGTTATGGCCGGACGTGACTCTTCGTTGAAATATGAAAAAAAGTTGTCAGGTAGAGGCAATGTTTATGCTTTAGCGGTTTTTGCCTTTATTCTTAAGGGAAACAGTCATTTCGAATTCCGGACACCCCTTGGATCCGAACACAAATGAAGTTGTGCGGCCCTGAGCGCATTGGTTCGGGTTCCCAATAGGGACCGGTGAGATCGGTCCGACCCTGTACTGAACAAGAGTAACTCACCTTGAAAGCCGAATACAGTCAGCAGAGCAGATGCCGGACAGAAGTTTTGGCGTTGAAGGCAAGTTTGGGGGCTACTCAGGGAGTCATGGACTAAGGGTAAGTGCATCGAGTGCCCCTAAGTAATTTTGGTGTATTGAAGACTTATAGGTCAAGGGACCAATGTGTTTGTGAGTGTACTCAGGTTCTATAAGTCTATGAGGAGTTTGATATTTTCGATGAAAGTCGACCCCTAAAAATGAATGTCTTCAGTTGGAGACTTTGGTTTTCTTGAAGACTTTGAAAATGAGGAAATTGGTGTGACCTTGAAGACTTTTGCTTTCGTAGCTTCATGTTCTCTTTCTTGTAGGAAACACCGTACTGTTAAAGGGGGTCGAGGTAAAACTAAGGAACTCTTTCCAAGTGATGCTCATCTCAAAGCCTACACTACCCAATCCTTTCAAGTGAAGCCATTAGAAAACTCATACAGTTCAGTCAATTTCTTCAGTAATAGAGATCAAGATCTTCTGTTCTCTGAGGAATTTGTTTTGACTGTGGAGTTAGTAATTCGCCAGTGCGGATTGCCTACAAGTTAGGAACATGATAGCCCTGAGGAATTTGAGAGCTCAAATTTCTGACTATTGTTGTGCTACGCGCCAGCTGTCCCAAAATATCCTATCCACCTAATGGTCATATCATTGAAGGGCATTTATGTCTTATCATGTTGGGCTGCTCCTAGGCTATAAATAGCCACCCCCTACAATCACTAGTTGGTTGGCTGCTCCGAGAGAAACTTACACTTGTCATTTAGAGCATCCCATCCTCCGAGGACTTTGAGAGAAAATCATCAATTGAGGAAAAAACAAAAACCCAAACACCTAAAACCCAAAGTGATGTTGCATCACTGAAGAGATTGTTCCTGTGTGGAGCCGACTCTTGTTACCTTTGAAAACTGTGTATCTTCTAGATGGTTAGGTGTCAATGGTTTAGAGCATCCTAGAGGAATTGTGGATTTCCGTGTGACCGATGTCTGTGAAGGTTTGGAAATCACCTTGAAGACTTACCACGAGTGATTAGGCGAGGTTTGTGTGACCTTAGCTCAAGCGGATTACGGTGAGGACTATGTGTCCTCAGGTTTCAAACCTAGCCGCCCTAACCAGATGTACAACTGTCACAGCAGTTGGAACTAGTCGACCAAATCATTGTCTTCACTGAGATACTGGCTCTATTTCCTCAACCCTTTCATTTCCTCATTCATGTGTTGATGAAATTGATCGTTACTGTTTGAAGACTTTCTTTCACTAAAGACTTTCACAATTTCCTCAATCATATTTCTTCAGTCATTCCGTCTATTCCCTACTTATCCTGTTTACATGCTACATGTGCTCTGTGTATGCTTCAATTCATCATGATGACTATGCTACTCCTTTGTTGTGCATGCACCTGAGTATTTATTCCGCTGCTTGTAGTTCGTTTCTTAGGAAATTCCTCACTTAGAGTTTCCTCAATGAAGAATTTGTAAAATTCTCCTATTCACCCCCTCTAGTCGATATAACACACTTTCAATTGGTATCAGAGCGAGGTATTCCCTTGTTCTGTGTGATTTTTGTTTAACCACCTGGAGTTTTAGTAATGTCGACTACAAGCATGATCAAAGTCTCGGCTGGGTGTCCTACCTTCAATGGGATGGACTACCCCTACTAGAAGAACAAGATGCGCATGCATCTTGAGGCAATTGACAACGATCTCCCGTATGTTGTGGAAAATGGTGTTCCCTTTGTCTCACCTTCTATGAACGATGCTGATGTGAAGAGATTCAAGCAACTCGACTCTCAGGCGAATAATATCATTTGTGGCCATCTGAGCAAAGGGCAGTATGGCAGAGTGAGTGCTTTGGAAACTGCTAAGCTTATCTGGGATAGGCTGTCCAAGGTCAACGAAGGAGTCTCAACTCAATGTGACTCTCGAGTTGACGTTCGTCGCAATCTCTTCAATCGCTTCAAAAGACTCGACAATGAAAAGTTCAGCAAACCTTCGATCGCCTCACTGACATCTCAAATGAGCTTCAAGCACTTGGTGCTACAGACATCACTGACCACGAGGTGGTGAAGAAATTGCTGAGATCACTTGATTCCTCATTCAACACACTGGCACTGATGATTCAAGAAGGTGGAGACTACAAGTCACTAGATCCTACTGATATCCTTGAGAGGCTGAAGACTCATGAATTCCAACAGGCTAAAAAGAGAGATCTCTACGGGCCAAGCTATGGAAGATCACATGCACTAAAGGCCAAGGAAGTTTCCTCATCTGAAGGAGAAGATTCTGATAGCAGCCTTGGTGATTCTGAATAACTGAGCCATGAGCTAGCTATGCTCATGAGGAAATTTCAGAAGTTCTCAAGATGTGGTCACTTTGGAAAATCTTCAAGAGGTGATGATTGAGATCTGATTCCTCATCTCGCGATTACAAGAAAAGGACTTTCCACAAATGCAAGAATCCCGTCACTTTATAACTGATTGTCCTCAGTGGGCGAACGAATCTAAGAAGAGGAAGTACAAGGATGATAGTTCAGATGACTTGAAGAGAAAGAAAAGATCTTCAAAGTCCTCATCATCAAAATCTTCAAAGTCTTCATCTGACAAGAAGAGAAGTTACAAAAAGGCTTGGGCATTCATTGGCAAGGAAATGGACTCAGAAGCTGAATCTGAAGAAAATGGGGAAGAGGAGCAATCTGAGTTGTCAGACTCTGGTGCGGTGAGCCTAGCTCTCGCTACTACTTTTGTCAGAAAGTCCATCTTCAACACTGAGGAAAATGGATCCCACAACACAGTTGACAATGCCAACGATGACTATGCTCCCACCTATATCTTCATGGCAAAAGGTGCCAAGGTACTCAAACATCCTCCACTAATTCTAGTGAAGATGAATGTGATGAAAACCTCAAACCAAGCTATTCCAAACTTGCTAATATTTCCATAAAATAACAAAAGGCTTTGGAAAAGGTTCAAAATCAGCTAGTCAAAAGCGATGGCCTGTTGGGTGAAGAATTTGATCGATCTCAAACTTTGACTGATAATCTTCAGCGACTACAGTCTAAATTTGATAACCTTTACAGTCTTCATAACACTCTCTTAGCTGATCATGACAAGCTTTCCTACGATTTTCTTCAAAGAAAGCAAGATCATGAGAAGCTAAGGGTGAGTTATGAAGATCTTTAGAAGGAAAACAATTCATTGCTTGCTCAACAGACCAGTTCCGCCCAGGAAGAATTCATTCCACCATATTTGAAATGCATCGAATGTGAATCTGTTATTTCTTCACTTGAATGTTCAAATGCTCCTATTGCTGCAAATTCTTCAACTATCTCTATGGTCACAAATTCATCATCTGAGGATACCACAAGTATCACTGACGATAATGCAGGATTGAAGGAATTGTATGTGACAAGCATGTACAAAAGCCTCAAAGGGCATCAGACTCTTTGTGATGTGCTCAAAAATTAGATCTTGAACAGGAACCCAAGGAAAGAGGGTATTGCCTTTGAGAGGAAACCCAATGCCGACGGGACCTACTGGAAACCGGAGCAGTATCCCAAAACCTCATGGGTTGCTGCAAAAGCACCTCCCGTAGATCCATCAACTTTATCTCGCCTTACGTGTGAATCTACATATGCATCTGATGAGTCATTTGACTCCAACTGTAAACTGTTCAAAAATCAGAATGGTGAAGTATTTGCTAGATATGTTGGAACTAACTGTAGGAATGGCCCCCCTATGAAGAAAATATGGGTTCCCAAAAGGTACCTTGAAAATCTTCAAGTGAATGTCCTCATGACACCACCTGTGAATAATAGGAACCCTAGATCAAATTCTTCATATGGATCAAAGTCCTCACATGGATCAATTTCCTCATATGAACTTCATCGTGCTAATGCTTTTGTTTCACAGGGAAAATCTAAAGGTTCATAAGTCCTCGAATCATTATTCTTCAAATCATTATGTTCATAAGTCCTCGAATAGAATTTCTCTACTTACTCATATTCATACTCTAACCCCTCTCCTATGAAACGAAATGCACTAGCTTCAATGCCACCTTTTTCTTATGGAGTTCGTAAAATGATGAATTCTTTGCCACCCCTCCAGATGTGGGTGGTGAAGAAAAGGAACTAATCTCATATGCAGGGTTAGGTCTCCTGGCGAACTTAAACGTCTGAAGAATTTGCTGGAGACCTGAGAGTGCTTGAAAGGATGCAAGCTAATCATGAAGAAATGAATTGATCATTTATCATGTCCTTATACTATTATCTCTATTGCACTACTTGATGAAATTCATTCTGATGAACTTGATGTCATATTCTTCACTATGAAGTATATTAGTTCGTCAGATGCACTAATTCATCTACAGGATGAATCTCTCAAAGCTACTGAGTGGTTCCCCGACAGTGGATGTACAAATCACATGACAGGCGATAAGAACTTATTGATGGACTCTGCTTTATCTCCATCACATCTGAAGCATATCACCTATGCCGACAAAGGAAAAAAGCAAGGTATTGGGTCTAGGTAAGGTTGCAATCTCAAAGATCAACACATGGACAATGTCATGCTTGTCGAGTCTCTTGGATTCAACCTCATGTCTGTCTCAATACTCTGTGATCTTGATATGGTTGTCGTCTTTGGCAAATATCACTGTGTTATAGTCTTAGAATCTGACAACTCCAAAGTCTTCGAAGGCTTTAGGAGAGGAGACCTGTATATTGTTGATTTCTCTGTAGGACCACAGCCTGCAACATGTCCACTCGCAAAAGCTTCAGAAGGCTGCCTATGGCATTGTGGTTCCAACGAACCCTTGGTCTGTTGCCCCAGACTGTGCACAGGCCCGAGGACAAGTTCACCACATCACCGCTAGATCAAGACTCGAAGGGATCAGTCCCTCGAAGAACCAGGAAGCTGGTAGAAGGGATCAAACAACCAAGACCAGCTGACGGAGCAAGACATCACCGGAAGAAGAGCCCTCCTTGCCGGGCATGCGAGCCAAACGGGGTGGGATCTCCCTGGAAACGAGCCTATAACATCGCCCTGGTAGGCTAGCCGGGGGCTCATGAAGGCAAACCACCACCTCACATTGACGCCCATCGTCAATCAGTGCGGTGTCAAGCTTCTAAGTGTCTCAATGGCAGCCTCCTGCCACATGGCAGCCATTTCCTATAGAAAGAACCTGCAAATGACACCCGTCCTGTGACGTGTCAGGCAAGCAGTCATGTAGCTGGCGAAACAGCCGACAAGGCCTGCCGGGCGAGCTTTGATGTGACACTAAGAGGTGCATTTAATGCACTATATCAAGCCTGCAGAGTTAGGTGTGATAGCACTATTTTCTATCTAATCAGCCTAGAAAGACTGGTTTGCCACTGTGGTGACCCCTTAATCAATTAAAGGAGGCCCATGGTAACCGTAGAAAGGATTCGGCCATTCGAACCCCCACACTCATATGCGCGCGACCGCTCACGTCCCTAGGCGACCTTGCCGAGCAAGAATGTCGTGCTGATTTCCACCATTCCACCATCAATCAACCAAAGCAGGAGTAGGGTTTTACACCTCGTGGCACTCCAAACCTGGGTAAAAACTGCCCGTGTGATCTCTGTCATGCTACGCCACGCTCTCCGCTCTTTGTGCAACGTGAACATCCCCCCGCCGAACCAAAAAGGGACCGTGGCGCCTCGAAGCTGGTGAAGAAATCGGTGGTCGTGGTATTCCCGTGACATCTTTGGCGCGCCAGGTAGGGGAACCATGGCGCCCAAGAAGAAGTCCGGTACCGCCGCTCACCAGTCCTCCTTGAGGGCTTCGCTTCCCGCGGCTACCGACGCCATGGGGAATGCTGGGACGCACGCGGACGGGGGCACTGCGGGGGTCGTGGTTGACGCAAGATGCATCGTTACCACGCCTCCCGCATCCGAAGCGGGAGCGGGAGGCACCAGAGTAGAGCAGCATCAACTAGATCCGAGCGGTTAGGCTCCATGAGGTACGAACAGAGAGATTATTCCATTCGTACATCCTTGCCCAGCCGAAGAGCGCAATATCGATGGTGTCGCTTGTTCTAGGGCGAACCGCAACTCTTCGGTCGCTCCCGCCACGGGCGGGGCCGCATAGCATGCGCCTCCCCCAAAACGGGCTAACCTAACCACTATGCTCGACGGAGCCGCTGGCCCTCAAGCACCCCTACTTCATCCCCACGCCATCCAAGAGGCTACGAGGGCATGACGTTGTCATCACCAGCACCGCCAGGAGCTGAGCGACACTGCGGTTCACATCATCATCACATATGCCAAGAACCACCTCGGAGGCTACGGCGCGGGCCCAACTGCTGCTGAGATTTCCACCGGCGGCCGATCAGATGGATGAGTGGTGAACCACCATCCAGGGTCTAATTAGTTTTGCCGAGGCGGGAGGATCACAGCGAGCTGGCCCGTTGTAGCCTCCCTAGACGACGGCGACGACCCACACTGATGGCCGTGCTGAGGGGGCCACCTCCACGATGCAGTCCCTACCACGGGGGCCGGCGCGTGAGCCACACCATTAGGAACCAGATAACATCCCGATGGCCTCGCCGGACCCTCGAGCGCATCCAGGCCGATAGCAAGCCCCGGAGGGCAGGCAGGGGGAGCGCGCGCGTCACCATCAAGCAACCCCGCGGCGACCACTTCTAGCCCAACGGGCACGATGGCCTGAACGTCGATGAGCCCACGCTTGACCAGAGCGGGTACCTACCCTTCGAGGGTAGGTGCCCTGCCTTCACCCGTGAGCTGCGGCAAGTCCGTTGGCCATCTGCTCGCATGTTCAAACTAGAGATTCCAAAGAAATATGATGGAAGACTGAACCAGACCGATTTCTTGAGCATCTACACCATCACTGTTCAGGCTGCCAGGGGAAGAGATGAGAAGGTATTTGCCAATTACTTTCCTTTGGAACTCAAGCCAAATGTGAGGTCTTGGCTGATGCATCTGCCGGAGAACTCCATTTCGACCTGGGCTGGCCTATTGTAGGATCGAAAGTATGTCTAGAGGGGGGGTGATTAGACTACTTGACAATATAAAAAATCTGCCTTTAGATCATGAACAGTTTTTGGCAGTTTCACAATTATGATCAATTCAAGTATCACCCTACACATGCAATTCTAGAGTATAAGCAGCGGAAAGTAAATTGCACATGTAGTAAAGAGAGGTGGAGAAGATCAAACGCAGTTTGGAGACACGGAGATTTTTGTCGTGGTTCCGATAGGTGGTGCTATCGTACATCCACGTTGATGGAGACTTCAACCCACGGAGGGTAACGGCTGCGCGAGTCCACGGAGGGCTCCACCCACGAAGGGTCCACGAAGAAGCAACCTTGTCTATTCCATCATGGCCTACGCCCACGGAGGACTAGCCTTACTCGGGGTAGATCTTCACGAAGTAGGCGATCTCCTTGCCCTTACAAACTTCTTGGTTCAACTCCACATCACGAAGACGGAGGCTCCCAAGCGACACCTAACCAATCTAGGAGGCACCACCCTCCAAAAGGTAATAGATGTGGTTGCTGATGATGAACTCCTTGCTCTTGTGCTTCAAATGATAATCTCCCCAACACTCAACTCTCCTCACTGATATGGCTGTGGTGGAAGAAAGGTTTGAGTGGAAAGCAACTTGGGAAGGCTAGAAATCAAGTTTCATATGGTACGAATGGAATGACTTGATCTCAACATAAGGGTAGGTGGTTCTCTTCTCAGAAAGTGTAAGGTAGGAGTGGTATACTTTCTGATGGCTCTCTCCACGAATGAAGAGGGGGTGGAGGGGTATATATAGCCTCCACACAAAATCCAACTGTTACACACATAATTAAGCAATCTCGGTGAGACCGAAGTGAAAACTCGGACAGACCGAAAGTTCAAATATAGTGAACGTTGGGGTTTTCAGTGGGACCGAAAATACCATCTCGGTGTGTCCGATATGAGTCAAAGGTAGGAGCTTGCCATCTCGGTGGGACCGAAATTAACAACTCGGATATTCCGAAATGATGTCAAACGGTTACAGAAGGTTGGCAGTCCAGTTTCGGTGAGACCGAACTCAAAATCGGATAGACCGAAAATTTCTAGGGTTTGGGAAATAGCTGAGGTGGTTCATCTCGGTGGGACTGAGTTGGCAGAAGGTTTGTCCGAGATTACTTATGAGTGTGTTAAGTAGTGAAGATTGCTGATAGTTGAAGGAGCTAAATCACTAAGCACTTGAGCAACCATATCATCAACACAACCTCATCCCCTTTTAATAGTATTGGCTTTTCCTATGGACTCAATGTGATCTTTGATCACTAAACCAAAAATGGAGTCTTGAGCTTTTGCCAATGCTTGCCTTAGCATTTTGAGGGGTCCACTTCTTCAGACATTTCCATACCCATATCATCGAACTTCTTTGAAATGATTCTCAAGTAGACATTAGTTCAATGATATATATGTTGTTATTAATTACCAAAACCACCCGGGGATTAGTTGCACTTTCAATCTCCCCCTTTTTGATAATTGATGACAACATATAGATCAAAGCTTCGACAAGAGATATAATCAATGAATAATATCATCGCTTTGAGAAGTATGTGATAAACAAGAGCTCCCCCTAAATTTGTGCTTTATTTAAAATTTGCGTTTGAATGCAAATGCACAATCGGTTAGGATTATGGGTCACTCTTCCATGTCACATACATCTTGGTGGAGCGCACAAAATGATAAGAATGAATAACATGCACTCAATCACCAAGACATGAGTAAATGATCATACAAGAAGGAATAGCATATGATAAGCATTAAGCACACATTAAAGCATAGTATGACCAAGCACTCAATAAGGTAGCATCAAACGTAGTAGCAAGCACACTAAAAGTATCGAAAGACCAAAAGAAACAAATGTGTCTCAAAGGAAACCGGCAAAAGAACGAAAAAGCACACTCTCTCTCGAAGCCCTATGATCTATACAATTTCTCCCCCTTTGGCAACAAGTTACCAAAAAGTTCGAAAATATATAGAACTAAGCGTCACTGTGGGCTCTGCTGGCGGTTCCCGTCGGGGTAGATGTCGGAGTAGAAATGACGGCATCGGCGAAGACTTCTGCTGATGTCTGCGCTGGAGGAGTGGATGCTGGAGCTGGAGTAACTGCTGGAGCTGTAGCTGGTGCTGAAGTGGTAGCACTGGAGTCAGTCACTGGGATAGCTGCAGATCGGGATCCTCTGGGAACCTGAGCAGTCTGACGATGAGAGTCCTGGACTAGATCATCCTGCATGAGCTCTGCTCTCTCCTGCCTTGCTTCCTCCATGTCCGCCTCAAGCTTGTTGACGGACACCTGAATCTCAGTCAGCTTCACGTCCAGAGCGTGGATCTTGTCCTCAACAATCCTCTCTAGGCTTTCCTGAGATTGTTCAATGCTGGCCAGGCGTTGTTCAATCCTCTGGGTAGCTTCAAGAATCTGCTCTCCGAAGCTCTTTGGCTTAGCTGCTGCTGTTGCTGCCTCTTTATCAGCTTTGGCTTTCTTCGCAGCTTCAATTTTGGCTTGACCTTCAACTGAGGTTGGATCCTCTTCATCCATCACAACTACGTTATCCTCATGCTCTGGCTGCAGTGGCAAGTGCTTCCTATCCAACATGAATTTGCCCGTGCCAAACTTGGCATTGATGAGCATCTGAATCTGCGGAGCAAATCCACACGACCTCTTTTGGTCAGCTGCAGTCCTCTTAATGGTCTCTACCATTAAGTCCATCACCTTGAAAGGTGCCTTCTCATCAAGAATGTGCAACATGTTGATAGAATAGCCTCGAATCATGCGGTGGTCTCCAGACTTGGGCATCAATGTATGCCTCAAAATAGTGTTTGTTGTGGTCAGACCTGCCTGGAGATAGTACACTGAGCCAAGCTTCCACCCTTCCAAATCAGCAGCGGGGATTTCCTTGTACATGTTCTTCATGGAATCAAGGCTCTTCTTAGGAATCCCATAGACATCAATGTCGTCCTCTTTCTGTACTGGAGCATTCAGAAGTTCTGCCCATTCTTCAACAGACGAAGAAAACCTTTGACCTTCAGTCATCCAGGTGATCTTGCCATCAGGATAGAAGTGGGCTGTGGCGTAGAACTGCATGATCATCTTGTCATTCCAATCTGTCAGCTTCTGACCCACGAACTCATCAACTCCACATGCAGTGAAGCTCTCATGCACATGGGGAAAGAAGTCTCGGTGCTCTTCACTGTCAATGTATTTCCAGTCAACATACCTGGTGTCAGCAACAATAGGCTTCTTATCCATCAGCACAGTCTCATAGAAGTCCTGCTACTCTCTGGTGTGGAATCTGGGGTCCACAGCAGTCCTTCTCCTCACGGCATATGGATCAGACTGTCTCCATAGCCTGAGACCTCTATCCTTCCTTGCCTTCATGTCCTCGGCTTGAGGATGAGCATCGTTGTGGAGTGGCAACTTAGGACGGAGCTTCAGCAACACATGTTCTTCTTCTGACTCAGACGGTGGCATCTCACCTTTGTTCTTCTCAGAAGCTGGAATGCTCCTCGTTGTCCTCTTGGGCTTGGCTGGAGTTGCCTTGGCTTGAGCAGGCTTCTTGGGCTTAGAAGTGGCTTGAGCCCTAATAGCATCACCCATGAACTTAGCCTTCTGAGGAGGAGGCTGGGGTGCATCTTCTTCTTCTTCTTCATCAACAGCTTCATCAACATGAGGTTCAGCATATACTACCCTCTTCCTCTTGGAAGTTTTCTTCACCTTACTTGGAGCTGGCTCTTCCAAGTTTAGCTTCTTTGCAACAGCTGACTGCTTGACCTTGCTTGTGCCTTTCCTCGACTGCTGCCCTTGGTGCTCTTTGGCAACAACATTTCTCTTGGGCTTGGAGGTAACTTCCTCAGCAACGAAGTCAGAGTCCTCATCATCAGAATTTCTCTTCTTCCTGGTCCTGGTGGCTGCAGGAGGCAAACCACTAGGGGTGCTCCTCTCACCATCATCACTGGAACTACTAGCCTCAGGACTAGTATCTGCCTCAGGGATCTCTGCAAACGGTGACTCAGACCTGTTCTGGCTGTCACTGGCATCTGACATGGCTGACAACCTGTGAAAAAGATAAGGTATAGGTAGAGTAGAAGAGTTATCACAACTGCAGTGGTTTTTGCAAAAAAATGAGTTCAAATCTTAGTTTTGAGTTTTCACAGAATGCATTTCGGTCAAACCGATTTTCAGTTTCGGTGATTCCGAAGTGTATAGCAGAAACCTGCACACCACTTTCGGTCAGACCGAAATGGGTTTCGGTCCTACCGAAACACTAGGGTTTCACTGAGACTCTACATCGGTCACACCGATTTGCACGAATCGGTTAGACCGAACGGTGCAGTGCAATGGCCAGAGGCCAAATCGGTCATTCCGAGTTTTCAAAATCGGTTTCACCGAGATGTGTTCCGTGGAAACCTAAACCTAAGAATTTCGCTCGAAACTAAAAGGATCTGATCTGATGTTTAAGGAATATCTCAAGAGTGGATAGATACATGGCAAACCAATCGTGGAAGAATCAGATGGGGAGCACGAGAGGGATCGGGACTCACCCTAACTTGGTGGAGTCCCTCTACGGCGGCAATGGCGCGGAGAGGATTACAGTTGACGGCGGCGGAGGCCTGCGGCGAGGGCGCACAGGCGACGACGGCGACGATCCGAAGACCAGGGCGACGGCAGCAGGGGACTTGGGGGCGAAACGGTTTGAAGAATTAAATCGCGCGCAGCCCTCAGTATATATATCCCCGTACTGTCGGTGGGACCGAGTTGAAAAACTCGGTGACACCGAAATGGCTAACTGCTGTGCAGTTACACATATCGGTCACGCCGAGATTTATAACTCGGTTTCACCGAGATGAAACCTAGATCAGTCTAAGCGTTTCGGTTGGACCGAGATGGAAAAGTTGGTCAGACCGAAATGGACTTAGAAGGTTTTGGAGGTCAGCCTTAGACGGATCGGTGGCTCCGAGTGCTCCTCACTCGGAGGGTCCGAAAATGACTTGTTCAAAGTTGTGATATGAGCATGAATAGAATTTGAGACAAGAAAGCATAGATAGCTAGGGAAGGTGCTTAGGCATTCTTGTCCATCCATTTGGCCAGAAAAATCAAAACAATCAAAACAACAAATGGATGTCCTTGAATGGATGAAATCATGCATTCAACATGCTCACACAATAAGATAGCAACTGAAATATGTGTCAAACATGCACAACTAACACTCTAGCTACTAGCACACAATTTGTCGATGACTAGGTCATCTATATATGAGTATATTGACTTAGGAGCCAAATGAGAACATTTGATCATAGGTCATACTCATCGTTTAAGCACAAGTGGGGTTACCACTTTTACATAAAGCATTTATGTGTTCACATCATTTGGAGATGCTTTAGCTCAATTTTTTTGGAGCAAAGCTCCCCCTAGATGTGAGAACCCCTTTTAAAGGGTCAAAGTAACCTTGGGTTGTCGCAGAAGACTTCATGTAGATGTTGAAGATGTGGATGCTCAATGTTGATGTAGATCATCAAGAGTTGGGAGCTATCCTTTGGATTAGGGCACTTTCAATACCTACATGGGTTAGTCCCACAAGGAACAAACAAGGATATCCATAGACATAGATTGAAGTTCACAAAAGATGATGTCCATGAAAGCAATGATTACCTTGTCCCTTGACTTACCAACAAGAGGGTTTGTGACTCCATGAACTAGTGCATGATGTGGAAGTTGATTGCACAAGTTCTTGCCAAAAAGAATATGAGTGAAGTATGTTGGCGGAGTCACCCTCAAGAACCTTCTAGTTCTTCTTCTTTGGGATCCACATCATCTTGATGGGAATCCTTGGTGTTGTAGTTGAGCTTGACGAAGTAGAACTTGACGTGTCCTTGGGAACCCACTTGACCATGGCTTGAGGTGCTTCAATGAATGCATCAATCTCCTCTTGAAGCTTGTCCTTGGCCTTTAGCTTGTGGTCTTGTGGTGGAAGGTCATCTTGAGCTTGTTTCACATTGGAGGAAGTAGGATCATACTTCTCCTTTTGTGAAACAAACTGTGGAGTAGGGTATTGACCTTCTTCCGACTCAACACCTTCGGCGTTGAACTTACGCTCAAAACCAATCCCTTGATTCTTCCGGTGTCTTCCTTGTTTGCGAACAATTTCCTCAAAGTTCTTGCTTCCGGCAAGACTTTTGTAGACACCTTTCTCTATGATTTCCTTCAATAGGCTATTTTCTTGCTCAAGTGTAACTTGGCTTGAAACATTGTTAGTGGAATCAAGAGAACTACTAGATGCAACAATATTAGATTTATCATTGTTATTGTTACTACTAGAGGAAGAATTTTTCTTATGCTTGTGATGCTTAGTCTTAATAGGTGGCAAGAAATTAGACAAGAGAAGTCGTTTGGCAAGATATGAAGAACTCTTCTTTCGAAGATCGTCATTGATCGCTTTTAGAAACTCATGTTCTTGCTCTAGAGTGAGCTTCTCGAAGCGTAGCTTCTCATGAGATCTTAGGAGATCTCTATGATCTTCTTGAGTTGTTTCATGAGCTAACTTAAGAGTGTTCAGTTCTTTAGTTAGACGCTCAATCTCCTTCATAGCATTGTCATTCGACTCTTCTCGACTATAAAGACTACTAGCATTTTCATCATTACTAAGCTCACTAGATTTATCATGCAAGAGCTCATCTTCACCAAGCAAGTCATCCTCATCACTGTCAAAGTCAATGAATTCAGGGTGTGTTACCTTGGGGCCTTTAGCCATGAAGCATTTTCCAATTCCCTCATTTGGTGAATCAAATAAGTCGTAGGAGTTGGAGTTGGAGGATACGAGTGCAAGTCCGGCAACACCTTCATCTTGACTGTAGTCGGAGTCGGAGTGATAGCTTCCATCGGATTGATTGTCAGAGTCGGAGCCGGAGACCCATTCACCTACATGAGCTTGATGTCTTCTTCTTGTGTAGCTCCTTGATGACTTGTCTTTCCTCTCCGAATCCTTGCTTCTCCGAGAGGGTCTTCGTTCATAACGATCATCTCTACTCCTTCTCTCTCTTCGAGGTGACTCATCTCTTGCTCTTCTTCTTGGAGATTCTTCTCTTCTCTTGTGGGCAGCCGTACACTCATTTGAGAAGTGTCCGGGTCTTCCACAATTGTAGCAGTTTCGATCACGACTAGAAGATCTCTTTTCATCATATGATCTAGACTTTGAGCTTCTTTCTTTGCCTCTATTCTTGTAGAACTTGTTGAAGTTCTTAACCATTAGGCTTATCTCTTCATTGGAGATTAACTTGTCACTTGAGGTTGTGGGAGCATCACTTGTAGCTTTGTAAGCACCACTTGACTTGTTGTGAAGCTCTTCCTTATCCTTAAGTGTCATCTCATGAGCAACAATTCTTCCAATGACTTCAGTTGGCTTGAGAGTCTTGTAGTTTGGCATCATTTGGATCAAAGTGCACACGGTGTCATATTTTCCATCCAAAGCTCTTAGGATCTTCTTGATGATGAATCGGTCGGTCATTTCTTCGCTTCCTAAGCCGGCAATCTCATTTGTGATAAAAGCAAACCTAGAGTACATTTCAGCGACTCCTTCACCATCCTTCATCTTGAACTTGTCAAGTTGACCTTGAAGAATATCTAGCTTTGATTCCTTCACAGATTCAGTACCTTCGTGCATTTCAACCAAAGTATCCCAAATCTCTTTAGCATTCTCAAGACGGCTGATTTTGTTGAACTCCTCGGGACACAAAGCATTGAAGAGAATGTCACAAGCTTGAGCATTGTTTTGCAACATCCGCAACTCTTCCGGTGTAGCTTCGCGATCCGGAACTTTTCCTTCCTCGAAGAAATCACCTTGCATACCAACACAAATAATGCCCCATGCGGCTGGGTTATGACCAAGAATATGCATTTTCATTTTATGCTTCCAACTAGCAAAATTTGTACCATCAAAGTAAGGACCTCTACGATAATTACCCTCACTAGACACCATACTCTCCTAGGTTGTGAAACCAAGCTTATGGAGTCCAATGCAATGGAAACCAAAACAATGGAGACCAAAGCTCTGATACCACTTGTAGGATCGAAAGTATGTCTAGAGGGGGGGTGATTAGACTACTTGACAATATAAAAAATCTGCCTTTAGATCATGAACAGTTTTTGGCAGTTTCATAATTATGATCAATTCAAGTATCACCCTACACATGCAATTCTAGAGTATAAGCAGCGGAAAGTAAATTGCACATGTAGTAAAGAGAGGTGGAGAAGATCAAACGCAGTTTGGAGACATGGAGATTTTTGTCGTGGTTCCGATAGGTGGTGCTATCGTACATCCACGTTGATGGAGACTTCAACCCACGGAGGGTAACGGCTGCGCGAGTCCACGGAGGGCTCCACCCACGAAGGGTCCACGAAGAAGCAACCTTGTCTATTCCATCATGGCCTACGCCCACGGAGGACTAGCCTTACTCGGGGTAGATCTTCACGAAGTAGGCGATCTCCTTGCCCTTACAAACTTCTTGGTTCAACTCCACATCACGAAGACGGAGGCTCCCAAGCGACACCTAACCAATCTAGGAGGCACCACCCTCCAAAAGGTAATAGATGTGGTTGATGATGCTGAACTCCTTGCTCTTGTGCTTCAAATGATAATCTCCCCAACACTCAACTCTCCTCACTGATATGGCTGTGGTGGAAGAAAGGTTTGAGTGGAAAGCAACTTGGGAAGGCTAGAAATCAAGTTTCATATGGTAGGAATGGAATGACTTGATCTCAACACAAGGGTAGGTGGTTCTCTTCTCAGAAAGTGTAAGGTAGGAGTGGTATACTTTCTGATGGCTCTCTCCACGAATGAAGAGGGGGTGGAGGGGTATATATAGCCTCCACACAAAATCCAACCGTTACACACATAATTGAGCAATCTCGGTGAGACCGAAGTGAAAACTCGGTCAGACCGAAAGTTCAAATATAGTGAACGTTGGGGTTTTCGGTGGGACCGAAAATACCATCTCGGTGTGTCCGATATGAGTCAAAGGTAGGAGCTTGCCATCTCGGTGGGACCGAAATTAACAACTCGGATATTCCGAAATGATGTCAAACGGTTACAGAAGGTTGGCAGTCCAGTTTCGGTGAGACCGAACTCAAAATCGGATAGACCGAAAATTTCTAGGGTTTGGGAAATAGCTGAGGTGGTTCATCTCGGTGGGACTGAGTTGGAAGAATCGGTTTGTCCGAGATTACTTATGAGTGTGTTAAGTAGTGAAGATTGCTGATAGTTGAAGGAGCTAAATCACTAAACACTTGAGCAACCAGATCATCAACACAACCTCATCCCCTTTTAATAGTATTGGCTTTTCCTATGGACTCAATGTGATCTTTGATCACTAAACCAAAAATGGAGTCTTGAGCTTTTGCCAATGCTTGCCTTAGCATTTTGAGGGGTCCACTTCTTCAGGCATTTCCATACCCATATCATCGAACTTCTCTGAAATTATTCTCAAGTAGCCATTAGTTCAATGATATATATGTTGTTATTAATTACCAAAACCACCCGGGGATTAGTTGCACTTTCACCTATGCCATGAGTTCGTGGGCGCCTTCACGGGAGGCACCAAGAACCACGGTGGCCTAGCGATCTGCAGTTGCTCCCGCAGAAAGAAGGAGAGACTCTGCGGAAGTACATGCAGAGGTTCATTCGAGTTCACTGAAATATCCCAGACATCCACCCAGCTACAGTGATAGCAGCACGCCCTATACCAGCAAGAAGGCTAAAGCTGAAGCCCCTGGCAAGGAGGTTGCCGCGTGCAACGATTGCCGTTAAGCTGTAGCTGCCAACAAGGCTGGCAAAGGTGATGGCCGTTACTGCAAGATCCATCGAGCCAAGGGCCACGACCTCCAGGAGTGTCACCAGGTTGAGCGGCTTGTCAAGAAGCAGAGGGTTGAGTATGAGAAGCGAGATAAGGAAAAAGGTCAGAGTGGCACTGGCGGAAAGGGCCGGGGCGGTGAGGCAAATCACCTCGGCAAGGCTCTTAGGAACCAAGGAAAACCAGCCAGGGGCTGTGAGAAGGAGGATTGCAATGTAGAGACTGACGGAGGCAATGAAGAGGAGACGAGTGAGCAGGAGTTCCAAAAGGCCACTGATGCCCTATGCATTGACGGGGGTGCATCTCTGCACTCCTCTCACCGTCAACTTAAACAGTGGGCGAGTGAGATCAATGATGTGGAGCCAGCGGCAGAGTTTTGAAATCCACTCAAATGGTCCCGCACACCTGTCATCTTTGATGAAGAGGACCACCCTGGCCGCACTACTGCGGTAGGGTGTTTGCAGGTGTTGGTCTCACCAACAATCTGCAACCTCAAGGTCACATAGATGTTGGTGGATGGAGGGGCCGGGTTGAATCTGATTTCCCCAAAGGTCATCAGTAGACTCAAGATATCAAAAGAAGAGCCTGAGGTTACCGGCACGTTTCAAGGAGTTAATCTCGGTAGGAGCCCTCCTAAGGGAAAGATCATGTTGCCGGTAACATTCGAGGAAGAAGTGAACTACCAGACTGAAAAGGTTTTTTTTGATGTGGTTGATCTCCCCCTGCCTTACAATTGAATTCTTGGACGCCTAGCGCTGGCCAAATTCACGGTGGCATCCCACTATGCCTACAACACCCGGAAGATTCCAGGACCAATGGGAGTCCTCTCCATTCCATCTAACGAGAAGGATGCAATCATCTGCGTGGATAAGATGTACAGGGATGCTATTTCGGCAGAGGCCTCGGAGATCACTGGTCCCGCCAAGGAGATTAAGAAAAAGGAGAAAGCTATTAAGAGCCCCGGTAAGGAGTCTTGGAAGCGCACCTCTCCGTGGTATGCTGCGCCTGTTGATGACTTAGCGGAGAGCTCCAACAGCAAAAGGTCGCCTATTGTGAAGAAGGTCCCGGCAGGGTTGGATGGCACTGATGGTACCTTCTGTCATAGCCTGGCTTATTAGTGATGATAGACTACTCATATCAATAAGGAAAACCTTATTTTCCGGGAGCCCATTCGAAAAGAACTCTAAAGTTAAGCGTGCTCAGCTTGGAGTAGTTTTAGGATGGGTGAACGATCGAGAAGTTGCTCCCGGGTGCGCACGAGTGAGGACAAAGTGCGCAGAAAAGACTAGTATTGATTTGTGGGGCCAGTCTAGATCTAGCCAGGACTAACGACCATCGGCGGGTGTGTCCGGGGCATTACAAGTTGGTATTAGAGCCAATCGAAAAGAACTCTAAAGTTAAGCGTGCTCAGCTTGGAGTAGTTTTAGGATGGGTGACCGATCGGGAAGTTGCTCCCGGGTGCGCACGAGGGAGGACAAAGTGCGCAGAAAAGACTAGTATTGATTTGTGGGGCCAGTCTAGATCTAGCCAGGACTAACGACCATCGGCGGGTGTGTCCGGGGCGTTACAAATTGGTATCAGAGCCGACCCTCGCAGTTACACGGATGTTTGCGGACAGGTGCGCGGTCATGTTGTTCATGATGTTTGTCACTCGTCGTGGCACACGACATGGCACATGTACCTGACTAGATGCACATCCATATGTGCTAAGAGGGAACGTTCCTGTGGCCCGACGAGGACGTTGGTTCCTCTAAGTGGAGGTGTATGTTAGAGCCTGGCTTATTAGGGATGATAGACTACTCATATCAATAAGGAATTCCCTTTTTTCCGGGAGCCCGTTCGGAAAGAACTCCAAAGTTAAGCGTGCTCAGCTTGGAGTAGTTTCAGGATGGGTGACCGAACGGGAAGTTGCTCCCGAGTGCGCATGAGTGAGGACAAAATGCGCAGAAGAGACTAGTATTGATCCGTGGGGCCAGTCTAGATCCTGCCAGGAGTAACGACCACCGGTGGGTGTGTCCGTGGCGTTACACCTTCACTATCAGTGCCACCCTTGATGACAAATAGGAAAGCGCGCTCGTTGCCTTCCTGCGGGCGAATGTCGATGTGTTTTCCTGGGAACCATCTGGCATCCCTAGATCAAGAATCTTGAGGCCGCTGGTTTGGTCAGAGGAGTGGTGCATCCAACATGGTTAGCTAACCTAGTGGTCATGCGCAAGGCCAACGGAAAAAGGAGATTGTGCATAGATTTCACTGATCTGAACAAGGCATGCCCAAAGGACCCATTTACCTTGCCGCGCATCAACCAGATCGTGGACTCAACTTCAGGTCATGATCTGCTCTCTTTCTTGGACACATATTCTGGATAACATCAGATTTTTATGTCTAAGGAAGACGAAGAGAAGACCTCATTCATCACCCCCATGTGGCACGTACTACTTTGTGAGCATGTCTTTCGGGTTGAAGAGTGCCGGGTCCATGTTTGCAAGAGTTGTCCAGACTGGTTTTGAATCACAGCTGCACAGGAACATCGAAGCTTATATGGCTGATATTGTGGTCAAAACCAAGGACAGATCAATCGTCATCCAGGATTTGGAAGAAACATTTGCCAATCCGCGCAGGATCAACTTGAAGCTGAACCCGGCGAAGTGCATGTTTGGTGTACCCTTTGGCAAGCTACTTGGCTTCTTTGTGTCCCACCGGGGGATAGAGGCCAACCCAAATAAGATCAAGGCTCTCGAGCGGATTCAAGCGCCAAGGACAGTTAAGGATGTCAGACACTTGACGGGGTGCGTTGCTGCACTCAGCAAATTCATCTCCAAGTCTGTCGAGCATGCCTTGACATTCTTTAAGATCTTGAAGAATGTAGGACCAGTGAAGTTGAAAGTGCAACTAATCCCCGGGTGGTTTTGGTAATTAACAACAACATATATATCATTGAACTAATATTCTCTTGAGAATCATTTCAGAGAAGTTCGATGATATGGGTATGGAAATGTCTGAAGAAGTGGACCCCTCAAAATGCTAAGACAAGCATTGGCAAAAGCTCAAGACTCCTTTTTGGTTTAGTGATCAAAGATCACATTGAGTCCATAGGAAAGCCAATACTATTAAAAGGGGATGAGGTTGTGTTAATGTTCTTGTTGCTCAAGTGCTTGGTGATCTAACTCCCTCAACTATCAGCACTACTCACTACTTAACACACACCCATAAGTAATCTCGGTCACACCGATTTCTCCAACTCAGTCCCACCGAGATGAACCACTTCAGTTGTTTCTCCAAACCCTAGCTTCTCGGTCAAACCGATTTCGAGTTTCGGTCTCACCGAAAAAGGGCTGCCAACCTTCTGTGATCAGTTGACATCAATTCGGAATATCCGAGTTTATACTTTCGGTCTCACCGAAATGGCAAACCCTAACCTTTGACTCACTTCGGTCTCACCGAGATGGTATTTTCGGTCCCACCGAAAATCCCAACGTTCACTATATTTGAACTTTCGGTCTGACCGAGTTTTAACTTCGGTCTCACCGAGATTGGTCAAATGTGTGTGTAACGGTTGGATTTTGTGTGGAGGCTATATATACCCCTCCACCGCCTCCTCATTCGTGAGGAGAGCCATCAGAAAGTACCACCACTTCTATCATACACTTTCTGAGAAGTGAACCACCTACCCTTGTGTTGAGATCAAGCCATTCCATTCCTACCATATGAAACTTGATCTCTAGCCTTCCCAAGTTGCTTTCCACTCAAATCTTTCTTCCACCACAGCCATATCAGTGAGGAGAGTTGAGTGTTGGGGAGTTTATCACTTGAAGCACAAGAGCAAGGAGTTCATCATCATCAACACCGTCTATTACCTTTTGGGGGGTGGTGCCTCCTAGATTGGTTAGGTGTCGCTTGGGAGCCTCCGTCTTGATGATGTGGAGTTGAACCAAGATGTTTGTAAGGGCAAGGAGATCGCCTACTTCGTGAAGATCTACCCCGAGTAAGGCTAGTCCTCCGTGGGCGTAGGCCGTGATGGAATAGACAAGGTTGCTTCTTCGTGGACCCTTCATGGGTGGAGCCCTCCGTGGACTCGCGCAGCCGTTACCCTCCGTGGGTTGAAGTCTCCATCAACATGGATGTACGATAGCACCACCTATCGGAACCACGACAAAAATCTCCGTGTCACCAAACTGCGTTTGATCTTCTCCACCTCTCTTTTACATGTGCAATTTACTTTCCGCTGCATAAACTCTAGAATTGCATGTGTAGGGTGTTACTTGAACTGATCTTGTTTGTGAAACTGCCAAAAACATTGCATGACCTAAAGGCAGATTTTTTATATTGTCAAGTAGTCTAATCACCCCCCCTCTAGACCTACTTCGATCCTACAAGTGGTATCAGAGCTTTGGTCTCCATTGCCTTGGTTTCCATTGCATTGGACTCCATAAGCTTGGTTTCACAACCTAGGAGAGTATGGCGTCTAGTGAGGGTAATTATCGTAGAGGTCCTTACTTTGATGGTACAAATTTTGCTAGTTGGAAGCATAAAATGAAAATGCATATTCTTGGTCATAACCCAGCCGCATGGGGCATTATTTGTGTTGGCATGCAAGGTGACTTCTTTGAAGAAGGAAAAGTTCCGGATCGCGAAGCTACACCCGAAGAACTGAAGATGTTGCAAAATAATGCTCAAGCTTGTGACATTCTCTTCAATGCTTTGTGTCCCGAAGAGTTCAACAAAATCAGCCGTCTTGAGAATGCTAAAGAGATTTGGGATACTTTGGTTGAAATGCACGAGGGTACTGAATCTGTGAAGGAATCAAAGCTAGATATTCTTCAAGGTCAACTTGACAAGTTCAAGATGAAGGATGGTGAAGGAGTCGCTGAAATGTACTCTAGGCTTGCTCTCATCACAAATGAGATTGCTGGCTTAGGAAGCGAAGAAATGACCGACCGATTCATCATTAAGAAGATTCTCAGAGCTTTGGATGGAAAGTATGACACCGTGTGCACTTTGATCCAAATGATGCCAAATTACAAGACTCTCAAGCCAACTGAAGTCATTGGAAGGATTGTTGCTCATGAGATGACACTTAAGGATAAGGAAGAGCTTCACAACAAGTCAAGTGGTGCTTACAAAGCTACAAGTGATGCTCCTACTACCTCAAGTGACAAGTTAGTTTCCAATGAAGACATAAGCCTAATGGTCAGGAACTTCAACAAGTTCTACAAGAATAGAGGCAAAGAAAGAAGCTCAAAGTCTAGATCATATGATGGAAAGAGATCTTCTAGTCGTGATCGAAGCTGCTACAATTGTGGAAGACCCGGACACTTCTCAAATGAGTGTACGGCTCCCCACAAGAGAAGAGAAGAGTCTCCAAGAAGGAAAGCAAGAGATGAGTCACCTCGGAGAGAGAGAAGGAGTAGAGATGATCGTTATGAACGAAGACCTTCTCGGAGAAGCAAGGACTCGGAGAGGAAAGACAAGTCATCAAGGAGCTATACAAGAAGAAGACATCAAGCTCATGTTGGTGAATGGGTCTCCGGCTCCGACTCTGACAGTCAATCCGATGGAAGCTATCACTCCGACTCCGACTATAGTCAAGATGAAGGTGTTGCCGGACTTGCACTCGTATCCTCCAACTCCAACTCCTACGACTTATTTGATTCACCAAATGAGGGAATTGGAAGATGCTTCATGGCTAAAGGCCCCAAGGTAACACACCCTGAATTCATTGACTTTGATAGTGATGAGGATGACTTACTTGGTGAAGATGATCTCTTGCATGATAAATCTAGTGAGCTTAGTAATGATGAAAATGCTAGTAGTCTTTATAGTCGAGAAGAGTCGAATGACAATGCTATGAAGGAGATTGAGCGTCTAACTAAAGAATTAAACACTCTTAAGTTAGCTCATGAAACAACTCAAGAAGATCATAGAGAGCTCCTAAGATCTCATGAGAAGCTACGCTTCGAGAAGCTCACTCTAGAGCAAGAACATGAGTTTCTAAAAGCGATCAATGACGATCTTCGAAAGAAGAGTTCTTCATATCTTGCCAAACGACTTCTCTTGTCTAATTTCTTGCCACCTATTAAGACTAAGCATGACAAGCATAAGAAAAATTCTTTCTCTAGTAGTAACAATAACAATGTTAAATCTAATGTTGTTACTTCTAGTAGTTCTCTTGATTCCACTAACAATGTTTCAAGCCAAGTTACACTTGAGCAAGAAAATAGCTTATTGAAGGAAATCATAGAGAAAGGTGTCTACAAGAGTCTTGCCGGAAGCAAGAACTTTGAGGAGATTGTTCGCAAACAAGGAAGACACCGGAAGAATCAAGGGATTGGTTTTGAGCGAAAGTTCAACGCCAAAGGTGTTGAGTGGGAAGAAGGTCAATACCCTACTCCACAGTTTGTCTCACAAAAGGAGAAGTATGATCCTACTTCTTCCAATGTGGAACAAGCTCAAGATGACCTTCCACCACAAGACCACAAGCTAAAGGCCAAGGACAAGCTTCAAGAAGAGATTGATGCATTCATTGAAGCACCTCAAGCCATGGTCAAGTGGGTTCCCAAGGACACATCAAGTTCTACTTCGTCAAGCTCAACTACAACACCAAGGATTCCCATCAAGATGATGTGGATCTCAAAGAAGAAGAACTAGTAGGTTCTTGAGGGTGACTCCGCCAACAAACTTCACTCATATTCATTTTGGCAAGAACTTGTGCAATCAACTTCCACATCATGCACTTGTTCATGGAGTCACAAACCCTCTTGTTGGTAAGTCAAGGGACAAGGTAATCATTGCTTTCATGGACATCATCTTTTGTGTACTTCACTCTATGTCCATGGATATTCTTGTTTGTTCCTTGTGGGACTAACCCATGTAGGTATTGAAAGTGCCCTAATCCAAAGGATTGCTCCTAACTCTTGATGGTCTACATCAACATTGAGCATCCACATCTTCAACATCTACATGAAGTCTTCTACGACAACCCAAGGTTAGTTTGACCCTTTAAAAGGGGTTCTCACATCTAGGGGGAGCTTTGCTCTAAAAAATTGAGCTAAAAGCATCTCCAAATGATGTGAACACATAAATGCTTTATGTAAAAGTGGTAACCCCACTTGTGCTTAAACGATGAGTATGACCTATGATCAAATGTTCTCATTTGACTCCTAAGTCAATATACTCATATATAGATGACCTAGTCATCGACAAATTGTGTGCTAGTAGCTAGAGTTTTGGTCGTGCATGTTTGACACATATTTCAGTTGCTATCTTATTGTGTGAGCATGTTGGATGCATGATTTTATCCATTCAAGGACATCCATTTGTTGTTTTGATTGTTTTGGTTTCTTTTTCTGGCCAAATGGATGGACAAGAATGCCTAAGCACTTTCCCTAGCTATCTATGCTATCTTGTCTCAAAATTCTATTCATGCTTATATCACAACTTTGAACAAGTCTTTTTCGGACAGTCCGAGTGAGGAGCACTCGGAACCACCGATTCGTCTAAGGATGACTTCCAAAACCTTCTAAGTCTATTTCGGTCTGACCGGCTTCTCAATCTCGGTCCAACCGAAACACTTAGATTGATCTAGGTTTCATCTCGGTGAAACCGAGTTCAAAATCTCGGTCTGACCGATATGTGTAACTGCACAGCAGAAATACATCTCGGTGACACCGAGTTTTTCAACTCGGTCCCACCGACAGTACGGGGTTATATATACTGAGGGCTGCGCGCGATCTATTCCTTTCAAACCGTTCGCCCTCCAAGACCCCTGCTGCCGCCGCCCTGATCTAAGGATCGTCGCCTTCGTCGCCTGTGTGCCCTTGCCGCAGGTCTCCGCCGCCGTCAACGGTAATCTTCTCCTCCGTTGCCGCCGTAGAGGGACACCACCAAGTTAGGGTGTGTCCCGATCCCTATTCATGCTCCACTTCTGATTCTTGCATGATAGGACTGCCCTGATTCAATCCACGTTTGATATGTTCCCAATACATTGTTCAGATCGTTTAGTCTCGAGGAAAATTCTTAGGTTTAGGTTTCCACGGAATGCATCTCGGTGAAGCCGATTCCTGAAACTCGGACTGACCGATTTGGTCTCTGACCATTGCACTACATAGCTCGGTCTGACCGAGTTGTGAAAATCGGAATGTCCGAATTGAAGTTTCTGTGAAACCCTAAGTTTTCGGTAGGACCGAAACCCATTTCGGTCTGACCGAAAGTGGTGTGTAGGTTCTGTTGAACACTTCGGTTACACCGAAACTTGAAATCGGTTTGACCGAAATACATTCTGTGAAAACTCAAAACTAAGTTTTTAACTCATTTTTTTTTTTTGCAAAAACTTCTGCAGTTGTGATAACTCTTCTACTCTGCCTATACCTTATCTATTCACAGGTTTTTTCAGCCATGTCAGATGTCAGTGACAGCCAGAACAGGTCTGAGTCACCGTTTGCTGAGATTCCAGAGGCAGGTACAAGTCCTGAGGCTAGCAGCTCTAGTGATGATGGTGAGAGGAGCACCCCTAGTGGTCTACCTCCTGCTGCTACGAGAACCAGGAAGAAGAGAACTTCTGATTCTGAGGATTCCGACTTTGTTGCTGAGGAAGTTACCTCCAAGCCAAAGAGGCAAGTGGTTGCCAAAGAGCTCCAAGGGCAGCAGCCAAAGAAAGGCACGAGCAAAGTGAAGCAGTCTGCAGTTGCCAAGAAGCTCAACTTGGAAGAGCCTGCTCCAAGTAAGGTGAAGAAGACTTCCAAGAGGAAGAGAGTTGTTTATGCTGAACCTCAAGTTGATGCTGCTGAAGAAGAAGAAGAAGATGCACCCCAGCCTCCTCCTCAGAAAGCTAAGTTCATGGGTGATGCTATTCGGGCTCAAGCCTCCTCCAAGCCCAAGAAGCCTGCTCCAGCTAAGGCAGCTTCAGCCAAGCCCAAGAGGACAACCAGAAGCATTCCAGCTTCTGAGAAGAACAAAGGTGAGATGCCACCTTCTGAGTCAGATGAAGAGCATGTGTTGCTCAAGCTCCGTCCCAAGTTGCCACTCCACAATGATGCTCATCCTCAAGCTGAGGATATGAAGGCAAGAAAGGACAAAGGTCTCAGGCTATGGAGACAGTCTGATCCATATGCTGTAAGAAGAAGGACTGCTGTGGACCCCAGATTCCACACCAGAGAGCAGCAGGATTTCTATGAGACCGTGCTAATGGATAAGAAGCCCATCGTTGCTGACACCAGGTATGTTGACTGGAAGTACATTGACAGCAGAGAGCATCGGGACTTCTTTCCCCATGTGCATGAGAGCTTTACTGCATGTGGAGTTGCTGATTTTGTGGGTCAAGAACTAACAGCCTGGAATGACGAGATGATCATGCAGTTCTATGCCACAGCCCATTTCTACCCCGATGGCAAGATCACCTGGATGACTGAAGGTCAACGGTTTTCTTCAACTGTTGCAGAATGGGCAGAAATTCTGAATGCTCCAGTGCAGAGAGAGGACGACATTGATGTCTATGGGATTCCTAAGAAGAGTCATGATTCTATGAAGAATATGTACAAGGAGATCCCAGCTGCTGATTTGTAAGGATGGAAGCTCGGCTCAGTGTATTATCTCCAGGCGGGTCTGACCACCACCAACACTATTCTGAGGCATACTTTGATGCCTAAGTCAGGTGACCACCGGATGATACGAGGCTATTCTATCAACATGCTGCACATTCTCGATGAGAAGGCACCTTTTAAGGTGATGGACTTGATGGTTGAGACCATTAAGAGGACTGCAGCTGACCAGAAGAGGTCATGTGGGTTTGCTCCGCAGATACAGATGCTCATCAACGCCAAGTTTGGCACGGGCAAATTCATGTTGGATAGGAAGCACTTGCCACTGCAGCCAGAGCATGAGGACAACGTAGTTGTGATGGATGAAGAGGATCCCACCTCAGTTGAAGGGCAAGCCAAGATCGAAGCTGCAAAGAAAGCCAAAGCTGACAGAGAGGCAGCAGCAGCAGCAGCTAAGCCAAAGAGCTTTGGAGAGCAAATCCTTGAAGCAACCCAGAGAATTGAACAACGCCTGGCCAGCATTGAACAATCTCAGGAGAGCCTTGAGAGGATTGTCGAGGACAAGATCCACGCTCTAGACGTGAAGCTGACTGAGATTCAGGTGTCTGTCAACAAGCTTGAGGCAGACATGGAGGAGACTAGGCAGGAGAGAGCAGAGCTTATGCAGGATGATATAGTCCAGGACTCTCATCGCCAGAATGCTCCGGTTCCCAGAGGATCCAGGTCTGCAGCTATCCCAGTTACTTCAGCTCCAGCCACAGCTCCAGCTCCAGCATCCACTCCTCCAGCGCAGACATCAGCAGAAGTCTTCGCCGACGCAGCTATCTCTACACCGACATCGACCCAGACGGGAGCAGCCAGCCGAGCCCGCAGTGACGCTTAGCTCTATACCTTTTCGAACTTTTTGGTAACTTGTTGCCAAAGGGGGAGAAATTGCTATAGATCATAGGGCTTCGAGAGAGAGAGTGCTCTTTCGTCTTTTCGTTCTTTTGCCGGTTTTCCCTGTGATACATTGGTTTCTTTTGGTTCCAGATACTTTATGTGTGCTTGCTACTACGTTTGATGCTACCTTAATGAGTGCTTAGTCATACTATGCCTTAATGAGTGCTTATTGCTTATTATATGCTATTTCTTATTGTATGGCTATTTACTCTTGTCTGGTGATTGAGTGCATGTTATTCATTCTTATCATTTTGTGCGCTCCACCAAGATGTATGTGACATGGAAGAGTAACCCATTATCCTAATCGATTGTGCATTTGCATTCAAACGCAAATTTTAAATAATGCACAAATTTAGGGGGAGCTCTTGTTTATCACATACTTCTCAAAGCGACGATATTATTCTTTGATTATATCTCTTGTCGAAGCTTTGATCTATATGTTGTCATCAATTACCAAAAAGGGGGAGATTGAAAGTGCAACTAATCCCCGGGTGGTTTTGGTAATTAACAACAACATATATATCATTGAACTAATATTCTCTTGAGAATCATTTCAGAAAAGTTCGATGATATGGGTATGGAAATGTCTGAAGAAGTGGACCCCTCAAAATGCTAAGACAAGCATTGGCAAAAGCTCAAGACTCCTTTTTGGTTTAGTGATCAAAGATCACATTGAGTCCATAGGAAAGCCAATACTATTAAAAGGGGATGAGGTTGTGTTAATGTTCTTGTTGCTCAAGTGCTTGGTGATCTAACTCCCTCAACTATCAGCACTACTCACTACTTAACACACACCCATAAGTAATCTCGGTCACACCGATTTCTCCAACTCAGTCCCACCGAGATGAACCACTTCAGTTGTTTCTCCAAACCCTAGCTTCTCGGTCAAACCGATTTCGAGTTTCGGTCTCACCGAAAAAGGGCTGCCAACCTCCTGTGATCAGTTGACATCAATTCGGAATATCCGAGTTTATACTTTCGGTCTCACTGAAATGGCAAACCCTAACCTTTGACTCACTTCGGTCTCACCGAGATGGTATTTTCGGTCCCACCGAAAATCCCAACGTTCACTATATTTGAACTTTCGGTCTGACCGAGTTTTAACTTCGGTCTCACCGAGATTGGTCAAATGTGTGTGTAACGGTTGGATTTTGTGTGGAGGCTATATATACCCCTCCACCCCCTCCTCATTCGTGAGGAGAGCCATCAGAAAGTACCACCACTTCTATCATACACTTTCTGAGAAGTGAACCACCTACCCTTGTGTTGAGATCAAGCCATTCCATTCCTACCATATGAAACTTGATCTCTAGCCTTCCCAAGTTGCTTTCCACTCAAATCTTTCTTCCACCACAGCCATATCAGTGAGGAGAGTTGAGTGTTGGGGAGTTTATCACTTGAAGCACAAGAGCAAGGAGTTCATCATCATCAACACCGTCTATTACCTTTTGGGGGTGGTGCCTCCTAGATTGGTTAGGTGTCGCTTGGGAGCCTCCGTCTTGATGATGTGGAGTTGAACCAAGATGTTTGTAAGGGCAAGGAGATCGCCTACTTCGTGAAGATCTACCCCGAGTAAGGCTAGTCCTCCGTGGGCGTAGGCCGTGATGGAATAGACAAGGTTGCTTCTTCGTGGACCCTTCGTGGGTGGAGCCCTCCGTGGACTCGCGCAGCCGTTACCCTCCGTGGGTTGAAGTCTCCATCAACGTGGATGTACGATAGCACCACCTATCGGAACCACGACAAAAATCTCCGTGTCACCAAACTGCGTTTGATCTTCTCCACCTCTCTTTTACATGTGCAATTTACTTTCCGCTGCATAAACTCTAGAATTGCATGTGTAGGGTGTTACTTGAACTGATCTTGTTTGTGAAACTGCCAAAAACATTGCATGACCTAAAGGCAGATTTTTTATATTGTCAAGTAGTCTAATCACCCCCCCTCTAGACCTACTTCGATCCTACAGAAGTGGACCCCGGAAGCAGATATGGAACTAGAAGATTTGAAGACCTACTTATCCTCTGTGCCTACCTTGGTTGCTACTAAACTACAAGGGCAGTTACTGCTATACCTAGCAGCAACAAATCTAGTGGTTAGCGCAGCTTTGGTGGCGCAACGGGAAGTGGATGAGGATAAGGCTTCAGTTAGTGCCCCCTCCGGAGAGGAGTATGGGAACAGCTCGGCAAGGCCAGATATGGATCAGGACAAAGAAGAGCACGGCAGCGGTAACGACCCTAAGGAAGCGGCAAGACAGAAAGTGGTGCAGCGCCTAGTGTACTTCGTCAACTCCCTGTTGCAGGGGGCTAGCTGGTACTTTGGCATGCAAAAGTAGATTTTTGGCTTAGTCATGGCCTCAAGGAAATTGCGGCACTACTTCCAAGCCCATGAGATCACGGTTGTAACACGCTTTCCGTTGCAAAGGATACTCCGGAACCCATAGGCTACCGACATGATAGTGGAGTCGGCACTAGAGTTATCCAGCTTTGGCCTAAAGTTTGAAAGCACCTCTACAATACAAAGCAGGGCGTTGGCAGAGTTTATTGCAGAATAGACGCCAACCCCTGATGAGGAGGTGCCAGAGACAGTTATCCTCGGCAAGGAATCCCCCCAAGAATGGATCATGTATTTTGATGGTGCTTTCTCCCTACAAGGTGTGGGGGCTCGTGTGCTTATCGTTGCTCCTTCTGGGGAACACTTGAAGTATGTGGTCCAGATGCATTTTCCCCAGGAGGAGGCAACCAACAATAGAGCAGAGTATGAAGGACTCCTTGTCGGGCTCAGGATCGCCACGGAGTTGGGAATCAAGAAGTTGATCATCAGAGGAGATTTCCAACTTTTGGTGAGGCAAGTCAACAAGGATTATCAAAGCCCATTGATGGAGGCATACCTCGAGGAAGTGAGAAGGTTAGATGAGCACTTTGATGGATTGCAAATAGAGCACGTACCCCGTGCAGAAAACAACATTGTTGATCATCTGTCAAAGTGTGCCACGCAGAAGCTTCTTGTGGGACCAGGAACTTTGTTCTCCACCTTACTCAGCCCTCCATATCCCCGGCAACAATGTCCTGAAAGAGGAGGAAATTGGACTCTGGTAAGCCTCTCCCGGTAGAGCCCTCACGGGCACCCGGGAGGGACACTGCCAGAAACAACTCCCATTCGCTTGTCGGGTTGCACCCTCCTGCCGGGACTCAAGTCCCCGCGGTCGAGGAACACGCCCCAATGAATGTGCAGGTGCCGCTAGTCCTCGTTGCCGAGCCCCGGGCTCCAACTTGGGCAAGGCACATAATCCACTTCCTCCAAACCGAAGAACTTCCCAAAGAGCAAGAAGAAGCTCAAAGAGTAGCCCGGAGGGCCAGTATGTATCAGTTTGTCGATGACACTCTGTACAGAAGAATTCCCAACAGTGTGAAATTGAAGTGCATTTGCCGGGAAGGAGTAAAGGAACTGTTAGCGGAGATACACAAAGGCATGTGCGACTCCCACATTGGATCAATGGAATTTGTTGGGAAAGGATTCTGGCAAGGATTCTATTGGCCTACAGCCCTCCAAGATGCGTTCGATCTAGTCACAAAGTGTGAAGCCTTCCAGTTCCATTCCAAGAACACCCATCTACCTGCCCAAGCTCTTCAGACAATCCCTTTGTCATGGCCGTTTTCGGTCTGGGGGTTCGATATCCTCGGCCCTTTCCCCCGAGGTGCCGGGGGCTTTAAATTCTCGTTCGTCATTATCGACAAGTTTACAAAGTGGCCGGAAGTAGATGCCGTGAGAAAGGTGATTGCTCAGTCAGCTATCAAGTTCTTGAAAGGATTAGTGTGCCGCTTCGGGGTCCCTACTCGGATCATCACTGAGTACTGCACCCATTTCATGAGCCACGCCTTCATGCAATATGTTCATTCCCTCAGAAGAAAGATCTCATTTGCCTCTATTGCAAAACCCAGAAGCAATGGACAAGTTGAGAGGGCGAACGCTGAAGTGATGCGGGGCCTCAAGACAAGAACATTTGATGAGCTACAGAAGTGTGGCAGATGATGGATAGATGAGCTCCCGGTGGTTCTCTAGTCTCTCAGAACGACACCAAACCGAGCTACCGAGGAGAACCCTTTCTCCCTTATCTATGGGCCAGAAATAGTTATCCCCATGGAACTCATTTACGGGTCTCTTTGAGTGCTTGCCTACGATGAAGTAGCGCAGGATCATCACCGGTGTGACGATTGTTGGTGTTCTAGGAACCAGGGTACCCACACTTGCCTGCCTACGGCCCATGACGTGGCTCCTTTTTAGGCCTGGTATGCCCCATCTTCATCATCGGCACTTAAGACCCTCGCGAGGGGCCAAGCCTCGTGGGGCCGATGACACCAAGACCTCCGGCAGGGGCAGCCTCACCTAGCTAGCTCCCGAGGAGCGGAGAACTCTATGCAAGCCCTTACCTCGCGAGGTTTGCATGACGCAAGCCATGATGGCCAAGGCTAGGCGGGCGCCAGCGGGCGCAGTACAACAGTTTCCTCTTTGGTGCTAGGGAAGCAGTCTCAGACACGGAGTCCCGAGGAATCTACCAAAGGTTTCCATTCCAGTGCAACAAGAACAAGACTGTTGGCAGATTCCTGGCAGGGCGGAGGTCATCACCGAGCCCACCGTGACGGCAAGCACGGGCGATTTCTCCCATCCTCGAGTCATGAAGACCCCGGCTGGGGGGACTACCTCGACCTCCACCTCAGAAGCCTGGCTACAGCACCCAGTGTGCTGCAACCACAACTCGGCAAGACCCCTCGCCGGCATCAGCTCTGCGAAGAACCTCGGGAGCCGTATCCAAGAAGGCGATGGCATCGTCATCCACACCACGAACTCTGGAGAAGTGCCCTCGGCGTGGGCACCCCCGCAAACCAGTTGCCAAGCCGCGGCTGGTTCTCTACGGTCACCTCCATGGCAAACGCATGCACCACCTTCCCTCCCTTGGCCTTGCGCATGCAAGGGAGTCGGGAAGCCATAGCTGGTTCTCTACGGTCACCTCCATGGCTAAGGCATGCGCCGCCTTCCCACCCTTGGCCTTGCACATGCAAGGGAGTCGGGAAGCCCGGCGGAGGACGTTCCATCCAAGGCCGCGTCACTTCAAGCCCTCCTGCGGCATTCCTGGAGTGGCCAGGCCTCTTCTTCGATGGAAGTGGCTCGGGTCTGTCCGTAGGGGATTTTCCTTTCTCCGCCATGGAGAACCTCCGAGTCAATGCCATGAACACATCGCGAAGGTGGAGAAGCGAGAAGAAGCAAGCAGCGAGGAGATGAAGATGAGCGGAGGGGATCTTACCCCTCCTCATTTATAGCAAGGGGGAGACAAACCATCAGCCCCCACGATCACAGGTAATGATGAACGTTTTCTGCATGCAGCACGCTCCAGTCAAGTCGAACGGTTGATGAGGCATTGTGGGGAGTGGAGACGCCCACGTCCAATCCAGGCGCCACGCGTCAACCGGGTCTGCATGAGATTGGGGCCCGCGGTGCTTCGTCCTTGCCCTCTGGCTTCGCCTCAAAGCCAAGTCCGAGCGCACCTTGGGCCCGGGGGCTACTGTCGGCGTCCTGGGAACCAGGGTACCCAGACTTCCAAGCTTGCAACCCACGACGTGGTTCCTTTCGAGGCGTGGTACGGCCCATCTTTAGCATTGACACTCAAGACCCTTGCGAGGGGCCAAGCCTCGCGGGGCGGACGACACGAAGACCTCCAGCAGGGGCAGCCTCACCTTGCTGGCTCTCGAGGAGCGAAGAACTCTATGCAACTTCCCACCTCACGAGGTTTGCATGACACAAGCTGTGATGACCAAGGCCAGGCGGGCACCAGCGGGCGCAGTACAGTAGTTTCCTCTTTGGTGCTAAGGAAGCGGGCTCAGACATGGAGTCCTGGAGGAATCTGCCAAAGGTTTCCATTCCAGTGCAACAAGGCCAAGACCGCTAGGATGGCAGGACGGAGGTCATCACCGAGCCCACCATGGCGTCAGTATCACAGGAATTGCATGTGAAGACTACCTTTAGTCAGGATAAGATGTACTAGTTGCCCCCCTTCAAAATTGGCCATTGTGGGATCCCTTCCTCTCGGCGTCCTGTGAACGGGGATACCTAGACTTGCCTACCTGCGGCCCACGACGTGGCTCCATCAACGGCCTGGTACAGCCCAGCTTCAGCAACCACAGCTCAAGACCCTTGCGAGGGGCCAAGCCTCGCGAGGCGGACGGCGGCAAGACCTCCCTGGGGGTAGCTTCTCTAGGCTGGCTCCCGAGGAGCGGAAATATCTGTTCAAGGTCCACCTCGTGAGGTTCACATGACGTGAGCCATGACGACCAAGGCCAGGCGGGCGCCAGCGGGCGCAGTGTACTAGTTTCCCCTTTGGGGCTAAGGGGGAAAGCGCAGGCGTAGAGTCCCGAGGAATCAAGCAAAGGTTTCCATATCGGTGCAACAAGACCAAGGACGGCCAGGACGGCAGGTCGGAGGTCATCGTGGAGCCCGGCGCGGCGTCACCACCTAAGCCTTTGGTAGGCAAAGACTACTTTTGTCACGATAGCTTGTTCTAGTTGTTCCCCTTCAAATTTGGTCGTTGTGAGATCCCTTCCCACCTATATTTGGGAAGAGGACCAAAGCCATTATAAATAGGACCTAGCCACCACCATGGGGGGGATCGAATCCATTCCACACTGACCATACCACAAGCTCATTCGAGCCCAATAACACCTCTCCTCCGGAGGCTATTCATCCATTGTACTAGTTCATCCTTGGCCCCAGGAGGCAATCCACGACACATACTGGAGTAGGGTATTACACCGCAAGGTGGCCCGAATCAGTATAATCCTCTGTGTCACTGGTTCTTTGAGTTTGTTGAGCTAGGCCGTGGAATCGTAGGGCGAGCGCGCTGGGGAGAGAGTGTTCTTGGTGCGCACCCAGAGTTCGAACCTCTCAAGGGTTCGCAAAACTCGAATTCCTACATTTGGCACACCAGGTAGGGGTGCGCCCAAGCCTCTCTTCCATCTCAGCTCACCCCCGCCCAATGACCCCGATGGCTCACGATGCAAGGGCTCTGGCTGACCGCTGGACTGCCTGGCCCATCCAGGCATCCCCGACCGCCCAGGAAGACCTCAACTCTGTGCTCCAGGTTGCCCGCACACCACCCAACGCTACAGGACGTGGGTGGCGTGGACCGGAGCCCTCCGCCCTCACACCACAGCACGCGCGCCGCCGCGCGGTCTTCAAACTACACTGCAGCAACGGCGCCACACACCAGGAGGGAGCAGGCGAACATGCGGGCCGCGCTCATCATGGCGCGGGAGCTGCTACGATGGAGGTTGTCTGAGGGCGGTCGCAATGTGCTGCTACAGCGTGTCACCGAACTATTGGACGCAGCCTGCAGAGGTACGCCGCCTTTCTGCTCTATGACCACGCCTCAGGTTGTGGCGAAAGCGCACGCGAGGCCCCGGCTAGCAAGCGCGACCCCCTGGAGCGCTGGGAGGACTAGACGGCGTCCTCATGGACCCTGGCGCAGCCACCCCTGCCTCAGCAGCGGCATCGCCAGAAGTGGTAGCAACAGGTGGTTTGCTACGAGGACATGCCGGGATGCCACCCGGCGGCCACCGGGGCCATGTGCCACGGTTACTGGCTCAAGGCGTGAGGCACCTAGGTAATGTCTCTGGCGAGGCAACCGCGGAGGCCTACGTGCCTCGCATGGTGAACCTGGAGTACGCACCGGGGGAAGGCCCTCAGTCGTTCCCCGAGCCAGGATGGGAAGGCGGAACGCCCGAAGTGGAGGCCTCCCGTGACTCGCCCGAAGGCTTCGCCGACCCCTTCAACGACAACGACGGTGGGGTATAGTCAGTATCTCGGGAGTAGGCGTACACTAACCATGGGCTACAGGAGAACCACCCCGCGGAGGCGGTCGGAGACCCTAGAGCGGCAGCTCCACTCCGGGTGGGAGTGGCACTCTAGGGGCTGCGTGGGAGGAGCCCGGAGCCAGGGCCTTCCGCGCGCCGCATGGAGCAAGGCGCTGCATGGAGGTAGGTCCTCTGCGGGGGGAGGCGCCAGTGGGCCCTTCCTCCCCGGTAGAGGGCCTGTGTTCGCCGAGTGTGCCGCTAGCATCCCCCTTGCCCCTTGGTCTTGTCCTGGTTTCCGGACGCCCCAACGGTGGTCGGTGGTGGCGCAGGGCGGGGTCCTCGTCTAGCGATATGAAGCAAGGCTCACGCCTGTGAAGGTTTCCGCCTGTGATGCTCTCATGTAATAATGAGTGGGGTTGTAAGGCCTCGGAGTCTCTAGAGAGCCACCCTCGGGCCTCGGGGGCTCCCGCCCACATCCTAGTGGAAGCACCATGCTCCGCGCTGGCCGTCGACACTGTCCCCCAATGACTATGCTCACAGCCAGTGAATGCACTTAGCTCTGCGCTGGTGGAAGACAAGAAGACTAGCTAGGTGACGGACGCGTCCATTTGCTTTCGTCCCCTTTTCTATAACTCAATTCGATGCGCTTTATTAATTGAACTTCGAGTCTCTTTTTCTGCCAAGCTTGGGGGGAATCTTCTTGTGTTCGTGTTGATTTCTTGCGTTTTGGTTGTGTGCTTTATTTCGAGGCTCGTGTCTGCTACCCCTCCCCTAGAGAGCACCTCGCAGGCAGAACTGGTGTAGTATAGGCACGTCAACCCCGCTCAGGTAAGCCTGGGCAGCGGTGAGCACCCCAGGATCAGGAGTATACCATCGCCATGGCATCAGCGCACGCACACCCTGCCATAACCTGGCGTTTGCTCCTCGCGAGGCATCCTCGGGCAACTCAGCAGGCCCCACAAGAGGCCTAAAACCCTGTGGTCCACCAAGAGGCTCCCCTCAGGAGGAAGACACAACAGCCATCTCAGGACATGCCCAAGGTATACTGGGATCAAGGCGAGTCTTAGCCACGACCCTGCTTAAGGGCTCACAAGTCAGGAAGGCAAGTTCCAAGTCTAGCTTAAAGGAAGAACCTTAATTTACATACACTGGGGGGCTCCACTCCAAAATGCTCTCATGCCCTGCGGGGTTGTTCCCAAGTCTTTACATGCAGGTTCAAGCAAAGGAACACGGGCCCAACCAGACGTGCTACCCACAGCAGCGCCCTAGTCGCTCTCATACACGCTGCTAGCGCTATCACCAACGTCGCCTTCACCATCGTCGACCACCCCATCTTCGTCCACTACAACCACTGCCTCGTAGTCTTCAGTGGCGAACACCCTGACCAAGGCATCCACGTGGTCATCCACCCAGTGTGCCAGGTTGTCCCGAATAACCATGGGCACGGGGGCTATGGAGGTGTCAAAATCAAAGTGAGGGTTGAGGTTCTGAAGATGACCGAAGACGCGCAAGAATGCACACCCAAGGAGCCCCCGACTCTTCTCCTCGACGAGCTCGCGAGCCCTCACGGCCTTGCACTCTAGGCGCACACGACTTCAATAAAGAAGCAGAGGTGGCCGACGTAATCCTCTATGTGGGGGTGAGGAACGCTCTCCTCGCAGATGGATCCCAGTGCCCGATTAGCCTTCACCCTGAGAGCCTGGAGCATGGGTGCGTGCTCGCGCTGCAGTGTCTACCGACGAAAAGCCTCCTCCCTATTCTCCCGCACGAGGACCGCAGCTTCATCAACTTGTTGCTGGGGCAACACCAGGTTGGCCTGCGTGGAGGCCAGCTCCGCCTGAGCAGAGGTCTGTGCGGCCGCGGCGGCCCTCTCGCACTTCTCTGCCTCCTCTAGTCTCGTCCTGAGGGCGGTGGTCCTCCCATCAGCTTCTGCCTGCAGGAGATTCAACTTCAGGTCGTACTCATTGGCAAGATCTGCACGAGCCTTCGCCACCCTCGGGTCGACCTCCTCCTGAATCTTGGCCTCGCGCTTGGTGATGGCATCCTTGGCTAGGGTCACGTGGCGCTCCCTCATCTACAGCCGCTAATGCTCGAGGCTGCGCTCCAAGGCTTCCTGCATTAGCGCCTCCTCGCACTTTTGGATCTCCTCCTCTTCGGCAGGCTCCCCCCTCATCGACACCAAGAATACCTTGCGTGCTTCGACCTGTTGCTCGAGGGAATCATTCAAGGCCTGAAGCTCCCGTTGGTGCTCCTCGGTGACCCCGCGGCGGTGATACGCCGTCTTGGACTCTTCCAATGCCTGGGCGCTAGCTTCGCGTGAGGTCGTGAGGGACACCTCGGCCTTCCCGCTGGCACGCTCGTGTTAGAGACGCCCAAGGTTGATGGCCACCTCCAACTAACGCCATTCGTCCACCAGCCGAGGCCCCTCCGTCTCTAGGCGGGCGTCAACATCAACGACCTCTTCCCCGAGTTGGCTCAACGCACCCATAGCATCCCGGAAAAGCTCGTGGCGGACAGCGTTACGCCCACGTGCAAATTCAAACATGCGGCCAGGCCCGTCCTCTACGTCGTCAATTGTTCGCAAGGCTCGATTTGCATGCCCTCCTCCGGCAGGGGGCGGGAGGGCGGCGCCTCACCCGTGGCCGTCCGGGCCTCAGTGGGGGCCTGCAAGACGATGCCTTGCAGCTCGAAGATGTAGCCGGGGCTGGCGTCGCCTAGCGACGGGTGACAATCAATGGAGGAGCTCTCGGCACGCCTCCAACGCTCCAGGTAGGACCGCGAATGAGGGATGATAGGAATGCAAGGTTGGGGCACCCGGACGGCGTGTTCACCTCTTCCGCAAGCCTCGCACCATGGCCGGCGGCCCAGTTAGGCGCACTGATCAAGGCCAGCGAAGAGCCCTGAAGGGCCGGGGGTCGCTCCCCAGGAGACCTTGCCGCACCAGCCGACGGGGACCTGAAGAGTTGGGGTCAGGAAGGAACACATCACTTCCGAAATCACACTAATAAGGTACTCACTCGTCTTTGGCTATGTACTTCCTCTGCTTCAAAGTCCGGTAGGCGTCACCACTACAGCTTGGAGGCGCCTTCCTCTTGCGGAGAGTTCCAAAGTTCAAGCAAAGCGGGCCGAAGCCCTGGGCACGACCGCCAACACCTCGGGCAGTAGTCGGGGCTCCTGAGAGGATGACCTCGGGAGCCTCGAACCACGATGGCCCACCAGCCATGGCCTTAGGATAGCTCGCCCAAGCCCCAGGAGCCGCCGCCTTGGCAGCCGCAGCACACACCACTTCTTCAGCAGCCACCCCGTCGGCGTCCGACAACGCACGCCTCCCTGCACCCGCTCCTGAGGTGGGCACTGAGGTGACCGCAGGCGGGGGGACCAAGGGAATGGGGTTCCTGTGGGGCCCCTCAAGGCCAGCCGGGCGTAGCCCCCATTCTTCGAAAAGGTGCATCTGCCTCATGAACTCAGCCATGTGGAAGCAGCAGTACAAGAGGAAACCCACCTCCGGCATATTGGCCGGTGCTAAGTCGCCCGTCAAGAGCTCAAACACCATCCGCCATACCTCAGGAGGAATCGCGGGCACATGGCGCCTGTTGGGGTCATCGTTGCTGAAGAAGGTCCACAGCGGACAGGACTGATGCTGGAGCAAAGCGATGTGGCACTTGATGAACTCCTCACCACCATGGGAGACGTCACCCTGAGGTCTCTTAGCCTGGCCAGCCGGCGCCAGACATGGGCGAGCCGCGAGTCGACGAGCTTCGCATGCCTCCAGCCAGAGCTTGGGACGGCCGGAGACCGCGGAAGCAGGAGCAAAGGATTGCACACGCCAACATCAACAAACACCCACTGCTTCCGAAATCCATCCGCGGTCAGCGAGAACTCGAAGTCTATCCCTGAGCCGGCCGTCACCACCATAGCCTGGAAGGTTGCGCACGCCGAGCGCTGCCGAGCGTCGATCAGATGCAGCGAGAATAAATGACGAAACAAGGCCACAGAAGGAGCAATGCCCACCATGGCCTCGCAGACGAAGGCGAAGACGGCAAGGCGGACGATGGATTGGGGATCCAGGTGCAGCGCATTGACTTGGTAGTGCGAGAGCACAGCATTGAAGAAATTAGAGAAGGGAGGAATTAGGCCAGCCCAGAGGGCATGAAGATGGATGGGGATCTCGGTGGCCATCATATCGGTGGCGAAGAGAGAAGTCCGCCAAGCCACGGTCTCCCCCATTCATAGGAATCAGCGACGAGCGCAGGGCGATCCTTGCTCAACCCTTCTTGGTTGACCACTACCGACCGCTTGAGGGTAGCCTCGAAGACCGGAGGTGTAGGGGCTGAGACACGGGTTTTCCCCTTTCCTTTCTGCTTCTGGCTTGGTGCCATAACGACTGGGAGGATTGGCACCGAGTCAGGCTAGGGGAGGAAGCCGCTGCCTTCTGAAAGACGAAGGAGCTGTGGGAGCGTGCTGCCAGCGAGGGAGGCGGAGCTATGCAGGCAACGGCGGCTGCCAAGACGGGAGAATTTCAAGGCAGCGTGGGGAAGTGGAGAAGCCCACATCCAATCCTGTCGCCACTCGATGATCCAGTTCCGCAGGCGTTTGGGGCCTGTGGCACTTCGCCCTTGCCCTTTTGTCTTCGCCATGAAGCCAACACTACTAGAATCAGGAAATTTGCCGTCTGCCAGTTTTTTGTCGTCTGCTAGCTGACAGCAAAGAAGGTCTTTGCCATCAGCTAGCAAAGAATAGACGGCAAAGAACTGGCGGATGGCAAACAAGGTCAGTAGTGCAAGTTCGAGCACGCCTTGGGCCTAGGGGCTACTGTCGGGTCCTGGCAACAGGGGTACCCAGACTTGCCTGCCCGCGGCCCACGGCGTGGCTCCATCAACGGCCTGGTACGGCCCAGCTTCAGCAACCGCAGCTCAAGACCCTCGCGAGGGGCCAAGCCTCGCGAGGCGGATGGCGGCAAGACCTCCTTGGGGGTAGCTTCTCTTGGCTGGATCCCGAGGAGCAGAGATATATGTGCAAGGTGCACCCTCACGAGTTCACATGACGTGAGCCATGACGACCAAGGCCGGGCGGGTGGCAGCGGGCGCAGTGTACCAGTTTCCCCTTTGGTGCTAAGTGTTGGGGATCGTTGTAGAAATTCAAAAAAATTCTACTCATCACCAAGATCAATCTATGGAGTGACTAGCAACGAGAGGGGAGTGCATCTTCACACCTTTGAAGATTGTGATGCAGAAGCGTTAAAACAACACGGTCGATGGAGTCATACACGAAGCGATTCAGATCGTAGTCGAATCCGATCTAAGCACCAAACAACAGTCCCTCCGCGTTCAACATACGTGCAACCCGGTGACGTCTCGCGTGCCTTGATCCAGCAAGGAGAGAAGGAGAGGTTGGGGAAGACTCCATCCAGTAGCAGCACGACGGCGTGGTGGTAGTGGAGGAGCATGGTACTCCAGCAGGGCTTCGCCAAGCTTCGCAAGAGAAGAGGAGGAGTTGGGAGTGGGGAGGGCTGCACCAGGCTATGGGTGCGGCTGCCCTCCAACCCCCCACTATATATAGGGAAAGGGAGAGGGGGGCCGGCCCCCTCAGATCCAATCTGAGGGGGGCGGCGGCCAGGGGAGGAGGCTTGCCCCCAAGCCAGGGGCGCCCCCCTTTAGGGTTTCCCCCCAACCCTAGGCGCCTTGCGCCCTTGGGAGGGTGCGCACCGGCCCACCAGGGGCTGGTTCCACCCCACCTTTGCTTAGTCCACTTGGCCCACCGAGTAGGTGGCCCCACCCAGTGGACCCCCGGACACCTTTCGGTGGTCCCGGTACAATACCGATGACCCCCAAAATCACTCCGGTGACCAAAACAGGACTTCCCATATATAAATCTTTACCTCCGGACTATTCCGAAACTCCTAGTGACGTCCGGGATCTCATCCAATACTCCAAAAAACATTCGGTAACCACGTACATATATTCCCTATAATCCTAGCGTCATCGAACCTTAAGTGTGTAGACCCTACGGGTTCAGGAACCTTGCAGACATGACCGAGACATCTCTCTGGCCAATAACCAACAACAGGATCTGGAAACCCATGTTGGCTCCCACATGTTCCACAATGATCTTATTGGATGAACCACGATGTCGTGGATTCAATCAATCCTGTATACGATTCCCTTTGTCTACTGGTATAGTACTTGCCCGAGATTCGATCATCGGTATACCGATACCTTGTGCAATCTCGTTACCAGCAAGTCTCTTTACTCGTTCCGTAACACATCGTCCCGTGACCAACTCCTTAGTCACATAGAGCTCATTACGATGATGTCTTACCGAGAGGGCCCAGAGATACCTCTCCGTCATACCGAGTGACAAATCCCAGTCTCGATTCGTGCGAACCCAACAGATACTTCCGGGAATACCCGTAGTGTACCTTTATAGCCACGCAGTTACGTTGTGACGTTTGGCACACCCGAAGTATTCCTACGGTATCCGGGACTTGCACAATATTATGGTCTAAGGAAAAGATACTTGACATCAGAAAAGCTTTAGCAGACGAACTACACGCTCTTGTGCTATGCTTAGGGTTGGGTATTGTCCATCACATCATCCTCCTAATGATGTGATCCCATTATCAATGACATCCAATGTCCATGGTCAGGAAACCGTAACCATCTATTGATTAATGAGCTAGTCAACTAGAGGCTCACTAGGGACATGTTGTGGTGTATGTATTCACACATGTATTACGATTTCCGGATAATACAATTATAGCACGAACAATAGACAATTATCATGAACAAGGAAATATAATAATAACCATTTTATTATTTCCTCTAGGGCATATGTCCAACACTAAGGGGGCAAGCGCTGGCGCAGAGTTCCGAGGAATCAAGCAAAGATTTCCATACCGGTGCAACGAGACCAAGGACGGCCATGACGTCGGAGGTCATCGTGGAGCTCGGCGCGGCGTCACCACCAGAGCCTTTGGCAGGTGAAGACAACTTTTGTCAGGATAGCTTGTACTAGTTGTACCCCTTCAAATTTGGCCGTTCTGGGAACCCTTCCTACCGATATTTGGGAAGAGAACCAAGTCCATTATAAATAGGACCTAGCCACCACCATGGGGGGGATCAGATCCATTCTACTGTGACCATACCACAAGCTCATTCCAGCCCAAGAACACCTCTCCTCTGGAGGTTGTTCATCCATTGTACTAGTTCATTCTCAGCCCCATGAGGCAATACACCACACACACTTGAGTAGGGTATTACACCGCAAGGTGGCCCGAACCAATATAATCCTCTATGTCCCTGGTTCTTTGAGTTCGCCGAGCTAGGCTCTGCAATCGTAGGGCGAGCGCGTTGGGGAGATAGTGTTCTTCGTGCACACCCCAGAGTTCGAACCTCTCAAGGGTTTGCGTAACCTGAAATCCAACACTTCCCGCCAAACATTTCGGGGAAGAGGACCAAGGCACTATATAAGTAGGATCGCCACCACCCAACAAGGGGACGGATCATTCAGACCCTCTCCTCCACCACCAAGAAAGAAGACCTCACATCCGGGGGTCGTTCACCCATTATCCTAGTTCATCCATAGCCCATCTCGATTCTAATCTACCATACTGCTGGAGTAGGGCCAGTCACCGCTAGGTGGCCTAAACCAGGATAAACTGCCTCATGTCTCTTTTACTTTCTTGTTCATAGTGCTAGTTTGTGAGACGGCGAGTAGATAGATAGGCGTGGTTGAGATCTCCGTACGCACCCGAGAGTTCAAACCTAGTAGGGTTTTGTGGAGCTCAAAATCCGACAATGATGTTGTGCTTCTCGAGGAGAACCGTCTCCGGGCTGCTACGCGTGCTGCACTCTACCAGCAAGCCATGCCTCGCTATCATAGCCGCAGGGTTCATGCCCGGTGTTTTGAGGAAGGCAACCTTGTCCTTAGGTGCGTTCAGTCCGCCAAGGGTGCAAACAAGTTATCGCCAAAGTGGTAAGCCTCTTACCGGGTGCTACGAGTCACCGAACCTGGCACAGTCCGTCTGGAGACTGGAGATGACATTCGGCTGCAAAACTCACGGAACATTGAGCATCTCCGCAAGGACTACCTGTCGGTGTCAAAACCAGTGGATCTCGGGTAGGGGGTCCCGAACTATGCGTCTGTGGATCGATGGTAACAGGAGGCTGGGGACACAATGTTTACCCAGGTTCGGGCCCTCTCGATCTGGGTAAAACCCTACTCCTGCTTGATTGGTATTGATGAATATGTCTTACAAGAGTTGATCTACCACGAGATCACAATGGCTAAACCCTAGAAGTCTAACCAGGGTAATTGTTATGAATCAGCTATTGTTGTTCAGCCTCTACGGACTAAACCCTCAAGTTTAGATATGCACTGGAGGGCCCTAGGGTTTGTACATAACCATCTTGCAGAGGAAGGAAAGATTACACCCGAACCTAAAACCTGCCATTATACGCACATAGGAGTCCTATCCGGATACGAGAGACAATCTTCAGCAATGATCTTCTCGGCCCACCAGTTCGGCCCACAACGATTTATCCGGCCACATGAGGACCCCTCAATCCAGGACTCCCTCAGTAGCCCCTGAACCTGTCTTCGAGGACGATGAGTTCGGCTTCGTATTTTCTTCGGCATCACAAGCCGGGTTCCTTCTTCCGAACATATCGAGGCACTATCTTCTACAAAAAGTGTAATGTGTCCGGCTCTGCATGGTTAGTACAACCCTTAGCCTCAAAGGCAAGGCATCGAAAGAAAACGAATAGTGTGTCTTTACTGATAACTTTTTGGTGGAGCGTCGCGTCTATCCCATTAATATATCGAACTTTTTTACTTAGTCCTAGTTTCGTGTTTCAAGGTATAACCCCAATGACACGTCTTATCAAAATAGAGTTCGTGCCCACTTATTATGGCGTCCTTATCAATGTGACATGAGCATCCAAACCGCACATTACGCACGACCGCTTTGGGAACCAGTGAGGTTAGTTGCTAAAGTGGGGGGACGTTCTGTATTCAAAGCATTATAAAAGGATATCAATCCCTTTTATCAGCCCCACGCTTTCCTCAAGCCCCAGCTCTCCAATATTCCTAGCCCCAGCATCCTCATCTCTTGTTCCCACAGCTCTTAGTTCCTCAACCACCACTTCCTTTCCCAGCAATGGATGGATCCGCTGCCAAAGGCAAGTGGGAGGCCTCCACGGTTACTGAAAATACCATGGAGGATCTCCGGAGCGCGGGCCACCTCGCCGGCAACATCGCGCACCGAGTCCCCTCTCAGGATCAGGTGATCCCCGTCCCAAAGGCGGGTGAGAGAGTCGTGTTCCTCTCACACTTTGTTAGGGGCTAGGATTCCCTCTTCGCCCCTTCGTTAGGGGGCTACTGTTTTTCTACGGGCTAGATTTCCATGATCTAGCCCCGAATTCAATCCTTCACATCTCCGCTTTCATAGTGGTGTGTGAGGCTTTCCTCCACGTTCCCCCACACATCAGCCTATGGCTCAAGACCTTCAATGTGAAGCCGAAGGTGGTGGACGGGAAACATGCGGAGTGCAGGTGCACCATCATAAGCAAGCTCCCAAATGCAACCTGGCCAAAGGGGTCATTCATGGAGAGAACAAGGTTTGGCAGCACGAGTGGTTATATATCACGGAGCCCTGTGATGCCCAATGGGCCGCGCCTGCTATCAGATCTAGACCCCCGGAGAGGCTAACCTCTTGGACCGATAAGAGTCCGAACTAGGGGTCTTGGACTGAGGTGACGGCACTCCAAGGCCACGTGTCCGGCATGATCACCAAAGGCTACCAACTCACAACTGTGGCTTCAGCACTGCGTTTACCGCACAAGAGGTAATCAAAAACTACGCCGAACATACATCCCCTCTTTATTTTAACGATAATAGGAATTGGAGTTTTTATGTGATATACAAAGCTGGACGAAGAAGGCAGCTCGATCAAGTGTCCGGCCCCTTTGCCAGAAGACGCAGCAATGCCTCAACTGTTGGCGATGCTGGTCCGGCGCCATACGAGGCACCGGACAAGAAGTCCAAGAAGAAGGACAAGGAGGCTAAGAGCGGCCCTCGCCCTGCGGACGCGAAGTCCGAGGAGATCAACATCCTCTCCTACGAAGAGGAGGAGGATGATGAAGAATTCCCTGCCCATGGCAAGGGGAAGAAGAGGGCGACCCTACTGATGCAGGCAAGGTCGCACCTCGGAGGAAGCTAAACCTCCCCGCTCGTTCGGACTCATTGTCCGGACACAGCTTTGTGGTGAAGCCTAGGGAGAAGCCCCTAGCCGAAACGTAAGTTGTTCGGATATATTAATTACCGGACTTTGTTTATTCAGCATATTAATGATTTTTACGTATTTCTCACCTGCTGACCTACAGCCCTCCTCGTGCACACCCCAATGCCTCCTTATCAGAGGGGAACTTTCTGCCGTTTGGAGAGACGGAGAGCGACCCGCTGGCCCGAGCTCCATCGATCGTGGCCTGCGGGGACACCGAAGTGTCCTCCCAGAGTGCGTCTCCTTCTCAAGGAGATGGGGGCGGGGCAGGTGATAAGGTGACCAAGGGTAACACCTTGGCCGCCGCTGACCATGGGGAAACATTCCCCATGGAGACCGAAGACGGGGGGCCCAAACAATCCGGGGACCCGCCGAATACTGATTCAGATCCTAGTGCGGCTCCAGAGTGCGAAAAACAGACCCCCAAGGCAGGGAGGATACAACTGTTCCTTCGGCGCCCGGTATTAATCCGGAGGCGTCGGACCCTCTGGAGGGAACACTATGTAGTGCTTCCGTCGTGGAGGAGCACCGCACCATAATGGGTGCCGTGATGAAGAAGATTTAGTCCATCAAAGGAGGACTGAATGAAGCCTTCAACGGCCTACTAACGGGCTTTGAGGTATGCAATGTAAAGTTATTTATGGAACTTTATTTATTTTATATACACATATATAGCCAGTAGCCCCAGATGCTTTGTGTGATTCTGAACAGACTCGGACGAAGTATCCATAATATAGCATATTACAGAGATAAATTGTATGCTTTTGCATTTGAACAGGCTTCACTAGTTGCAGCAATGTGGACCTCGATCGCGTCAACTAGCGTTTGGATGAAACATATGGTATGCGGATTTGAAAAATCGAGATGTCATGCAGACTAATAATATTAATTGAGTATGAGTATAAACTCGTTGTGATATTCTGTATTTGACCAGTTGGCGCCACTGAGCTCGAGGCCCTCCAGGGCGACCTTGTGAAGGCCAAGGACGAAGCCGAAGCAAGCAAGGCAGAAGCTAACAAAGCGGTTGCCGATCTAGAGGCCGAATAGGCCGCGTGCCGAAAGCCCGAGGCTCAGGTGTCCGAAGTCGAATGTGAGCTCCACGATGCTATTCGCAAATGCAAGGCATTGGAAAAAAACGACTTCGTAACAAGCATCCGAGCTCGCTGCGGCAGTCAAGACTGCACAGGAGGCGCGAAGCGAGTCGCGCAACGTCTGTGAGGAAATCAGGCAGGCGTGGGAGATAGCATCTGGTAAGACTTTTCTCTTACAGAGCATCTTCGGAGGGCAGAAGTACCTTGGGCTGACATAGTTATGGAGTTCTCCAGGCGTGTTTGCGGATCTCCCGAGGAGTAGTGCTGACGCCGCCCAATACTTCCGAGCCCAGGAGGGGAAAAGCACAGAGAAGCTGTTCTGGTCACAGTTCAATGCGCCAAAACATCCGGTGCCCCTCAATGACCAGATGAAGCAGATGGTCGAGCTGCACAACATGTCAGGTTCGGCCATGAAGGACTTGATAGTCCGGCTGTGGCCCGCAGAGCCAATCCCAAGTAGCTGCTTCGGATTGGTGAAGAGGCTCGTCGAAGCGAGTCCGCGGGTCGACGCATTGAAGCGTTCGTCCTGCATAGAGGGTGCTCGGATGGCCTTCGCCCGTGTGAAAATGCACTAGGTGAAGATGAAGGAGCAGGACATAGCCACTGCTGGCCCGCCCGAAGGCAAGGAGCACCGCAAGCCGGAGAGCTACTTTGAGGACGTCATAGAGGGCGCCCTCCTTGTAGAAGGCCAGTGCTCATAGGATATTATCTTTGAGTAATTGTATCCGATTGTAAAGACTTAAGCTTATGAACCAATGTATATATATAATTTTTGCGCTATTATAATGTGAGAGACTTTCACCTCCTGTGTGGCCGTTTATTTAAATCTGAAAGTTTCCAGTCATCGGCTTTAGCCCCCATGTAAATATTACTAGGTTGTTCGGTCATATGCATAAACACTCTTTATCCAACGTCTTGGTCTATGTAGGAGGTGTATGCGGAGCGAACCAGGCAATCAGACAATGTGGCTTTATTGCTTTCACTTAGCCATAGGAGTTTGACAAGTGGGACTAAGTACTAGGCACTGGTACATATATGGTGTTTCTGAATTAAGTTATCCATTTGTACGCGTCAGGGCAAAAAACCAACCCTTCGTATAACACGGGGTAGATCTCCATCGATCGTAGTATGACACTAAGTCACCGGATCACAGAGTAGATTCTTGCCTATCATCACTGTCAGTTTTCGGCTTTCTCTACTGAGGTACTTGACCGGACGAACCAGAAGTACAATCACGGTTCTCCCTTTACACCCTAGCCGAACAATCTGGAACGTAGGGGTAAGCACAGGAGCCGGGCAACCCAACTATTGACCCAAGACATGATTCGGAACGGATGCATATAAAACAGTATCCAGGATACTGAACACTCCCTATAGGTGTTCGGACTTTTCAACATATACCGGGCTGAATACAGCCCCTGGTAATGGACCCTGTTGTCCAGGCAGATGTGGCAATCTGACATGGGTAGAGAAACATAGGTGGTGAGAGAATAAACCTCCAAACACAATATGAACCTAACTACTTCTATAATATCATGTTCTAGTACGACGAGCCGTATACTTACAGATAATGCCAATAACTTCCTTGGACATTTTACATGCCAAAAAAGTATAGAACAAAAAGAGATAAAATGTTTACACAGGGTCTTAATCTAAAAACAAACCTTAGCACGGGGCCCTGCTGCACGTCTGCGCCTTTTTCTCCATTATGATGTGTCCTTGAAGGGGGAAGTGTGATGGCCCTCTGTAAAAAAAGAAAAAGAATAAACTTGGAAAAAGGAATCCAGTGTGGCCGTAAACAAAGCTGGCTCGTTTAATGAACCTTGAATGATAATTTTAGAGTCCGAATAGGGTCGAACCGAACTATGGACTATTTGTATGCAGTGTGCCCCCAGCGCCGCCCAAGGAATTTTAAGGGCATAATTGTGTACACGAGGCATGTATGCTACCACCTTATGGGGCAGTCGATGGGGGCGTAGCTGCTAATCGAGCTCAGGTTCATCTGAGCTGCCGCTCTGAGGCGTATGTCGGACACGTTTAGCTGTGTCCGCGGTCTTAACGACCGAAGAGCTGTTCGGCCCTAATAGGCCGTTTTGGACTTCGGCTGCTAGGGCCGCAGTGTCCTCCTCAATATGGAGAGAGCGCTCCATATTTCCATTGACCGTGATGATGCCACGTGGTCCAGCCATTTTGAGCTTTAAATAAGCATAATGCGGGACTGCATTAAAGTGGGAGAAGGCCGTTCTCCCGAGTAGTGCATGGTAGCCACTTCGGAACGGAGCTATGTCGAAGATTAGTTCTTGAAGGAAATATGTCCTAGAGGCAATAATAAAGTTATTATTTATTTCCTTATATCATGATAAATGTTTATTTTTAATGCTAGAATTGTATTAACCGGAAACTTAATTAGTACACATGTGAATACATAGACAAAACAGAGTGTCCCTAGTATGCCTCTACAAGACTAGCTCATTGATCAAAGATGGTTATGTTTCCTAGCCATAGACATCAGTTGTCATTTGATCAACGGGATCACATCATTAGGAGAATGATGTGACGGACAAGACCCATCCGTTAGCTTAGCACTATGATCATTTAGTTTTACTGCTATTGCTTTCTTCATGACTTATACATGTTCCTATGACTAGGAGATTATGCAACTCCCGAATACCGGAGGAACACCTTGTGTCCTATCAAACGTCACAATGTAACTAGGTGATCATAAAGATGCTCTACAGGTGTCTCTGAAAGTGTTCGTGGTGTTGGCATAGATCAAGAATAGGATTTGTCACTCCGAGTGTCAGAGAGGTATCTCTGGGCCCTCTCGGTAATGCACATCATAATAAGCCTTGCAAGCAAAATGACTAATGAGTTAGTCACGAGATGATGTATTACATAATGAGTAAAGAGACTTGCCGGTAACGAGATTGAACTAGGTATTGAGATATCGATGATCGAATCTCGGGCAAGTAACATACCGATGACAAAGGGAACAACGTATGTTGTCATGCGGTTTGGCCGATAAAGATCTTCGTAGAATATGTAGGAGCCAATATGAGAATCCAGGTTCTGCTATTGGTTATTGACCAGAGATGAGTCTCGGTCATGTCAGCATAGTTCTCAAACCCGTAGGGTCCGCACGCTTAACGTTTGATGACGACCAGTATTATGAGTTTATGAGTTTTGATGTACCGACGGTAGTTTGGAGACCTGGATGAGATCATAGACATGACGAGGATTCTCAGAATGTCCGAGACATAAAGATTGATATATTGGACGACTATATTCGGACACCGGAAGTGTTCCAGAAAGGTTTCGGATTAAATAGGAGTGTCGGGGGGTTACCGGAACCCCCCGGGGAAGTATTGGGCCCTAGTGGGCTTTAGGGGAGAGAGAGGGCAGTAGCCCAGGAGGTGGCGTGCCCCGTCCAAGGGGAGTCCGAATTGGACTAAGGGAGGGGAGCGTGGCCCCCTATTTCCCTCTCCCTCTCCCTCTCTTTCCTTCCCCCTCTCTCCCTCTTGGTGGACTCCTACTAGGAATAGGATTGGAATCCTATTCGTAGTAGGAGTGGCCCTCTAGGGCGCGCCATAGGGGCTGGCCGCACCCCCCCTTGCTCCTTTATATATGGGGGCAGGGGGCACCCAAAGACACACAAGTTGATCAGTTGATCTCTCCCAACCGTGTGCGGTGCCCCCCTCCATAGAAACACACCTCGGTCATATCGTTGCAGCGCTTAGGCGAAGCCCTGCGATGGTAACTTCATCATCTCCATCACCACACCGTCGTGCTGACAAAACTCTCCCGCGAGGTTCTACTAGATCAAGAGCTCGTGGGACATCATCAAGCTGAACGTGTACTGAACGCGGAGGCTCCGTACGTTCGGTGCTTGATCGGTTGGATCGCGAAGAAGTTCGACTACATCAACCGCGTCACTAGAAACTTCCGCTTCCGGTCTACGAGGGTACATAGACACACTCTCCCCACTCGTTGCTACGCTTCTAATAGATAGATCTTGCGTGATCATAGGATTTTTTTTTGAAGTACTACGTTCCCCAACAGTGGCATCATGAGTGAGTTCTATGCGTAGATGATATGCACGAGTAGAACACAATGAGTTGTGGGCGATAATATTCATACTTCTTACCAGCATGTCATACTTTGTTTCGGCGGTATTGTGAGATGAAGCTGTAACACACCATATGTGATACCTTCCATATATGGCAATAAAGCTTTACCATTTGATCCTTGTCCTTTCCTTGGGGGTTCTTTTTCAGTTAAGAAGCCTCATTGTCATTGCATTGTCATTTTATTTTTCCTTTTGCATTCATGCATTACTCCATCATCATCATTGCATCATGATCATCATGGCTTTTCACTTGTCTTTATGTTTGATCCTTTCCTAGTATGCTAAGTGAGTGCTCCTTGTTATTGTTGTGTTGGTGGTGGCGAGATCATGCCCATGCTAAACCCTACCCCTTATCTTCTAGCACCACTCACTTCCCTTCTTTTCTTTTATTTGACATTCTTTAATTTTTGCAAGTGACTAATCCCTTGTCTTACAAACTCCACCTCCTCCCTACTACTTTGGTTCCTTGACATAAGTCACTTTGCAAAGCCTTGCCCCAATTTAAAATGATTTGGTCAGGTTCAAAAATGATAGAAGTTTGAACAATACTCAAAATTGTTTTATTTTTCTACCTCTAAAAATGCCCAAGTCAATTTTATAAAATAGGGCATAAATCCAGGAGCTAAGGGATATTTTACTTCTCTCCTAAGTCCTTTTCTTTTGGCCTGTGCTTTTTCATTATGTTTTTCTGTCTGAAGAAAAAGAAAAAGAAAAAGAAAAAGAAAAAGCATCAGCAGCAGAGCTAGAAGTAGCGCAGCCCAGCAGCACTTGGGCTTAGCCTCCCCCCTGCCGCCCACCTGCCAGCGCCCGCGAGCAGCCCGCACGCGTCCCCGCTACCTTTTCTCACCCGCGCCCCCGCATACCCCCCCCCTCTGCTTCGCGCCCATGTGGCCAGGACGGGCCCACAGGTCAGCGTCTGTGGACATCCGCACACCCACCTTTTCGTCCTCCTCTCGCCGTCGCCATGGGAACCGCGAGCACGACGCCGTCGCCGCTCCGTCGTCGCCCAGGCCCAACTTTTAAGCCCCCACCTTGTCCAACCAACCCACTAGGGATCCCTCCTCCTTCGTCGCCCGCCGCCAGGCCACTTAGAACCCTAGATCCACAGCTCCTCCACGGTCCCAAGCGCAGCAGAGAGCTTGTCCTCATCGCCGACGTGCTCTCCGGCCACCGACGCCCTGGAGATCGTGTCCGTCAAGTACCCCGTCGTCGACTACGTCACCTACTACCTCTATGGCCCAAGGGATGCCAAGTTCGACTACCTCCTCATCGAGTTCCCCCGCGTCGGCCGCCGTTCTTCTCCGGCGAGATTCCGTCGCCTCCGACCTCCTCGCGGCTAACCAAGCACACCTCCGTGCTTGTGGTGAGTTCGCGCACCTCCCCGGCCCCTTTTTCTCCTCGTTTGCTTGCTCTAACCGTGCTAGCCGCATGCACCCGAGCTCGTCGCCGTTGGGCCTCGTCTTCGGCGAGTGCCCCGACCACCGTAGCTCCTCCGCTGGCGTCCATCATCTTCGCCATGTCACGTAGAGCCTGTTTCGTTCTCTCGCTGCTCCGTTAGGCCCCGCAGCTGTCGCGCCGTAGTTCGTCGCCGCCGCATCTGTTGCTTGCCGCCGGCAACGTTGTACTGCTCTTTAGGCCCTGCTAGTGCTTGTCGAGGGTGTGGAACTCCTCCAGGAGCTCACCGCATGCCTCCGCCGCCCGTTTAGGTCGCCGGAGCAGCTCCGACGAGCTCCTCGGACCGGATCTGTTTTCCCCCTCAGCTATGCTTCTTCAGTTAACATTTAAGGCAACGCGCCCCTCTTCTATCAGTCGAACGCACATAGCCCAGTGGCCTGAGCCTCTCCCTCGCAGCGCGCAGACGCGTGTTTGATTCTGCGCCGGGGCAGTGGATTAGCCCCCTTTTTGCCATTTTTCTGTGTCCCTAACAGTCGGCCCCACCTGTCGGCCTCTCAGCCACTCACACCCACACCTGCACCCACTCTGCCACCTCAGCTCCTCCTGGACCCACTACTCAGCGACTAGGATGAGCCTAGGCCGTGTCAGTTTATTCTTGTTTTCTTTTTTGTTTTATTGTTTTTATTTTCTTTTCTACATTTTCTTTTGCATATTTATATCTTTTAATATATGCATCTGTTGAAAATGCTTTATATATGAAAACTGCCTAGTTTTTGGTGTAGAATTTTTATATGCAGTTTGTTGCCATGTTTAAAAACATTTAAATATGCTCAAACTTGTAAAATTCATAACTAAATAACCATAGCTCCAAATTTGACAAACTTTATATGTATTTGGGGTAGAAAAATGTGTAGATTACGATGGTGCTGTTACTTTGCATGTTTAACAACTTTAAAATATGACTTTCTCAGATCTGTCCTATTTGTGTTTATATGAATATGGGAGTTTCTGGAAATTGTTGTTTGTTCTTTCCGGCCCATTTAAAAATTCTAGCATGATGTTGTTGATCCTAGTTGCACCCCTTTCCATGTTAAACAACTTTTAAAACTTGTTGGGTGCTTGTTTAAAATACCTACATAACCACTAGTGTTTATGCTAGTTTTGTTTCTCTTTTGCTTGTGAACTTGTTTATTGCCATGTTCTTGTGCACTCTTCTTGTCCCTAGGAGTTGCATCATATCCTAACCATATCCATATGCATCATATTCATGCATCATGTGTTTGAGCATTGCATGATGATTGATCGTTGTTCCGGTGTTAGCATTGTTGTGTCGGTTAGAGCCCGGTGACGATTCAGCGTTCGAGGTTCCTTTCCAGACTGAGTTTGAGGAGCAAGGTTACGATCCCTTCGTGGACTTAACAGGCAATATGACCATTCCTCGATATCATCGCTATCTTTGCCTATGCTAGTTTTCTCGTTCTTAGAAATGCCTCGATACCTATTCATGTTTGTCAGCCCCCTCTTGTTGCCATGAAACACTCTAACCGCCTTCCTAGCAAACCGTTGTTTGGCTAAATACGCATCGCTTAGCCCCTCTTATAGCGTTGTTAGTTGCAGGTGAAGTTTTGAAGACTGCTCCATGATGAACTTGTTATTGGGATAACACAATATATATACCTCTTAAACTAATGCACCTATATATTGGTAATGGCTGGAAGGCTAAGCCTTCTACTTGGTGTTTTGTTCCACTCATGCCACCTTAGGAACCGATAAACCGGTGTCATGTTCATTGATTTTTTTGCGTTCCTAACATGGTTGGGGTTTATGGGCCCCCTCGCCAATTCACTCTGTTTAAAGCTTTTCCAGCAAGGCCCAACTTTAACATTTTCCTAATAAATAAAACTTGCATAGGGCATTGCAAACCCGAGTTCTTAATTAACAACCCGGGCCAGTGCTCCTCATGAGTGTTGGTCCAAACTAGGCGTTCTGTGGGGCCGCCTTGGGGAAACCCGAGGTATTCGATATTACATATAGAATCACCCATCCGGTCGTGGCATGAGACGAGATACGCGCGGCTACTATCAGGGTGTCGGCACGCCGGGAGGTCTTGCTGGATTAGTTTTACCTTTGTCGAAATATCTTGAGCACGGGATTCCGAGAATACTTGGGTCTTCCCACCTTGGAGTTGCGACTCCGTGTATCATGAGCTTCTGATGGGCTAAGTTGGGACACCCCTGCAGGGTTTGATCTTTCGAAAGCCGTGCCCGCGGTTATGTAGCAGATGGGAATTTGTTAATATCCGGTTGTAGATAACTTGTCACTAGACTCATAAGAATACACTACTTGTGTGAGTAACCGTGATGGTATCTTTCCGAAGGGCTTCGGGAAGTGAACACGATGGGGTTATGCTTGAATGTGAGTAGTTAGGAACACTTCTTGATCAACTTGGTGATCGTTGGCACTTGTTCTCATCTCACTCTAAACTCGTAAGCTAGTGCTTAGTGCTTGCTGCAAACCCTTTGTTTACCCGTCCACACCTAAGGCTTTGGTAGTTTTGATACTCGGGAACGGGATTGTTGAGTCCTTTGTGGCTCACAGATTCAACACACACCAGATGTAGGTACCGCTGAGAACAATGCAGGAGATGGATCAGAACTTCAGTGGGAGTTCGATGAAGAGCGTGGATGTGACACCCATAGACCGGTGCGCGAGGTGTCAGCCAGTTATTCGTTGTCGTTGACATGTCATCTGCTTGCGTGTTGCATCTTGCCATGTCATCATGTGTGTTGCATTAGCATGTTCTCGGAATGGGATGAAACTTGGCGTGTGGTCTTATTATAGCATAGGTAGAGTGCCTGTCAAGTTTCGTCTCGTTCGGAGTTCGTTTGATAGCCCAACGGTTAACCGTGTTAACCGTTGGAAGCCTTTTCTCTTTTGGCCTAGCACCCTTTCACAACAGCCCACCTAGCCCATTCTAACCCCTCCATGCTCTTGGCCGTTCGATCACAATCGCGTGGCCACGAACCGCTCCTCATTTGGACACTCCTAGCTCCCTCTTCCTATAAATATGTGCCTCTCCTTCCAAATCACGAATGAAACCCTAGTCTTCCTCTTCCTCGCGCCATCGGACATGTCCATCCGCGTCGGACATGTCCAGCCGGCCACATCACCCCGGCCAATCAGGCGATGCCACGTCACCCTGCCGCCGCTCTCAGCCAACCCACCGCTGCCACGTCGCCCTCTCTCTCCCACTGCCGCCGTAGCCCAGATCCGGCCCACCCCCGGTTGCGATTTGGGCCGAGCAGTCGCCGGCGCGGGCCCGCGCGCTGCGTCACCCACTCGACCACTCTGGCTCCCGAGCGCTCTGCCATACGCCCGTGTCTTCCTCCACGCTGGCGAGCGCTGCCGCCTCGCACCTCGCCGTAGGTCTCCATCGCCCCGCGCCTCCAGCCCGACCCCTCGTCTACCTCGACTCGCCCTGCCACAGGCCTCCTCGAGCTCCCTTCGCCAACCGCCATCGCCTCCGGATCCCGTCCCGCCGCCGGCGCCTCGAGCCGCCGTCCGCCGCCGTTCGAATCCCGCCGCTGCTATGGCCTCGTCGTGCAGGCGCAGGGTGCGGACAACGACCGCGCGAGCCGCATGAGGGCCACGTGGGCCTCAACCGCCACGGCCCAGTCCAGCCGCGCCCCGGCCCGCATCGCCCGCCAGCCTGCCTCCCCTCCACTGGGCCGAGCCCATGGTGAGCCCAGCTCCACCCCCCCTCTTTTTCCTTATCCGACGCTCTGGCCGTGAGATAGCTATTCAGCGCCCTTTCGTTCGTTTTTTTCCAGAAAAATCTCCAAGTCCTCAGAAATTGCTTAATATGTTGCATCTTTGCATGGTTGTAACTTTTTGTGTGGAGATCCAAATTGAGTGAATGATATGTCAAAATGATCGTGGTGTTATGCTCTTCACTTTGTTCCACTGTGCCATGCTTGTTTGACTTCATCTTGATGCCCTAATCCCTGTTGCAAGAGTGCTACTTGTTTAAAACTGCTGTTAACTATAATTTTGTTGCATGATTGTGATGCTTGTAACTTTGTGCATGTTTATCCAAATGGAGCATATGATATGTCAAACTGTTCATTGTGAAGTTCTCTGCATGTTGGTTGCGGTAGCATTCATGTTAGGTGCCATATTGCCATGTTAATCTCTGTTGCAAAAGTGCATGTGGCTGTTAAGTGCTGAAACTTGTTATGAGATGCTATTTTCACTTGCTCATTGCTATTGATGTGTTTGTCTTCATGCCACAAGTCTTTATGTTTTAGAAGCACAATCTTATGGTCTTTGCTGTGGTGCAAACCACTTTTCTTGATATGCCTTGAGGTGACTCAAACAAGCTTGTAAACATGCCATGCCAATACTGTTGTTTTATACTTAGTGGAAAAACTGCTAAATCTGGAATCTGTTTAACCTGATGCTATGTTTGCTTGATGCCCCACTCAAATCAATGGTTGTTTTGGAGTGGCCTATGATCATGTCTTGTTGTCCATGTTATTTACTATCCATTCATGCCTTATTTTGCATATTTGGCCTGCTGTAGCTTATTTATTTCTTGTTCTCAAGTTGCTATAAATTATACCTGTCAGCTCTTTATCAGCATGTTCAATTTGGTGAAGCTTGTTGTTATTGATCCATGCCTCCTATGGAGATGCTCCAATGGAGTCGTTTGATGTATGAAATGTCTACTACATGTTCAAGATCTTTATATGCTTAGTAGAGTTGATATGCTTGTGTTTTGTGCCTCCGAAGGCAGCATCGTGATGATTTTTTTGCCTTCCTAGATTTTGACTAAGTCTGGATCATTTTATTGCAACTTCCCATGCTTGTTTAAATGTGTTCCAGCAAGCTTTTGGGTGTGTTCTATGTTCATTCATGTTAAGTATCATTTATATTTCACATCCATGCTTCCTGTTATCATGTTTGGGTGTTGTAGCATATATTTAGCTTGCTCCAACGTTGCTATGTGGATGTTAACTGCAGCTTTGCATTGTAACTTGTATTGCTCGTATCTTTTAGCCCGTTGCTCCATTTTGAGTGTGCCCTATATGAAACTTGTGTGATTTTGCATGTAGAATCCTAATATCCCGTTGTTTTCATGTTCGGAGTGTGTTTGCTTGATGTTTGGGTGCATCTTGCACCGTTGCCATACTTGTCTTGTTTTGCTCATATCTTCAAGGCCGTAGCTCCGAATTAAACGAACTTTATATGAAACTTGACTAGAATTTCGTGTAGATCGTCTTGGTGCATGTTAACTTGCTATTTAACCAATTTAACTTAAAGTTTGTTCAGATCTGGACTAATTTCAAATTATGCTTATGAGGACTTACCGGTTTTATTATAGGTTGATTCCGGTCTCATTTAAACTTGTTGGGTAATGTTGTTTTTGAGTGCTTCCTACCTTGCCATGTATTGCATCGTATATAGACTTGTCTTGCATCATACTTGGTTGAGCATCTTATCATGTCTTGTGTGGTGTGTTTACTGTGCTGCTTGCTTCTTCTCGTTAGTGCTTTTCTGTTGCGATCTTGAGGATTCGTTCGTCTTCACGTGGTTCGTCTTCAAGGCTTCTTCTTCGTCTTCTTCACGGACTCATTCTTATTCCTTGCGGGATCTCAGGCAAGATGACCATCACCTTGGATACCTTTACTATCTTTGCCTTTGCTTAGTTGTCTTGATGCTACCATTATATGTCGCGCTACCCATCATTTATGTCAGCCTCTCCTTGTTGCCATGAAACCTCTAACCTTTGACACCTTCCCACCAAAACCATTGTTTGGCTATGTAACCCGCTTGCTCAGCCCCTCTTATAGCGTTGTTAGTTGCAGGTGAAGATGAAGATAGTTCCATGTCGGAACTTGTTGTTGGAATATCACAATATATCTTATATTTATTGAGACACCTATATACTGGGAATGGGTGGACGGCTTGGCCTTTTGCTCGGTGTTTTTTCCACTCATGCCACCTTAGGAGCCGATAAACCGGCATTATGTTCCTTGATTTTGCGTTCCTTACACGGTTGGGTATATGGGGACCCCTAGACACTTCGTGTTTGAATAAAACTCCTCCAGCAAGGCCCAACATTGGTTTTAATTTGCCTCTTAATAATAACTTAATTAATTAATTAAATTGCATACGGGGTCGCGTCCCCGAGGATTCTTCTACATAGCAGGGGGGGCAGTGCCGAAGGTGTTGGTCCCAAATAGAGCACTGTGCGGGACCGCCCCTTGGCAACTTGGGGTATCTGGCTCCTGTACGCTTCGCTCATCCGGACGTGGCCTGAAACGAGATACGCGCGGCTACTATCAGGGTGTCGGCACGCCGGGAGGTCTTGCTGGACTTGTTTTACCATTGTCGAAATGTCTTGTGCACCGGGATTCCGAGCCTGATCGGATTGTCCCTAAGATAAGGGGTAATATTATTATTACTTTTGCTGATCGTGAGAGCTTGTGATGTGCTAAATTGGGACACCCCTGCAGGGTTATGATCTTTCGAAAGCCGTGCACGTGGTTATGTGGCAGATTGGAATTTGTTAATGTCCGGTTGTAAAAAACTTGACAGAGGATCTGAAGTAAAAAACACAACTGTGTGAGTAACCGTGACTGTCTCTTTTCACTTTGAGAAGAGAACACGGTGGGGTTATGTTTGACTCGTAGGTAGTTCAGGATCTTTAGCGATCATTACTAGTTGCGACCGTTTGCGTAGATGCTCATCTTATTCTTGTACTGGTAAGTTAGCCACCATATATATTTCTTAGCCGCTGCTGCAACCTCACCAATTTACCTCTCCTTATCCATTAAGCTTTGCTAGTCTTGTTACCCATGGTTATGGGATTGCTAAGTCCTTGTGGCTCACAGATACTACAACAACAGTTGTAGGTACAGGTTTCCGATGAGTTGACGTGAGAGCGATGTCCTTTGTGTTGGAGTTCTTTCTTCTTCTTCTTCAGTCTTGGGTTAGGTTTCTGGTCGGCAGCCTGGGATAGCAGATGGATGTCGTGTGTTTTTCATGTTTGCATCCGTAGTCGGATGCCTTGTATTGATGTTGTTGTATTCATGTGACTTGTATGTATTGTTGTATCCCCCATGTATGTATGTAATGGTACGATGTAATGATATCCATCTTGCTAAGCGCCCGAACTGCGGTCGTGCCCCAATCACGTAAGTGTCACGTGATCGGGATAGAATCGCATCTTGGGCGTGACAAATTGGTATCAGGGCCTCGACCGACAATAGGATCCCCCTTGATTGTTTGTAGTCTGGCCGTTGTTGACTCTAGAATAAAACTTTTTCGGAGTCTAGTTATATCAGAGAGTAGGCATTCATTTTACTCCTCAGTCCCTTCGTCGCTCTGGTGAGGAATCTTGACGTAGATGTTTTGAATTACTCCTCTTCCCCTTCAATTTTTTTTAGGATCACGCGGTTAGTTTCGTTCATTGCGTCGTCTGTTCTTTTCATCTGGTGCATCTCTCGTCAAGTCGATCTGGCCCTCCTCGTCTTTTGGCTTTAATCCTCGGTTCTTTCCAACCAATGTTGCTTCCCCTTCCGAAGTTGTCTTTCTTTTTCCCACCCTCCCAGCCTTTTGTTTCTCGAAGCCAGAGTCCTTAATCGAGTAACTGTCCTACTCGTGTCAATCATCTGCATTTTTCCTCAGTTATTTCAACTGGTGAATTCTCGTCTAGCTCGTCATCATTCTTCTATTTTCTTCCCCGATGAATTCGCCTCTCGTTTGATATTCTTCACCTCTTCTTCTTTTACGGTGGATTCAACTCAATTATTCGGTGTTGTTCTTATTCTTTCCTCGGCTCAATTGTTTCCTTTTGCTCGTTCGCCTCTCGCCATTTAATTATTCCGGAGTTCCGAAGTCATATCTAGAGATTCGTCTGTGTTCGAATTAATCCGAGGTTGTCACCTCCTCTGAGTCTTTTAATCATTCCGGTGCATTATCTCTTTTCGATCCTTTCCAACGGTGGTTTTTCTCTTCGGTGGGATCATAACCCACAGGTCTTTCCCAGGATCTTACCTGACTCTTCTAATTTCCTGGAGCTATTCCCAAATTCTTTTTAATTGTGGCGTAAGTATGGATTCCATCAGTCACATGCCTTCATCAAGATCGCTTATAATTCTTTCATCGTTGGTTCAACCTTACTTGTTTTCATCTTTCCGGAGCATTTCATGAATTATTTTCTTTGTGTTCCTCCGAAGGCCATCAGTCAGAAGATTTCTTCAGTTGCAGTTTTCAACTTCGTCCTCCAAATATTCTTCAGTAATGCCTCTTCGTTCGTCTCACATTCTTTCGGTGCTTCGTCAAAATATTCTATAATCAGTTCACGACCTCTTCTTTCTCTTGTATCTTAATTCCCCAAGTGCTTTATTCTTCCGGCGATTCATCGCATTCACTCAATTTCATTTCCTTACGGTGGTTTGTTCTTTCTTCACTCGGTTTCAATTCTTACGGTGGTTTGCTCAAGAGTTCTTTTCCGGTGTTATCATATTGCAATGCCCTAGATATAACACTTTCCATATATGGCAATATATAGACTTTGGCTTCATCATTTCCGTTCTGGGTTCTCTTTCTTTTCGGGTTCTTTGTTTTGTCGTGTGCGTGTGTGCATTTTATCCATGTCATGTTTTCATGTGCATCTCTTTGCATTTGTGTTGTCACTTGCATCCGGTCCCACTCGTCTCTTTCCGTTGTCCGTTTCGAGTTCTGACGCTCTCACACGTGCCCGTGGCATCCCCGAGTCCTTCTTTCATGTGTGGCCATGTAACGTTTCCGGAATGACGTGAGACTTGTCGTGCGATGCTGTTTTGGTATGTGTAGGCCGCCTGTCAAGTTTCGTCGCGTTTGGAGTTCGTTTGGTACTCCAACGGGTAACCTAGTGGGCTAAAAGAAGCTCTTCTTTGAGGCCCAAGACCCCCTCCACAACAACCCACTAACCCAGCACAACCCTTCCCATCATCTCGGTCGTCGAATTTTGATCGCGTGGGCGAAAACCGCTCCCCATTTGGACTCTCCTAACTCCTTGTGCCTATAAAAACGTCCCCCCTTGTCATTTTCGTCCAAAAAACCCTAGCTCTCTTCCCTCCACCGCCGCCGGACACGTCCGGACCGAGCCGGACGCGTCCGCCGCCGCCAGCGCAACTATCAGGGCCCGACACATGTTCCGCCGCCGCTCCCCACCACGCCGGCCCACGGGGCCCGATGCAGGCCCGCCGACGCCGCCGAACCGGGCCGCCGTCGCCGCTCCGCCCCCGGCCGCCGCCGCGTCCCACGAGGATCTCCGCCGCCCTTCCACCGACGGCCGCGGCCTCTCCGCCGCCGCTCCTGCGGGCTGTCCCGCCGGCCGCAGGCTGCCGCCGTGCCTCGCCGGCCGGAGTAGCCGACCCCCGCCGAGCCGCCGGCCTCCCGCTCGAAGCCGCCGCGGGATCCCGATCGGATCTCCAGATCGGGCTGCACCGACAACCCTAACGGGCCCGCACCCGTTCGCCCGCGGACCCGCTCCGCCCGCGACCCGATCCGCTACCCGCAACCCGCGTGACCCTCCGAGGTTGATTTTTTCCTTAAGTATTTTGTTGTTGTTTTTGTTGTCTGATGGCTTATTGTGATGGCAATAACTTTTTGTGTGTATGTCCGATTTGTGCATATGATATGTCAAAATGATCGTGGTGATGTGTACTACGTTTTGTTCTATTGTGTCATGCTTGTTTGAGTCCATCTAGATGTCTTAATCATCATGACAATAGTGCTACTTGATATAAACTGCTGCTACTTGTTATTTTCATGCCATGTTTGAGATGTGATAACTTGGTGCATGTTTATCCAAATAAAGCAAATGATATGTCAAAATGTTCTTCATGAGATGCTCTACATGTTGGTTGCTATAGCATGCATGTTAGAGTTCATATTGCCATGTTTATCTCTGTTGCAAAAGTGCATGTGGCTGTTAGGTTTTGTAACTTGTTACGAGATGTCTAGTTGAGGAGCTCGTTGCTATTGTTGTGATTGCCCCCATGTCACATGCTCATATGTTTTAGGTTCTCCTTCATGTGATCTTTGCTGCGGTGAAAACCATTTGCCATGTTATGCTTTAAGATGACTTAAACATGCTCGCAAACATGCCATGCTAATGTTACTGTTTTAACACTTAGTGAAATTTCACTAAGTCTGGAATCTGTAATATCCTGATGCTATGTTTGCTTGATGTTCTAGGAAAATCCATGTTAGTTTTGGGGTGGCCATTGATCATTCCTTGTTGTATATGTTGTTGTCTATCCATCCATGCCCTCACTTGCTCATATGGCTTTCTGTAGCTTATTTAATTCTTGCTCCCAAGTTGCTATAAAATATTGTTGTCAGGTTTTTAGTGTCATGATCAAAATGTTGTAGCTTGTTGCTATTGATCCATGCCTCCAATGGAGTTGCTCCAATGAAGTTGTTTGCTGTAGGATATGTCTAATTCATGTTCATGCTTCTTGTCACCATCTTTGAGTGCTGTAGAGTATATATTTCTTGCTCCAAAGTTGCCATGTGGCTGTTATTTTCAGCTTTGCATTGTTTCTTGTTTCGGGTGTATCTTTTAGTCCGTTGCTCCGTTTTGAGCGTGCCCCACATGAAACTTGTGTGTTTTTTCATGTAGAATCGTAAAATTATCTTGTTAACATGTTTGGAGTATGTTTGCTTGATGTTTGGGTGCATCTTGCACCGTTGCCATGCTTATCTTGTTTTGATCATATCTTCTAGACCGTAGCTCTGTTTTAAACAAACTTTATATGAAACTTGACTAGAATTTCGTGTAGATTATCATGGTGCATCTTAACTTTCTGTTAAACAACTTTATCTTAAGGTTTGTTCAGATCTGGACTAATTTCAAACTATGCATATGAGGACTTACCGGATTTGTCTTAAGTAGTTTCCGGCCTCATTTAAACTTGTTGTTCTAATGTTGTTTCTCTATGCTTCCTAATTTGCCATGTTTTGCATCCTATATAGATCTATCTTGCATCCTACTTGCTTGAGCATATTGTCTTCTTCTTGTGTTGTTTCTGGTGTGCTTCCTACGTTGACATGTCGTGCATCCTAAGTGCATCTGCAGTGCATCCTAAGTGCATCTTACGTGCATCATGTAGATTGTGCATTGCACCTTGTTTGATTTCGTGCCTCGTGTGTTCTTGTGTTGAGTAGAGCCGGAAGCCGAGACCGAGTACGAGAAGGAGGTTACTATCGAGGTTGAGAACGAGGAGCCGTCTTACGATCCCATCAACGACTCGACGGGCAAGATGACCTGACCCAGATATCATTACTATCTTTGCCTATTGCTAGAAGTCTCACTCTTTAGCTTATTGCCTCGATGCCCATGTTTGTTTGTCAGCCTCCTATTGTAACCATGAATTTGTCTAACCACCCAACCTAGCAAAACCTTTGTTTGGCTATGTAAGCTTCCCTCAGCCCCGCTTATAGCATTGCTAGTTGCAGGAGAAGATTCGAAGATTCTTGCTTCATGTTGAAGTATGTGTTGGGATATCACACTATATAAAGTCTTAACTAAATCATCTACATATTGGTAATGGGTGGAAGGCTAAGCCTCTTGCTTGGTGATTTGTTCCACTCATGCCGCCCTAGGAACCGTATAAACCGGTGTTATGTTCCTTGATTATGCGTTCCTCACACGGTTGGGGTTATGGGACCCCCTCGATAAACCGCTTAGTGCTAAGTCTTTTCCAACAAGTCCCAACATTGGTACTATTTGCCTAAACAACTAAAAACTTGCATAGGGAGTTATGAACCCTCTTCTTAATCAACAACCCGGGCCAGTGCTCCACATGAGTGTTGGTCCAAACTAGGGGTCATGCAGGGCCACCTTGGGGGAACCCGAGGGCTGATAAAAACCTGTAGCATCGCCCATCCGGACAAGATACCCGCGGCTACTATCAGGGTATCGGCACGCCGGGAGGATTTGCTGGATTAGTCTTACCTTAGTCGGAGTATCTTGAGCACGGGATTCCGAGAATACTCGGGCCTTCCCACCTTGGAGTTGCGACTCCGTGGATCGTGGGCTTGTAATGGGCCAAGTTGGAACACCCCTGCAGGGTTTTGAACTTTTGAAAGCCGTGCCCGCGGTTATGTTGTAGATGGGAATTTGTTAATATCCGGTTGTAGAAAACTTGACACCATGTTCAGAACACACTACCAGCGTGAGTAACCGTGACGGTCATTTTCTGAAAGGGGTTCGCGAAGTGAACACGGTGGGGTTATGATTGACGTGCTTAGATAGGATCACTTAGTGAACATCTTTGTCGCTCGTGGAACTTCTCTTCTCGCTCTTAACATGTAAGCTAGTGCTAGTGCAGCTGCAACCTTTTATTCTTTCTTCAGCCTTGTTCCACACCCAAGGCTTAGATAGTTTTCCTACCCGGGAACAGGATTGCTGAGTCCTCCATGGCTCACAGATTCTACACCACACCAGATGCAGGTACCATGGTGAACTACTCAGGTGACGGCACAGAGTTGTACTGGGAGTACGGTGAAGAACGTAGTCGATACTATGTGCACTATCCCGATGATCAGTAGTGGTTTCCACTAGGGGCGATTCGAACCTGTGGCTTTATGTATTTGGTATCTTTCATTTGGATCTTCACCCGTAGTCGGGTTGTGATGTTATTTGGATGATGATTTGCTTATGTAATGAATTGTGTGACGTGGCGAGTGTAAGCCAACTATTTTTTTGCAATTTCATCCCTATTTTTACATGAGTTGTGCAAAGATACCGAACTTGAGATCATTCCAGAATGGGCTTATACCTTTAAGTCAAGCCTCGACACGTAGGAGGTATAGTCCCATCATGGGCATTACACATATCAATCCATTCATTTTGTTCCATTCCTACCGGTGTTCATGATGATTTTCGCAAGTTCGCGATATATCCCTCTCTAATCTTTTTCAACGAGAATTAGTAGTATGCGAATCCATTGCTTCTCATCAATTTAATTGGTGGAGGATAAGCATAACATCATTCTTATTCTTTTCATCAAGTGGATTTATTCCTTCCTTTAGAGTTTATTCTTGATGAATAAATTATACTCCCAATGCTTTCATCTTTTCTTTCCGGAGTTCAGGTTGTCTCGGACATCTCGTCGGAACCCTGAATAATCATCGCAAGGCTTTAATCTTATTCCTTTCGTTCGTCATTTCTAAATCATCATCCTTTGGTTACCGGAGTTCCTCATGGTGGTTCCTCATGTTTTAAATCATTCTTCGAGTGTTCATCAAATTATTTTGGAGAAGCTCAAGTATTTATTCTTTTGCCTCTCGAGTGCAAATAATTCTCCATATTCTTTTGAAGTGGAGTTTTGCATTTTCTTCTTTCTCAGCTAATCCATCTTTTCGTTGCGGCGGTATATCACCTCAAGTTTCAAGATGTTTAAATAAGTCCACGACAAGCTTATTCTTTTGTTGTTGATTTCTCAACAACTCCGTTCAAGTCTTTCTCTTAAAAATTCTCGTTCATGTCACTTGTGCTTAAGTTTTCATCTTCTTCTCCATTCCTTTAATTCCACCATTTCAATTTCCAGAGGCATTGTGTTGTTCTTCTCGTCATATATCATTCCATATCCTTAAGTTCATGCTATATTCATTCCATTTTCAGCCATAGTGCTGCCTAAATTACTTCGTTCAAATTCCTTTCTATTTCTTATTATCCGGAGTGGTTTCGAATTCATTCTCATTCCTTCAGCCCTTGTTTCGTGCCTTTCAGCCTACTTGATTCTTGTCATTTTCCTTGTACCTCTTGTTTAACGAAGTCTTTGCAACTTCGTTCATCTCTGTTGTATCCTTTCTTTCAAATTGATCAACCTCTCAAGGTTCTTTGGTTTCACTCTTTTGTCCTTGAATAACTTTGTTCTTCCTTTTCACTTCCGTCTCGTTCATAAGATCCCGGGACGAGATCTCTTGTTAGTAAGGGAGTGTGTGACACCCCGAGACCGGCGCGCCAAGTGTCAGCCAGTTATTCGTTGGCGTTGCCATGTCATCTGCTTTCGTGTTGCATCTTGCCATGTCATCATGTGTGTTGCATCATCATGTTTTCAAAACTTGCATCTGTCCGAGTCCGCCCATCCTTTCCGTTGTCCGTTCTGAGCCCAGACACACTCACACGTGCCCGAGGCGCTTCCGAATATTTATTTTATGTGTGGCCAGAAAATGTTCTCGGAATGGGATGAAACTTGGCGTGTGGTATTATTATAGCATAGGTAGACCGCCAGTCAAGTTTCGTCGCGTTCGGAGTTCGTTTGATAGCCCAACGGTTAACCGTGTTAACCGCCGGAAGCCTTTTCTCTTTTGGCCCAGCACCCTTTCACAACAGCCCACCTAGCCCATTCTAATCCCTCCATGCTCTTGGCCATTCGATCACGATCGCGTGGCCGCGAACCGCTCCTCATTTGGACACTCCTAGCTCCCTCTACCTATAAATATGTGCCTCTCCTTCCAAATCACGGATGAAACCCTAGTCTTCCTCTTCCTCGCGCCGCCGGACATGTCCATCCGCGCCGGACATGTCCAGCCGACAACATCACCCCGGCCAATCAGGCGATGCCACTTCACCCCGCCGCCGCTCTCAGCCAACCCACCGCCGCCACGTCGCCCTCTCTCTCCCACCGCCGCCGCAGCCCAGATCCGGCCCGCCCCCGGGCACGATTCCGGCCGAACCATCGCCCGCGCGGGCCCACGTGCTGCGTCACCCGCTCGACCTCTCTGGTTCCCGAGCACTCTGCCCGACGCCCGTGTCTTCCTCCGCGCCGGCGAGCGCTGCCGCCTCGCACCTCGCCGGAGGTCTCCATAGCCTCGCGCCTCCAGCCCGACCCCTTGTCTGCCTCGCCTCGCCCTGCCACAGGCCTCCTCGACCTCCCTTCGCCAATCGCCGTCGCCTCCGGATCCCATCCCGCCACCGACGCCCGTCCCCGGCCTCTCCTCGCGGGCGCCTCAAGCCGTCGTCCGCCGCCGTTCGAATCCCCCCGCCGCAATGGCCTCGTCGTGCAGGCGCAGGGTGCGGACGAGGACCGCGCGAGCCGCACGAGGGCCACGTGGGCCTCAGCCGCCAGGGCCCAGTCCAGCTGCGCCCCAACCCGCATCGCTGGCCAGCCTGCCTCCCCTCCACTGGGCCGAGCCCATGGTGAGCCCAGCTCCACCCCCCCTCTTTTTCCTTATCCGACGCTCTGGCCGTGAGATAGCTATTCAGCGCCCTTTCGTTCGTTTTTTTCCAGAAAAATCTCCAAGTCCTCAGAAATTGCTTAATATGTTGCATCTTTGCATGGTTGTAACTTTTTGTGTGGTGATCCAAATTGAGTGAATGATATGTCAAAATGATCGTGGCGTTATGCTCTTCACTTTTTTCCACTGTGCCATGCTTGTTTGACTTCATCTTGATGCCCTAATCCCTGCTGCAAGAGTGCTACTTGTTTAAAACTGCTGTTAACTATAATTTTGTTGCATGATTGTGATGCTTGTAACTATGTGCATGTTTATCCAAATGGAGCATATGATATGTCGAAATGTTCATTGTGAAGTGCTCTACATGTTGGTTGCGGTAGCATTCATGTTAGGTGCCATATTGCCATGTTAATCTCTGTTGCAAAAGTGCATGTGGCTGTTAAGTGCTGAAACTTGTTATGAGATGCTATTTTCATTTGCTCATTGCTATTGATGTGTTTGTCTTCATGCACATGTCTTTATGTTTTAGAAGCACAATCTTATGGTCTTTGCTGTGGTGCAAACCACTTTTCATGATATGCCTTGAGGTGACTTAAACAAGCTTGTAAACATGCCATGCCAATACTGTTGTTTTGTACTTAGTGGAAAAACTGCTAAGTCTGGAATTTGTTTAACCTGATGCTATGTTTGCTTGATGCCCCACTCAAATCAATGGTTGTTTTGGAGTGGCCAATGATCATTTCTTGTTGTCCATGTTATTTACTATCCATTCATGCCTTATTTTTCATATTTGGCCTGTTGTAGCTTATTTATTTCTTGCTCTCAAGTTGCTATAAATTATACCTGTCAGCTTTTTATCAGCATGTTCAATTTGGTGAAGGTTGTTGTTATTGATCCATGCCTCCTATGGAGATGCTCCAATGGAGTTGTTTTATATGCTTAGTAGAGTTGATATGCTTGTTGTTTTGTGCCTCCGAAGGCAGCATCATGATGATGTTTTCGCCTTCCCAGATTTTGACTAAGTCTGGATAATTTTATTGCAACTTCCCATGCTTGTTTAAATGTGTTCCAGCAAGATTTTGGGTGTGATTCTTCTTGTTATCATGTTTGGGTGCTGTAGCATATATTTACCTTGCTCGAAAGTTGATATGTGGATGTTAACTACATCTTTGCATTGTAACTTGTATTGCTCGTATCTTTTAGCCCGTTGCTCCGTTTTGAGTGTGCCCTATATGAAACTTGTGTGATTTTGCATGTAGAATCATTATATCCTGTTGTTTTCATGTTTGGAGTGTGTTTGCTTGATGTTTGGGTGCATCTTGCACCGTTGCCATGCTTCTCTTATTTTGCTCATATCTTCTAGGCCGTAGCTCCGAATTAAACGAACTTTATATGAAACTTGACTAGAATTTCATGTAGATCATCTTGGTGCATGTTAACTTGCTGTTTAACCACTTTAACTTAAAGTTTGTTCCGATCTGGACTAATTGCAAATTATGCTTATGAGGACTTACTGGTTTTATTATATGTTGATTCCGGCCTCATTTAAACTTGTTGGGTGATGTTGTTTTTGAGTGCTTCCTACCTTGCCATGTATTGCATCGTATATAGACTTGTCTTGCATCACACTTGGTTCAGCATCTTGTCATGTCTTGTGTGGTGTGTTTACCGTGTTTCTTGCTTCTTCTCGTTAGTGATTTTCCGTTGCGATCGTGAGGATTCGTTCGTCTTCCCGTGGTTCGTGTTCAAGGCTTCTTCTTCATCTTCTTCACGGACTCATTCTTCTTCCTTGCGGTATCTCAGGCAAGATGACCATCACCTTGGATACCTTTACTATCATTGCCTTTGCTTAGTTGTCTCGATGCTATCGTTATATGTCGCGCTACCCATCATTTATGTCAGCTTCTCCTTGTTGCCATGAAACCTCTAACCTTTGACACCTTCCTAGCAAAACCATTGTTTGGCTATGTTACCCGCTTGCTCAGCCCCTCTAGCGTTGTTAGTTGCTGGTGAAGATGAAGATCGTTCCATGTCGGAACTTGTTGTTGGAATATCACAATATATCTTATATTTATTAACACACCTATATACTGGGCATGGGTGGAAGGCGTGGCCTTTTGCTCGGTGTTTTGTTCCACTCATGCCACCTTAGGAGCCGATAAACCGGCATTATGTTCCTTGATTTTGCATTCGATACACGGTTGGGTATATGGGGACTCCTTGACACTTCGTCTTTGAATAAAACTCCTCCAGCAAGGCCCAACAATTGTTTTAATTTGCCTCATAATAATAACTTAATTAATTTACTAAATTGCATAGGGGGTCGCGTCCCCGAGGATTCTTCTACATAGCAGGGGGGGCCAGTGCCGATGGTGTTGGTCCCAAATAGGGCACTGTGCGGGACCGCCCCTTGGCAACTTGGGGTATCTGGCTCCTATACGCTTAGCTCATCCGGACGTGGCCTGAGACGAGATACGCGCGGCTAATATCAGGGTGTCGGCATGCCGGAAGGTCTTGCTGGACTTGTTTTACCATTGTCGAAATGTCTTGTGCACCGGGATTCCGAGCCTGATCGGATTGTCCCTAAGATAAGGGGTAATATTACTATTACTTCTGCTGATCGTGAGAGCTTGTGATGGGCTAAGTTGGGACACCCCTGCAGGGTTGTGATCTTTCGAAAGCCGTGCCCGCGGTTATGTGGCAGATTGGAATTTGTTAATGTCCGGTTGTAAAAAACTTGACAGAGGATCCGAAGTAAAAGACACAATTGTGTGAGTAACCGTGACTGTCTCTTTTCACTTTGAGAGGAGAACACGGTGGGGTTATGTTTGACTCGTAGGTAGTTCTGGATCTTTAGCAATCATTACTAGTTGCGACCGTTTGCGTAGATGCACATCTTATTCTTGTACTCGTAAGTTAGCCACCATATATATTGCTTAGCCGCAGCTGCAACCTCACCACTTTACCTCTCCTTACCCATTAAGCTTTGCTAGTCTTGTTACCCATGGTTATGGGATTCTTGAGTCCTCGTGGCTCACAGATACTACAACAACAATTGCAGGTACAGGTTTCCGATGACTTGATGTGAGAGCGATGTCCTTTGTGTTGGAGTTCCTTCTTCTTCTTCTTCTTCTTCTTCTTCTTCTCCAGTCTTGGGTCAAGTTCCTGGTCGGCAGCCTGGGATAGCAGATGGATGTCGTGTGCTTTTCATGTTTGCATCCGTAGTCGGATGCCTTGTATTGAGGTTGTTGTATTCATGTGACTTGTATGTATTGTTGTATCCCCCATGTATGTATGTAATGGTACGATGTAATGATATCCATGTTGGTAAGCGCCCGAAATGCGGTTGTGCCCCAATCACGTAAGTGTCACGTGATCGGGATAGGATCGCATCTTGGGCCTGACAGTGGACGTTACTATGTTTCATATCCCGATGATCAGTAGTGGTTCTTACTAGGAGTATCCGGGCTTGTGTTTATGGTATCTTTCTCATTTGGATTTCGTCCATAGTCGGACCCTGTGTTATTTGGATGATGTATGTTATTGTATTCATTGTGTGATGTGGCGAGTGTAAGCCAACTATCTTTTACAATTTCATCCCTGAATTTTACATGAGATGTGCAAAGATACCATACTTGAGATCATTCTAGTATCCGCTTATGTCTTTAAGTCGTGCCTCGACACATGGGAGACATAGTCGCATACTGGGCATTACAAGTTGGTATTAAGAGCCTTCTCCAACCTAGGAGCCCCCTGATTGTTCGAATCGCTGACGATTGAGTCTAGGCACACACACAAAATGTTTTGGGTCCTATATATATCGGAGAGTAGGATTCTTTTTAAACCAAATCACATTCATCGCTCTGGTGAGGACTCCTGACGTTGTTCTGTCTCCTCTACTCTCAAAGTTTCACCAAAAAAAATTAGGATCACGCGGGTATTGTTTGGATTGTTCCGATATCTTTATGACGAGAACATTATTCTCCATGCCTCCTGTCATTTTGGGGTTGTGGCAGTGTCCCGGGGAGTTGAGCTCCGAGGTGTTGTCGTCACAAAGGTATCGTAGCGGTTCTAGAATACCAGAGGCGACCGACATAAAAAAACTCTTCTAGGCATGTCTGGTGGTGAGATAACCCCGACGTCACCCAGTACTGGGGAGATAGTTTGGGAGTATTGCCACAGCTAGTATAGCGGATGCGTTTCGAAGGTCCGAGGTAAACAGTTTCCGAAGATGACTGGTTATGTGTTGACGGATGGATACAGCTAGATGTAGGTTTAGAGTTGAGTGCGCGGTGCTTCCCCTGTATCCCCAACACCAGATTGCATAACCGCAAAGTTTCGGGAATTAATAGGTGGGTTTCAAGTAGCGCGTAGGTAATCTTCCAACGAGTGCATGGTATGAGGTTTGGGGTTCAACATTTAGTGAAGAGGTTTCATGGGCGTTGTTCCAATTGGGAGTTGCATATTAAAGGATCCTTGGCTATGCTGATCCGGGGATTGCAAGACCCTTTGTAACACGTGCCATGGGGAATTTAGCACGAACATGTGGGACGAAACTTCTATCATGTATTTGTTCCATCTATACCTTGTTGTTTTATTTTATCTATTTTTTCTCCCAAGTGGCTTCTCGACAAGATTGTTGTACCATTAAGTTGTGGAATTCATTCGTTCATTTTGTTCGAATGTTCATTGTGAAGACTATATGTTGCAATATCTAGCCGTTGATTCAGCTTATCTATATTGCTTCAATGGCTAACGGTTGTCATCGTCTTCAGGATGGCTCCTAAGAAGGTTCCCAACCCAAACCAAGAGGGTGAAGAAGAGCGTCCTCCTGAACGTCCTCCTTCCCCTCCTCCTCCGTCTGAAGCATGGAGAGCGATTATGCAAGCAACCAACCAGAACACTCAGATGCTCATGCAAATGATGCAGAATTTCCAAGCCAATCAAGCAAACCAAGGCAATCAAGGGAACCAAGGCCAAGGAAATCTGTTCAATCAACCTCACTTTGCGACACTGAACCAATTCCTAGCAAACCAACCAAAGTCTTTCAGTTACTGTGTGGACCCGCTAGATGCTGAAGTTTGGATCACAGACATCAAGAAGTACTTTGAATGCAGTAACATAAGACCTAAGGATTATGTCAAGTTTTCCACTTTCCAACTCAAAGATCAAGCGGCTGATTGGTGGCAACAGTACAAAGACACCAGAGGTGGTCGTGAGATCTCGTGGACTGATTTCTGCAGAGATTTCCGTTCTCATCACATTCCAACCAGTGTCATTTAAGGCATGCATGACCAATTCCGTAACCTGAAGCAAGGCACCATGTCGGTCTATCAATGCAATGTCAAGTTCCAGAATCTTGCCCGTTACGCGAAGCAAGACATCCCCGATGCCAAGAGCAAGATATACCAGTTCCGAGGTGGTCTGAAAGATGAACTCCAACTTGCTCTCACCTTGTTCGAGCCGGATGAATTTGACCAAGTCTACAATATGGCTCTCAAGCAAGAGGCAGCTCACCTCAAGTGTGAAGCTTCCAAAAAGAGGATAAGAGATGATGTTCACTCCTCCTCTTCCTCTCAAGTGGTTGCCAAGCAGCAGAAGTTCTGGCTATCGCCTCCTCTAGTGCTCCGTCCTCCAAGCAACAACAAGCACTCAGGTGGTCGTGGATTCTCCCACCCACCCAACCCAAGAAACCTGTCCAAGCCTCGATTACGAGCTCCAAGACCAAGTGGTCCTTATCATCGGCCTCTTTCAGAAGTTACTTGCAACAAGTGTGCCCAGAAGGGTCACTATGCAAACAAGTGTCCCAACCCAAGGGGCCTTCCGCCTCCTGCACCTGTCAGCAATGCTATTGTCAAGCACGATCCCAAGCATGCAAGAGTGAACCTGATGAATGCAGCTCAAGTAGATAATTCTTCCGATGTGATAATTGGTAATCTTCCGGTTAACTCAATTTCTGCTAAAGTCTTGTTTGATTCGGGTGCATCATGCTCTTTCATATCTCAACCTTTTGCATCGAAGCACAATGTTGACATCAAAAGTTTACCAAGGGAGTTATCAATTGTTTCTCTGGGGAAAATAATGCATTCTAGCGTGTTTGCTCTGGATATATCTATTCATATGGGTGATTACAGTTATATGGTTTCCCCGGTTATTCTCAGTAACTCAGACATTGATCTTATTCTTGGGATGGATTGGCTATAGAAGCATGACGCTCTTATGGATTGTGCAAACAAGGAGGTCAATCTAACTCATCCTTCCGAAGACCTGATTATCTTTGCATCTCGAGATAACACAATCACGCTATTCTCTCTCAATGACAAGGGCGAGATTAATGCCATTTCTCAGATTCCGATGGTTTGTGAATATGAGGATGTATTCCCTGGAGATCTTCCAGGCATGCCTCTCAACCGTCCAAATGAATTCGTCATTGAACTTGAACGCGGTACCGAGCCAGCATGTCTGCGTCTGTACAAGCTTTCTCCTAAAGAGTTGAAGGAGCTAAAGAAACAACTCGATGAGCAAGAACGTATGGGTCTAATCAGACCAAGTACTTCTCCTTGGGTCTATGGTGTTCTATTTGTCAAGAAGAAGGATGGCACGGAACGCCTTTGCGTTGATTACCTGCCATTGAACAAGAAGACAATAAAGAATAAGTACCCGCTCCCCAATATCAATGAATTGTTCGAGCAGCTCAAAGGAGCCAAGGTTTTCTCAAAGCTCGATCTCCGAATGGGTTACCATCAGATTCACATCCATGAAGAGGATATTCCCAAGACCACATTCAAAACGAGTTATAACTCTATGAATACACGGTCATGTCTTTCGGCCTTGCAAATGCTCCACCCACTTTCTCTCGGATGATGCACTTCATATTCTACCCTTACACCAATGAATTCGTGCTCGTTTACCTCGATGATATCTTGGTATTCTCCAAGAATAAAGAAGACCATGTGAAGCACCTCCGTTTGGTCCTTGACAGGCTCCGTGAGCACCGGTTCTATGCGAAGTTCTCCAAATGTGAATTCTGGCTGGATAACGTCCTCTATCTTGGCCATATTATCTCTGTCGAGGGCATTTCTGTTAACCCCGAGAAGGTTGAAGCTATTGTCAACTGGGAACCTCCTCAGAATGTCAAACAACTCCGAAGTTTCCTCGGTCTCGCTAGCTATTGCAGAAGGTTCGTTGAGAACTTCTCCAAGATTGCCAAGCTTCCAACTTGCTGCAGAAGAATGTCAAGTACTCGTGGACTCCTGATTGTGATGTGTCATTCAAGACACTCAAAGAGAAGCTCATTTCTGCTCTGGTTCTTACTCCTTCGGATGAGTCCAAACCTTATGAAGTCTTTTGTGATGCTTCATTGCAAGGTCTTGGTGGTGCACTCATGCAAGACAAGAAGATTCTGGCATACACTTCTAGTCAGCTGAAACCAAATGAGAAGAATTACCCCACACATGATCTTGAGCTAGCAGCAGTTGTTCATGCCTTGATCACGTGGAGACACCTTCTGTTGGGCAGAAAAGTGGACATCTTCACCGATCACAAGAGCTTGAAGTACATCTTCACTCAGCCAAACCATAACCTTCACCAGACTCGTTGGGTTGAAATGATTCAAGAGTACAATCCAAGCATTGAGTATACTCCTCGCAAGGCCAATGTCATTGCAGATGCCTTGAGCAGAAAGGCGTATTGCAACAGTCTCCTTCTCAAACCGTTCCAACCTGAACTTTGTGAATCATTCAGGAAGCTCAACCTCCAAGTTCTTCCGCAAGGATTTCTTGCAAACCTTCAAGTTGCTCCTACCTTGGAAGATCAAATATGTGAGGCCTAACTAAGTGATGCTATGGTGCAGAAAGTGAAACATGGTATTGCTAAGGGTACTCCCAAGTACAAGTGCTATCGCATTGATGACAGAGACACTTTGTTCTTTGAGGACAGGATCATGGTTCCCGAAGGTGATCTTAGAAAGCTCATAATGAATGAAGCACATGACTCACTTCTCTCGATACATCTAGGAAGCTCCAAGATGTACCATGACCTCAAGCAATCATATTGGTGGACTCGCATGAAAAGGGAGATCGCCCAATTCGTGAATGAGAGTGATGTCTGCAGAAGAGTGAAGGCACATCATCAATGTCCAGTCGGACTCCTTCAACCTCTACGTATTCCCGAGTGGAAATTCGATCACATTGAGATGGATTTCGTCACCTGTTTTCCCAAGTCCAAGAAAGGAAATGATGCTATCTTTGTGGTGATTGACAAGCTAACTAAAGTGGCTCATTTTCTTCCCGTCAAAGAATCCATCAACGCAGCTCAACTGGTAGAGCTGTACACCTCCAGAATTGTCTCTTTGCATGGCATTACTCAAGTGATCTCCTCAGACCGCGGAAGCTTGTTCACTTCCAAGTTCTGGGATTCCTTTCAGTCAGCCATGGGCACAAAGATTCGCTTCAGCACTGCGTTTCACCCTCAGACTAGTGGTCAAGTTGAAAGAGTGAACCAAATCATCGTAGATATGCTCAGATCTTGTGTCATCTCCTTCGGTATGAAATGGGAAGATTGCCTTCCATTTGCCAAATTCTCCTACAACAACAGCTTCCAAGCAAGTGCAGGCAAAGCTCCTTTTTAAATCCTCCACGGCAGAAAGTGTCGTACCCCTCTCAACTGGTCCAAGACGGGTGAACGTCAACTCCTTGGAAATGATTTGATCTCAGAAGCCGAAGAAATGTGCAAAGTCATACGTGAGAATCTCAAAGCTGCACAATCGCGTCAAAAGAGTTACTATGATGGCAAGCTTGCTCCAAGATACGTGGTCCCTTTCCAGATTCTTGGCAAGAGAGGCGATCTAGCCTACCAACTCGAGCTTCCCTCCAACTTTGCAAATGTGCACGATGTGTTTCACGTGTCTCAACTCCGCAAGTGCTTCAAGACGCCTGAACGCACCATTCCTTTCGAAGAGATTGATCTTCAACAAGACTTGTCTTATCGTGAGCACCCCATTGCTATCCTTGAAGAAACTGAGCTCAAGACCCGCAACAAGTCCATCAAATTCTTAAAAGTGAAGTGGTCACACGATACCGACGGAGAAGCTACATGGGAACGTGAAGATCTTTTCCGTTCCGAGTATCCCGCCTTCTTTCAGTCCTAGATCTCGGGATGAGATCTTTTTGTAGTGGAGGAGAGTTTGTAACACCCCATATGTTATACCTTCCATATATGGCAATAAAGCTATACCATTTGATCCTTGTCCTTTCCTTGGGGGTTCTTTTTCATTTATGCAATCTCATTGTCATTGTATTGTCATTTTATTTTTCCTTTTGCATTCATGCATTACACCATCATCATCATTGCATCATGATCATCATGGCTTTTCACTTGTCTTTGTGTTTGATCCTTTCCTAGTATGCCAAGTGAGTGCTCCTTGTTATTGTTGTGTTGGTGGTGGCAAGATCATGCCCATGCTAAACCCTACCCCTTATCTTCTAGCACCACTCACTTCCCTTCTTTTCTTTTCTTTCCCATTCTTTAATTTTTGCAAGTGACTAAGCCCTTCTATTAAAAAGTCCACCTCCTCCCTACTTCTTTGGTTCCTTGACATAAGTCACTTTGCAATGCCTTGTCCCATTTTAAAATGATTTGGTCAGGTTCAAAAATGATAGAAGTTTGAACCATATTCAAACTTGTTTTATTTTTCTACCTCTGAAAATGCCCAAGTCAATTTTATAAAATAGAGCATAAATCCAGGAGCTAGGGGATATTTTACTTCTCTCCTAAGTCCTTTTCTTTTGGCCTTTGCTTTTTCATTTTCTTTTCCTGCCTGGACAAAAAGAAAAAGAAAAAGCATCCGCAGCAGCAGCGCACCCCAGCAGCACTTGGGCTCGGCCTCCCCCTCGGCCCAGCTGCCAGCGCCCGCCAGCAGCCCGCACGCGTCCCCGCTACCTTTTCTCACACGCGCCCCCGCATACCCCCCTCTGCGTGGCGCCCACGTGGCCAGGACGGGCCCACAGGTCAGCGTCTATGGACAGCCGCACACCCACCTTTTCGTCCTCCTCTCATTGTCGCCATGGGGAGCACGAGCACGGCGTCGTCGCCGCTCCGTGTTGCCCTTGCCCCTCTTTTAAGCCCCCACCTTGTCCAACCAACCCACTAGGGTTCCCTCCTCCTTCCTCGCCCGCCGCCAGGCCACTTAAGCCCCCAAATTCACCACTCCTCCGCCGTCCCGGGCGCACCAGAGAACTTGTCCTCGTCGCCGACGTGCTCTCCGGCCACCGACGCCCTGGAGATCATGTCCGTCAAGTTCCCCGTCGTCGACTACGTCACCTGCTACCTCTACGGCCCAAGGGATGCCAAGTTCGCCTACCTCCTCGTCGAGTTCCCCAGCGTCGGCCTCCATTCTTCTCCGGCGAGATTCCGTCGCCTTCGACCTCTTCGCTGCTAACCAAGCACACCTCCGTGCTTGTGGTGAGTTCGTGCACCTCCCCGGTCCCTTTTTCTCCTTGTTTGCTTCCTCTAGCTGTGCTAGCCGTGCGCACCCGAGGTCGTCACCCTCGGGCCTCATCTCCGGCGAGTGCCCTGACCACCGTAGCTCCTCCGCTAGTGTCCATCATCTTCGTCGTGTCACGTAGAGCCTACTTCGTTCTCTCGCCGCTCCGTTAGGCCCCGCAGCTATCGCGCCGTAGTTCGTCGCCACCGCCTCTGTTGCTTGCCGCCGACGATGTTGTAGTGCTCTTTAGGTCCTGCTAGTGCTTGTCGAGGGTGTGGAACTCCTCCAGGAGCACACCACATGCCTCCGCCGCCCGTTTAGGTCACCGGAGCAGCTCCGACGAGCTCCTCCGACTGGCTCTGTTTTTCCCCTCCACTATGCTTCTTCAGTTAACACTTAAGGCAACGCGCCCCTCTTCTGTCAGTCAAACGCACATAGCCCAGTGGCCTGAGCCTCTCCCTTGCAACGCGCAGACGCAGGTTCAATTCCGCGCCGGGGCTGTGGATTAGCCCCCTTTTTGCCATTTTCTGTGTCCCTGACAGTCGGCCCCACCTGTCGGCCTCTTAGCCACTCACACCCACACCGGCACCCACTCTGCCACCTCAGCTCCTCCTGGACCCACTAGTCAGCGACTAGGGTGAGCCCATGCCGTGTCAGTATATCCTTGTTTTCTTTTCTGTTTTATTGTTTTTATTTTCTTTTCTGCATTTTCTTTTGCATATTTATATCTTTTAATATATGCATCTGTTAAAAATGCTTTATATATGAAAACTGCCTAGTTTTTAGTGTAGAATTTTTATATGCAGTTTGTTGCCATGTTTAAAAACATTTAAATTTATGTTTGAATTATTTGGAGTGTAAATATGCTCAAACTTTTAAAATTCATAACTAAATAACCGTAGCTCCAAATTTGACAAACTTCAATGTATTTGGGGTGGAAAAATGTGTAGATTAGGATAGTGTTGTTACTTTGCATGTTTAACAACTTTAAAATATGACTTTCTCATATATGTCCTATTTGTGTTTATATGAATATGGGAGTTTCTGGAAATTGTTGTTTGTTCTTTCCGGCCCATTTAAAAATTCTAGCATGATGTTGTTGATCCTAGTTGCACCCCTTTCCATGTTAAACAACTTCTAAAACTTGTTGGGTGCTTGTTTAAAACAACTACATAACCACTAGTGTCTATGCTAGTTTTGTTTCCCTTTTCCTTGTGAACTTGTCCATTGCCATGTTCTTGTGCAATCTTCCTGTCCCTAGGAGTTGCATCATATCCTACCCATATCCATATGCATCTTATTTTTGCATCATGTGTTTCAGCATTGCATGATGATTGATCATTGTTCCGTGTTTGCATTGTTGTGTTGGTTAGAGCCCGATGATGATTCGGAGTTTGAGGTTCCTTTCGAGACTGAGTTTGAGGAGCAAGGTTACGATCCCTCCGTGGACTTAACAGGCAAGATGACCATTCCTCGATATCATCTCTATCTTTGCCTATGCTAGTTGTCTCATTCTTAGAAATGCCTCGTTGCCTATTCTTGTTTGTCAGCCCCCTATTGTTGCCATGAAACACTCTAACCGCCTTCCTAGCAAACTGTTGTTTGGCTAAGTACGCATCGCTCAGCCCCTCTTATAGTGTTGTTAGTTGCAGGTGAAGTTTTGAAGACTGCTCCATGATGAACTTCTTATTGGGATAACACTATATATATATATATATATATATATATATATATATATATATATATATATATATATATATATATATATATATATATATATATACCTATTAAACTAATGCACCTATATATTGGTAATGGGTGGAAGGCTAAGCCTTCTGCTTGGTGTTTTGTTCAACTCATGCCACCTTAGGAACCGATAAACCGGTGTTATGTTCCTTGATTTTTTGCGTTCCTAACACGATTGGGGTTTATGGGCCCCCTCGATAATTCGCTCTGTTTAAAGCTTTTCCAGCAAGGCCCAACTTTGGTTTTACATTTGCCTAATAACTAAAACTTGCATAGGGCATTGCAAACCCGAGTTCTTAATTAACAACCCTAGCTAGTGCTTCTCATGAGTGTTGGTCCAAACTAGGGGTTCTGCAGGGCCGCCTTGGGGAAACCCGATGTATCTGGTATTACCTGTAAAATCACCCATCCGGTCATGGCCTGAGACGAGATACGCGCGGCTACTATCAGGGTGTCGGCACGCCGGGAGGTCTTGCTGGATTAGTTTTACCTTTGTCGAAATATCTTGAGCACAGGATTCCGAGAATACTCAGGTCTTCCCACCTTGGAGTTGCGACTCCGCGGATTATGAGCTTGTGATGGGCTAAGTTGGGACACCCCTGCAGGGTTTGATCTTTCGAAAGTTGTGCCCGTGGTTATGTCGCAGATGGGAATTTGTTAATATCCGGTTGTAGATAGCTTGTCACCACACTCATTAGAATACACTACCTGTGTGAGTAACCGTGATGGTCTCTTTTCGAAGGGCTTCGGAAAGTGAACACGGTGGGGTTATGCTTGACCGTGAGTAGCTAGGATCACTTCTTGATCAACTTGGCGATCGTTGGCACTTGTTCTCATCTCGTTCTAAACTCGTAAGCTAGTGTTTAGTGCTTGTTGCAAACCCTTTGTTTACCCTTCCACACCTAAGGCTTTGGTTGTTTTGATACCCGGGAATGGGATTGCTGAGTCCTTTGTGGCTCACAGATTCAACACACACCAGATGTAGGTACCGCTGACAACAATCAAGGAGATGGATCAGAACTTCAGTGGGAGTTCGATGAAGAGCATGGACGTTACTATGTTTCATATCCCGATGATCAGTAGTGGTTCTTACTAGGATGATCCGGGCTTGTGTTTATGGTATATTTCTTGTTTCGATTTTTTTCGTAGTCGGACCCTGTGTTATTTGGATGATGTATGTTAATGTATTCATTATGTGACGTGGCGAGTGTAAGCCAACTATCTTTTACAATTTCATCCCTGAATTTTACATGAGATGTGCAAAGATAGCATACTTGAGCTCATTCTAGTATGCGCTTATGTCTTTAAGTCGCGCCTCAACACGTGGGAGACAAAGTCGGCTACTGGGCATTACAGAAGCGGCTCGGGCCGACATTATGTGTACGCTTACGCGAGACTTGTTTCACCGTTACGAGCACTCATTGCTTAAAGGTGACTGGCGGGTGTCTGTCTCTCTCACTTTAGCTGAATCAAGTATGGCTACGCCCGGCCGAAGGTTAAAACAACACATACTTGACGAAAAATCGTTGTGGTTTTTATATGCGTAGGTAAGAACGGTTCTTGCTAAGCCCGTAACAGCCACGTAATACTTGCAACAACAAACTAGAGGACGTCTAACTTGTTTTTGCAGGGCATGTTGTGATGTGATGGTCAAGACATGATGAGTTATACGTTATTGTATGAGATGATCATGTTTTGTAAAGTTATCTGCTACTGGCAGGAGCCATATGGTTGTCGCTTTATTGTATGAAATACAGTCGCCATGTAATTGCTTTACTTTATCACTAAGCGGTAGCGATAGTCGTGGAAGCAATAGTTGGCGAGACGGCAACGATGTTATGATGGAGATCAAGGTGTCACGCCGGTGACGATGGTGATCATGACGATGCCTTGGAGATGAAGATCAGAAGTACAAGATTATGATGGCCATATCATGTCACATATTTTGATTGCATGTTATGTTTATCTTATTATGCTTCTTATTTTCCTTAGTACGACGGTAGCATTATAAGATGATCCCTAACAAAATTTCAAGGTACAAGTGTTCTCCCTGTGTATGCACCGTTGCGAAAGTTCGTCGTGCCGAGACACCACGTGATGATCGAGTGTCATAAGCTCTACGTTCACATACAATGGGTGTAAGCCAGTTTTGCATAAGTAGAAAACTCGGGTTAAACTTGACGAGCCTAGCATGTACAGACATGGCCTCGGAACAATGGAGACCGAAAAGTCGAGCGTGAATCATATAGTAGATATGATCAACATAAGATGTTCACCATTGAATACTACTCCATCTCACATGATGATCGGACATGGTTTAGTTGATTTGGATCACGTGATCATTTAGATGACCAGAGGGATGTCTATCTAAGTGGGAGTTCTTTAGTAATATGATTAATTGAACTTTAATTTATCATGAACTTAGTCCTAGTAGTAATAGCATATCTATGTAGATCAATAGCTCGTGATGTAGCTCCCCGTTTATTTTATATGTTCCTATAGAAATATAAGTTGAAAGATGTTAGTAGCAATGATGCGGACTAGGTCTGTGATCTAAGGATTATCCTCATTCCTGCACAGAAGTATTATGTCCTTAATGCACCGCTAGGTGACGAACCTATTGCAGGAGCATATGCAGACGTTATGAACGTTTGACAAGCTCGGTATGATGACTACTTGATAGTTTAGTGCGCCATGCTTTACGGCTTATAACCGGTACTTCAAAAACATTTTGAACGCCACTGAGCATATGAGATGTTCCAAGAGTTGAAATTAGTATTTCATACTCATGCCCGTGTCGAGAGGTATGAGACCTCTGACAGTACTTTGCCTAGAAGACGGAGGAGAATAGCTCAACCAGTGAGCATGTGCTCAGATTGTCTGGGTACTACAATTGCTTGAATCAAGTGGGAGTTAATCTTCCTGATAAGATAGTAATTGACAAAGTTCTCTAGTCACTATCACCAAGTTGGTAGAACTTCGTGATGAACTATAATACGCATGGGATGACGAAAGTAATTCCCGAGCTCTTTGCGACACTGAAATCGACGAAGGTAGAAATCAAGAAAGAACATCAAGTGTTCATGGTTAAGGACCACTTGTTTCAAGTAAAGGGGCAAAGGAATAGAAGGGGAACTTCAAGAAGAATGAAAAAGAGAGTTGTCACTCCCATGAAGAAACCCAAAGCTAAACTCAAGCCTAAAACTAAGTGCTTCTACTGCAAAGGAAATGGTCACTGGAAGTGGATCTGCCCTAGATACTTGGCAGATAAGAAGGATGGCAAAGTGAACAAAGGTATATTTGATATACAGATTATTGATGTGTACTTTACTAGTGTTCATAGCAACCCTTGGGTATTTGATACCGGTTCAGTTGCTAAAATTAGTAACTTGAAATGAGAGTTGCAGAATGAACATAGACTAGTTAAAGGTGAAGTGATGATGTGTGTTGGAAGTGGTTCCAAGATTGATATGATGATCATCGCACACACCCTATACTTTCAGGATTAGTGCAGGACCTAAATAAATGTTATTTGGCATTTGCATTGAGCATGAATATGATTTGATCATGTTTGTTGCAATACTGTTATTCATTTAAAGTCATAGAATGTTTGTTATTATGTTTACATGAATAAAGCATTCAATGGTCATACACCCAATGAAAATAGTTTGTTGGATCTCGATCGTAGTGATACACATATTCAGAATATTGAAGCCAAAATATGCAAGGTTAATGATGATAGTGCAACTTATTTGTGGCACTGTCGTTTAGGTCATATTGGTGTAAAGCGCATGAAGAAACTCCATAGTGATGGACTTTTGGAATCACTTGGTGCTTGCGAACCATGCCTCATGGGCAAGATAACTAAAACTCCGTTCTCTTGAACAATGGAGCGAGCAACTGATTTATTGGAAATCATACATACTGATGTATGTGGACCGATGAGTGTTGAGGCTCGCGGCGAGTATCGTTATTTCCTGACCTTCACTGATGATTTGAGCAGATATGGGTATATCTACTTGATGAAACACAAGTATGAAACATTTGAAAAAGTTCAAAGAATTTAAGAGTGAAGTAGAGAATCATCGTAACAAGAAAATAAAGTTTCTACGATCTGATCGTGGAGGCGATTATTTGATTTACGAGTTTGGTCTTCATTTAAAACAATATGGAATAGTTTCATAACACACGCCACCCGGAACACCACATCGTAATGGTGTGTCCGGATGTCGTAACCATACTTTATTAGATATGGTGTGATCTATGATGTCTCTTACCGATTTACCACTATCATGTTGGGTTATGCATTAGAGACAGCTACATTCAAGTTAAATAAGGGCACCATCTAAATCCGTTGAGACGACACCTTATGAACTGTGGTTTGGCAAGAAACCAAAGTTGTTGTTTCTTAAAGTTTGGGGCTGCGATGCTTATGTGAAAAAGCTTCAACCTGATAAGCTCAATCCCAAGTCAAAGAAATGTTTCTTCATAGGATACCCAAAGGAGACTATTGGGTACACCTTCTATCACAGATCCGAAGGCAAGATATTCGTTGCTAAGAATGGATCCTTTCTACAGAAGGAGTTTCTCTTGAAAGAAGTGAGTGCGAAGAAAGTAGAACTTGATGAGGTAATTGTACCTTCTCTCGATTTGGATAGTAGTACATCACAGAAACTAGTTCCGGTGATTCCTAATGGACTTCGGATCAAGCTACTACTGAACTTCGTAGATCAACTAGAGTACGTTTTACACCAGAGTGGTACGGGAACCCAGTTCTGGAAGTCATCTTACTAGACCATGATGAACCTACGAACTATGAGGAAGCGATGATGAGCCCAGATTCTGCAAAATGGCTTGAGGCCATGAAATCTGAGATGGGATCCATGTATGGGAACAAAGTGTGGACTTTGGTTGACTTGCTCGATGATCGGCAAGCCATCAAAAATAAATGGATCTTCAAGAGGAAGACCGACGCTGACGGTAATGTTACTATTTACAAAGCTCGACTTGTTGCAAAAGTTTTTTTTGACAAGTTCAAGTAGTTGACTACGATGAGATTTTCCCACCCGTAGCGATGCTTAAGTCTGTCTGAATCATGTTAGCAATTGGCGCATTTTATGAAATTTGGCAAGTGGATAACAAAACTACGTTCTTTAATGGATTTATTAAAGAAGAGTTGTATATGATGCAACCAGAAGGTTTTGTCAATCCTAAAGGTGCTAACAAAATGTGCAAGCTCCAGCGATCTATCTATGGACTGGTGCAAGCATCTCAGAGTTGGAATATACGCTTTGATAAGTTGATCAAAGCATATAGTTTTATACAGACTTGCGGTGAAGCCAGTATTTACAAGAAAGTGAGTGGGAGCACTACAGCCTTTCTGATAAGTATATGTGAATGACATATTGTCGATCGGAAATGATGTAGAATTTTTTGGAAAGCACAAAGGAGTGTTTGAAAGAAGTTTTTCAAAGAAAGACCTCAATGAAGATGCTTACATATTAAGCATGAAGATCTATAGAGATAGATCAAGACGCTTGGTACATTTTTTCAATGAGTACATACCTTGACAAGTTTTTTTAAGTAGTTCAAAATGGAACAGTCAAAGAAAGAGTTCTTGCCTGTGTTGCAAGGTATGAAGTTGAGTAAGACTCAAAACCCGACCACGGCAGAAGATAGAGAAAGAATGAGAGTCATTCCCTATGCCTCAGCCATAGGCTCTTTAAAGTATGCCATGTTGTGTACCAAACCTGTTGTGTACCTTGCCATAAGTTTGGCAAGGAGGTACAAAAGCGATCCAGGAGTAGATCACTGGACAGTGGTCAAAATTATCCTTAGTTGCTAGATGGCTAAGGAAATATTTCTCGGTTATGGAGTTGATAAAGCGTTCGTCCTAAAGAGTTACGTCGATGCAAGCTTTTACATCGATCTGGATGACTCTGAGTCTCGATCTGGATACATATTGAAAGTAGGAGCATTAAGCTAGAGCAGCTCAGTGTAGAGCATTGTAGACATAGAAATTTGCAAAATATATACGAATCTGAATGTGGAAGACACATTGACTAAACCTCTCTCACAAGCAAAACATGATCACACCTTAGTACTCTTTGGGTGTTAATTACATGGAGATGTGAACTAGATTACTGACTCTAGTAAACATTTTTGGGTATTGGTCACATGGCGATGTGAACTATAAAGTGTTAAGTCACATGGTGATGTGAACTATTGGTGTTAATCACATAGTGGGAGCCTGAAGGAAATATGCCCTAAAGGCAATAATAAAGTTATTATTTATTTCCTTATATCATGATAAATGTTTATTATTCATGCTAGAATTGTATTAACCAGAAACTAAGTACATGTGTGAATACATAGACAAAAAAGAGTGTCCCCAGTATGCCTCTACTACACTAGCTCATTGATCAAAGATGGTTATGTTTCCCAGCCATAGACATGAGTTGTCATTTGATCAACGGGGTCACATCATTAGGATAATGATGTGACGAACAAGACCCATCCGTTAGCTTAGCACTATGATCGTTTAGTTTTACTGCTATTGCTTTCTTCATGACTTATACATGTTCCTATGAGTATGAGATTATGCCCGAATACCGTAGGAACACCTTGTGTGCTATCAAACATCACAACGTAACTGGGTTATCATAAAGATGCTCTACAGGTGTGTGACGCCCGAGACCGACGTCCCAGAAGATTCCAGAAGCTTCCCGAAGATTCCAGACGTTCCGGGTTGCCCGTGTGGTTCTTTTGTGCTTGTGTTTTTATTTTTTTTGCATTGCATCATGTCATCATGCCATCATGTCACATTTTATTTTGCATCTCAACCTAAATAATCCGTGTGGACCTTCGGTCCATTTAAATCGAGGGAAGATGACTTCTCTTTATAACATATAAAAGTCTCTCATTATTTTAGGGAGCTATATTTAAATATTCCCTTTGTTGGAATTCACCGTAACACACTTGCATAAATTCCCCATTGTCTTTTCCACTTCGAGCTTCTCTTTCCAAACCTTGCCTAATTCTTTTCCGTTGTTTCGAGGTTCCTCCAAAAATTTGAACATTTTTGGACACCTCAATAATCTCGTCTTAGTTCAAACCTATTTGAATTAAATTCAAATATGTTTGAATTATTTCCCGTCCTTGCCTTTTGTATTTTTCTCCGGTCGTGCTCATTTTTACGAGCCCGGGAAAAATAACCTTTGACCTAATTCTTGCCTAACCCCCCTCCTCTTTTTCTTTTTCCTCTCTTTTGTTTTTATTTGTTTCTGCTAAGAGATATAAAAGAAGAGGCAGCCAGCTCCTAGACCTGCTGGGCCGGCATCTTCTCCTCCCAGCCGGCCCAAGTCTCCCTCCTCCTTTCCATCTCTCCCTGGCCTTCCTCTCCCAGGCCCAGCTGGCCCATACCGTCCCAAACCCTAGCGCTATCTCTCCTCTCCCTCTCCCCCTGTGCGACCGCAGCTCCCTCTCGATGCCTCCCAGCCGCCGCCACTCCCTCTCCCTCGCTCACCTCTCTGCCCCGACCCCCTCGATCTCCTCTCGCTCTCTGGCTCCCTTCAGCCCGCACCAGCGTTCCCTTGCGGCCTCGCCTGGCCCCAGCGCCGCGGCCAGAAGCTGGCGCCCCAGGCCGGCCAGGAGCCGCCGTCCTCCGGCGTTCTCTTCCTGCCCGCGAGCCGGCCGAGCGCCCTCCCGCGCGAGCTCGCCTCTGCGCCCCGTCCCGGCCTCGTTCGTCAAGGCAGTGGCCGCGTGCCTGGCGCCCTGCTCCCTCCGTTCTTCGATCCCTCGGCCCCGTCCTCCACGCGCCAGTGCGCCCCGACGCAGCAGCAGCGCCGGCCCCGCGGCCTCCCATCTCCTCCCCGTCCTCAGGCTCGCCCCGCAGCTGCGGCCGGCTGGAGCACTGCCGCGCTGCCTGGGCCCGCCGGCCAGTGCGCCCCGACGCCCCGTGCGGCCCCCTCTCGAGGCCTGCAGCGCCCCCTTCCATCGCCTCTCCCGCGCCCGACGGCCTCCCTCCGTCTCCATCCTCCTTGCTGCCGCCGCCATGGAGTTCCGCGGATCCTCCTCTGCCCGTCCAGTGCGCCCGGCCTCCTCCTCCCGTGGAAAGGAGCTGCTGCCGTGGCCTCGTCTCAGTGCTGTCCCTGTTGTGTTTGCTCCTGTTTTGCGATTGTTGTGTTGCCTTGCTGTATTTTTTTTGGACAGATGACCGTGTACGGCGAACCGACCAAGTACCTCGACGAACCGATCATCTACGGAAAACGAGCTCCGTGTACATCTACGACCCCGTGTACAACTACGACATGAACGACCGAACGAATCGACGACCGAACATCTACGGGAAGGCGAGCTCGTGAACGGCTACGGAGCAAGTACCTCTACATCCGTGTACGACTACGTGAACGAGTACCACGACGCCGTCGAACGCCAAGTACATCTACGTGAACCGACAAGTACCACTACATGTACAAGTACCTCGTCGCCCGGAGCACTCATGACCGACAAGTACCACGACGGCCCGAACGTCTACCGTCGCCCGAACGTCTACCGTCGCCCGAACGACTACCGCCGCCCGAACGTCTACTTCCCTCTACGACCGTGTACAACTACTTCCCTCTACTACGGCTACTTCCTCGACGCTCTCGAACCGTCCCGAAACGAGTGTTTCGAAGGTATAACCCCGAGACGTGACCCGTGTGATGCATGCTTGCTTGTGTTGTATGTAATGTCTCCCTTGTGTGTGCTCGTGCCCGTTCCGACCTTTTGTTGAGCTCCTCGGTTGCCTCGTCGCCGACCCGTGGGAACCCGGCAACGGGATCACCCCACCTCTTTCATCTCGTTTGACTCGCTCACACCGCCATCTTACCTTTTGCACCGGACTCTCAACGAGTTACCGGTACCGATATGTTGCCATGCTTCATTTTCGGATCGTTGCCGTGGCACCCTTCTTCCACCACGGTGACAATACTTCTTGTCTCTTTTAAGTCAACCTGTTAATAAAATTGCATAAACTTGATCATGTCATCCGCATCATGTTAACAACCTTGAATGTTAATTGTTGTTTGCTTATAATTATTAAACATGCTCATGGGGATTTTCCGGACCTGTTGTTGTTATTTCCGGCCTCATTTAAAATGTCTTAATAGTGTAGTTTCTTTATGCTTCACCTTGTTGCCATGTTAACAAACACTTAATCCTGTCTTGTAAATAATGAGAGTCAACTAAATAATTAAATTGTGGTGTTTCGTCAATATGCAACTCGTTGCATATTGATCTCCACTTAACTTGTAGTATTTGTTTGTGCACTTTGCCATGCCATGCATATTTAAACCGGACATGCATCATACTTGTTTGTGCATCGTATGCCTTGTTTATGTTTTGTGTGTTTACCGTGTTGTTTGCTTCTTTCCGGTTTGCTTCTCTTGTTAGCTTCGGTTCCGTTCCGGAGTTGTGAGGTTCCGCTCGACTGTTGCTCCGTCTTCTTCTTGGATCCGTTCTTCTCCCTTGTGGAATCCCAGGCAAGATGACCGAACCCGGATACCATTACTATCTTTGCCTATTGCTAGTAGTCTCGATCTTTAGTTTTGCCTCGATGCCCATGTCTTCTTGTCAGCCTCCTATTTGTAACCATTGCCATGTTTAACCACCCTACCTACGCAAACCGTTGCTTGGCTAAGTACGCTTCGCTCAGCCCCTCTTATAGCATTGTTAGTTGCAGGTGAAGATTGAAGATGCTTGCTTCATGTTGAAGTTTGGTTGGGTTATATCACACTATATATATGCTTAAAAATAAAATCATCTATATACTGGCAGGGTGGAAGGCTAAGCCTTTTGCTTGGTGTTTTGTTCCACTCTTGCCGTTAGGAACCGTATAAACCGGTGTTATGTTCCTTGATTATGCGTTCCTAACACGGTTGGGGTGTATGGGACCCCCTTGATAAACCGCTAAGTGCTAAGTCTTTTCCAGCAAGTCCCAACATTTGGTACTATTTGCCCATAATAACAACTTAATTAATTAATTAAATTTGCATAGAGGGTCGCTCCCTCGAGGATCCTTTATTTCTACATAGCAGGGGGGGCCAGTGCCGATGGTGTTGGTCCCAAACGGGGAACCTGCGGGAACCACCACGGGGAAACTCGAGGTTTGGGTCCTGTAGCTTGTCCCATCCGGTCGTGGCCTGAGGCGAGATACGCGCGGCTACTATCAGGGTGTCGGCACGCCGGGAGGATTTGCTGGATTAGCCTTACCTTAGTTCGGTTTAACTTGAGCACGGGATTCCGAGAATACTCGGGTCTTCCCAACTATGGAGTTGCGACTCCGCGGATCGTGGGCTTGTGATGGGCCAAGTTGGAACACCCCTGCAGGGTTTGAACTTTCGAAAGCCGTGCCCGCGGTTATGTGGCAGATGGGAGCTTGTTAATTCCGGTTGTAGATAACTTGACACAATGTTTCTAATACACTACCAGCGTGTGTACCGTGACTGTCAATTTCCGAATAGGGATTCGGGAGTTGAACACGGTGGGGTTATGTTTGACCGGCTTTAGTTAGGATCACTTCGTGATCATCTTTCGCCCGTTGCACTTCTCTTCTCGCTCTCTTTTACGTAAGTTAGTGCTAGTTGCTGCTGCAGACTCTCGTTTGTTTTCCTTCACCTCATATTCTTTCTTCAGCCTTATCCTCTCCCAAGGCTTAAATAGTCTTGTTACCCGGGAACGGGATTGCTGAGTCCTCTGTGGCTCACAGTTACTTCACCACACCAGTTGCAGGTTCAGCCGAGTTCGATGCAGGAGCTGGTTCAGTGCTTCACCAGGAGCTCGTTGAAGAGTTTGACCGTTTGCTTGTGACGTTTCGATGTTCAGTAGTGGTTTCTACTAGGATTCGATCCTGACCTGTGGCTTTTGTTGTTTTGGTATCTTTCTTTTGGTTCTTCGCCCGTAGTCGGGTTGTGATGTTTTGTATGATGATTGCTTATGTAATGTATTGTGTGAAGTGGCAAGTGTAAGCCAACTATCTCCTTTTGCTTTTTAATCCCTCTTTTTCGTGAGTTGTGCAAAGATACCAAACTTGAGATCATTCTAGGATGGACTTATGCCTTTAAGTCGTGCCTCGACACGTAGGAGGTATAACTCCATCCTGGGCATTACAAGGTGTCTCCGAAAGTGTTCGTGGTGTTGGCATAGATCAAGAATATGATTTGTCACTCCGAGTGTCGGAGAGGTATCTCTGGGCCCTCTCGGTAATGCACATCATAATAAGCCTTGCAAGCAAAATGACTAATGAGTTAGTCACGAAATGATGTATTACGGAATGAGTAAAGAGACTTGACGTTAACGAGATTGAACTAGGTATTGAGATACCGACGATCGAATCTCTGGCAAGTAACATACCGATGACAAAGGGAACAACGTATGTTGTTATGCGATTTGACCGATAAAGATCTTCGTAGAATATGTAGGAGCCAGTATGAGCATCCAAGTTCCGGTATTGGTTATTTACCGGAGATGAGCCTCGGTCATGTCTACATAGTTCTCGAACCCGTAGGGTCCGCACGCTTAACGTTTGATGATGATCGGTATTATGAGTTTATGAGTTTTGATGTACTAAAGGTAGTTTGGAGTCCCGGATGAGATCACGGACATGATGAGGAGTCTCGGAATGTCCGAGACATAAAGATTGATATATTGGACTACTTTATTTGGACACCGAAAGTGTTCCAGCAAGGTTTCAGATTAAACAGGGGTGCCGGGGGGGGGGTTACCGGAACCCCCCGGGGAAGTATTGGGCCCTAGTGGGTTTTAGGGGAGAGAGAGGGCAGCAGCCCAGGAGGTGGCGCGCCCCCTCCCAAGGGGAGTCCGAATTGGACTAAGGGAGGGGGGCGCGGCCCCCTCTTTCCCTCTCCCTCTCCCTCTCTTTCCTTCCCCCTCTCTCCCTCTTGGTGGACTCCTACTAGGAATAGGATTGGAATCCTATTCCTAGTAGGAGTGGCCCTCTAGGGCGCGCCATAAGGCCTGGCCGCACCTCCCCCCTTGCTCCTTTATGTACGGGAGCCGGGGGCACCCAAAGACACACAAGTTGATCAGTTGATCTCTCCCAACCGTATGCGGTGCCCCCCCTCCACAAAAACACACCTCTGTCATATCGTTGCAACGCTTAGGCGAAGCCCTGCGACGGTAACTTCATCATCTCTGTCACCACACCACCGTGCTAACGAAACTCTCCTGTGAGGTTCTACTGGATCAAGAGCTCGTGGGACTTCATAAAGCTGAACGTGTGCTGAACGCGGAGGCTCCGTACTTTCGGTGCTTGATCAGTTGGATCGCAAAGAAGTTCGACTACATCAACCGCGTCACTAGACGCTTCCGCTTCCGCTCTACGAGGGTATGTAGACACACTCTCCCTGCTCAGTGCTATGCTTCTAATAGATAGATCTTGCGTGATCGTAGGATTTTTTTTTTGAAATACTACATTCCCCAATAGTTCTTCGCTTCGAAAGTTATCTGGAGAGCCGAACACGACCTCCAATGTTAAAGAGCCCGTGCAGCGGGCTTCTGTGCCCGATATCACTCCTTTAAAGGTCTTGCTGCTTGGCTTGATTCTTGACGGGTCTATCCCCATCTTGCGGATAGTGTCCTAGTATATCAGATTGAGATTACTGCCGCCGTCCATAAGGACTCGAGTGAGATGGTATCCATCGATTACTGCATCGAGCACTAAGGCAGCCGAACCCCCGTGACGGATACTAGTCGGATGATCCCTGCGATCAAAGGTGACCATACAGGCTGACCATGGGTTGAATTTGGGGGTAACAGGCTCAACGGCATAGACATCTCGGAGTGCGTGCTTGCGCTCCCTCTTTGGCATAGATCATGTTCACTGTTTTGATCTCCGGTGGAAATTTCTTCTGTCCCCCTGTGTTCGGCTGGCGAGGTTCATCCTCGTCTTCGCTCTGAGGTCCCTTTCCCTTGTGTTCGGCGTTGAGCTTGCCGGCCTGCTTGAAGACCCAACAACTACAGTTGGTATGGTTCGCAGGTTTAGCCGGGGTGCCATGGATCTGGCAGGGCCTGTCTAATATTTTCTCCATGCTAGATGGACTATCTTTGTTGCCTTTAAATGGCTTCTTCCATTGACCGGGTCTGGAGCCATTGAATCCGGCGTTTACCGCTGTATCATCTGGGCTGCCAGCATTGTTTCGACATTTGTTTTTGTTACATCGTGGCTTTCCATTGCCGTCCCTGGGTTCGGATGTGCCAGGGTCGCTGGTGCTGCTACGAGCTAACCATCTATCCTCGCCCGCGCAAAAACGGGTCATGAGTGTAGTTAGGGCTGCCATTATCCTCGACTTTTCTTGGCCGAGGTGTCTAGCTAGCCATTCATCCCGGACACTGTGCTTGAAGGCCGCTATGGCTTCGGCGTCCGAACAGTCGACGATTTGGTTCTTCTTAGTGAGAAACGGATTCCAAAGCTTACTGGCTGACTCCCCGGGTTGTTGGATTATGTAACTTAGATCGTCAGCATCCGGGGGCCGGACATAGGTCCCTTGAAAATTGGCCCGAAAAGCATCCTCAAGTTCTTCCCAACTTCCAATGGAGTTTTCTCGGAGGCTGTTCAGCTAGTGCCGAGCTGGTCCTTTCAGCTTGAGGGGTAAGTATTTGTTGGCGTGGAGATCATCTCCATGAGCCATGTGGATGTGAAGAATAATGTCTTCTATCCAGACCGCAGGATCCATCATTCTGTCATACACCTCGATATTTATGGGGTTAAACCCTGCTGGAAATTCGTGATCCAGCACCTCATCGGTGAAGCACAGAGGTTGTGGGGCACCCCTGTATTTTGCTATGTCATGGCGTAGGTATGACGGTTGTGATGTTCGGTATTGGCTCCGAACTGGTATATGACCTGTACATTTGGCTTGATAACCATCATTCCGTGTGGGAGCACGGTCCCTGGATCCGTAGATGGATCTAGTCTTGCCAGCCTTTTTGTTCAGGTCCTCACGTAGATCGTGTTTCTGGCCCTGAGTCGTGGCCTCCTTTCCTTTACGGGGAGGGGGTGCGGTCTTGTGTACGCCATTGTTAGCCACTCTGTCCCGTCCACGAGGTGGTCGGCCCGGCTTATCGGTGGTATTTTTCTTCGGCGGTATAGGCGCAATAGCCTCGTCGTCGAATTCGGCAGCAGTTTACGCTTAGGAAAGATCTTTGTTTGGTGATTGCAGCCATATTTTTCCTCAGCGTCTAGCACTTCATTCCATCTATCATTGAGCATGTCATGTGCGGCTTAAAGCCGCTACTACTGCTTTTTCAGGCTCCTTGCAGTGGCAATAAGCCTCCGATGGAAGCGCTTTTGTTCTAAGGGTTCTTCTGGGACGATGAATTCGTCGTCGCCCAGGCTAACATCCTCTTCGGAGACAGGTTGATAATTGTTGTCTTCGGCATCACTGTGATCAACAGCAGTCCCGTACTATGTTCGCCGTCCTCTCGCTCGTCGTGCTCCATCGCTAGATCTGCGTGGTCATCGGCTTGGTCCGGATTATCACCGTCGTCGGTGACAGTGTTTCTATCTTTCACTTTACGGGATCGAGATTGGCGCTTCTTACACCGATGCTTGGGAGGTTCATCAACAGGCTTATCCTGTTTGGGATCATTATCGTCGTCGTCCTCCTTCTCTTTATGTGTGTCCACCATATATACATCGTATGAGGACATAGCCGTCCATCGCCCGGTTACGGGCGGGTTTTGGTCTAGATCTGCTTCGGCTTCGAGGTCCATCCCTTCGAAGTCTTTGGAAGCATAGTCTAGTAGATCGGTTAAATCTTCGACCGTGGCTACAAAGTGGGTGGTGGGTGGGAAGCGAAATTCTCCACCATCAGCCTCCAGTTCAAACCGGATATAATTCGGCTGCGAGTCCCCTGCTAAAGGGAGGGATTTTAATGAGTTTAGTACATCGCCTAAAGGTGAGTGCCGGAAGATATCTGCGGAGCTGAATTCGACGACACGTGCCTGATCAAGCTCGAAGGACGAAGATGCACATGGTTCGCAACCTGTAGCCGGAGACGAGTTCGAAGTTCTGGTAACACAGATCCCGCTCAATGTTGGGTCTGCGTGCGGCTCCAGCACCACAGAGTCTGCAGCTTCCGTGGTGGGGTTGAGCTTCCCAACCTCGGGTGACGCGATCTGCTCCGGATCTAGGGGCAGAGCAGTTACATGTGCTATCCCCTGGATGTGGTCCCATGACCGATTTAGGTCTTTTTCATTGTGGTGGCAGGGAGCGGTTTCCATGGGCTTGAATCCGTTGAAGATCAAGTCTCCGCGGATATCAGCAATGTAGTTCAGGCTTCCAAACCTGACCTGATTGCCAGGGTTGTAACTCTCAACCTGCTCGAGGTGGCCTTCTGTGTTTGCATGGAGCATGAAGCCACCGAACACAAAAATTTGGCCGGGAGGGAAGATCTCCTCGGCGGTGGTGTCGTCGTTGTTGACGAAGCGATCCATCTGTCCTTCGGTCAACAACATAGCGGAACTCTCAATGAAAGCACGAATGCCGGTGTCAAAACTGGCGGATCTCGGGTAGGGGGTCCCGAACTATGCGTTTGTGGATCGATGGCAATAGGAGGCTGGGGACACAATGTTTACCCAGGTTCGGGCCCTCTCGATCAAGGTAAAACCCTACTCCTGCTTGATTGATATTGATGAATATGTGTTACAAGAGTTGATCTACCACGAGATCGTAATGGCTAAACCCTAGAAGTCTAACCTGGGTGATTGCTATGAATCAGCTATTGTTGTTCAGCCTGGACTAAACCCTCCAGTTTATATATGCACCGGAGGGCCCTAGGGTTTGTACATAACCATCTTGCAGAGGAAGGAAAGATTACACCCGAACCTAAAACCTGCCATTATACGCACACAGGAGTCCTATCTGGATACGAGAGACGATCTTCATCAATGATCTTCACGGCCCACCAGTCTGGCCCACAACGAGTTATCCATCAACTTGAGGATCCCTCAATCTTGGACTCCCTCACTACTCATAAGGCGCGGCTATCGGGCCCTGCCTGACAGCCACCCTTTTGTACAGGCCTTGCCAAAGTGGCATGTAACCCCTTGTACAAAGCCAGGCGCATACCCTGAGCAACAGGAAATAAACAAAGCGCTTATAGGGGGCGACAAGTTGCATGCATGCACATGCATATCATGAGCATCTCATGTCCATGTAGATGAGATTGCATTTTGCATCACCGTCATCTACATAAATGATAGGTTCCCACCAAGGACTTGGGTCCCCAAGATGAGATGAGAAGAGAAGCCAACGTTGCAATCTCCGGCAAGCCATACAGATAAGTTCTCCCCTTTTATCTATACATGTTCTGTAAGAACTTGTGCATAAGAAAACCTCACTACCTTTCTAAACTTAGGTGCTCCCATCCTTTGACTCGAACACTGCTTCAGTTAGGATGGTCGCAATAGCCTTTGTTGAGAAAGGGTTGGCAGGGGGCTAGTCCCTCTTCACGTCTTATGGCCGGCAATGGCTCCGCGGCAACAAGACTAAGGGTACCGGCAAGGTAGCTTGCTGGGAGAAAACTTGTTTACTTGGAAGTATAGAGGCATTCCACCTCTACATTGACACGTCACATGCACAAGTCCCTAGTAGGATTTATCTTTTTCATTAATATGCTGATCAACAGGTTCAAAACTTACAGAACATAGACATGGATAAAAGAGAGTACATTTGTTTGAATTAAAATTTGGTAATTGCCTAAAAATTTAAGATTGAAAAAAGATAAGTGACCGTTTATGCCCTTTGTCGTTCCTTTCCCCGTAGGCACTGCGGCAAGAGGTGAAGAGCGCGAAAAGCGAGGCCACACAGAAGCCCAACCTGACCCCATCGGGCTCCAAGAGAGGTAGCCTGACCAGGGGCTGGATGGCGTAGACGAAGGTGGTGGCGGAGGGATCGGCGGAGACGGCCCGCCAAGCACCACCACAAAGGCCAGCAGGACATGGCGAGGCTGGCGGAGCTGGAGCCCGCGAGGAAGCTTGCCGAGGTCCAGCTAGAAGACTACTAGAGGTGCAGATGGTGGTGTCGTGGCCTAACGAAGACGGTGGGACCAGCACTCGGCCGGAGTCAGGGTCATCGCCCTCCCGGTCAACGCCGTCGTCCTCGCCGTCACTGTCCTCTCGACACTATCGCTCGAGGAGGAGCTTTCATCGTCGGTCAAGCTCTCCACGAAGCACCCTAAGCGATCACCTGAGCTCCCGAAGACCTTGACGGAGAGGAAACTGTCCTCCATTAATTTGAAGTGGAGGACGTGCCCCTCCAACAAGCTATGGGCACGACCAAAGGTTTTCCAGCCTCGACGAAAGTACATGACATGGGGAGCTAGGAAGTCAACATCAACCCGTATGCCGCCGTTTCCGCAGCCCCTCATGTGCAGCCTCAAAGATCATGGTTATTCGAGATCCATCGCCCTCACAAACAGAGTAGGGAGGTGGAGGCAGACGAGCGGGGGCTTGTACAGCCTAATGACGAATTCCAAAGGCGGTCCCCAACATGTCCTTCCAGCAGGAAGGGGCAACCAGCGGAGGCATAACCGGAGCACCGCCTCGTCCTCCTCGGCCCCGAGCGCCACGATGACCTCCACCTCGCCCCCTCCCGCCTCCTCTACCAGCGGGCTCCACCCCCGCATCGTCAGAGCAAGGATGGAGGCGATGTCCGGCAGAAGTTCTCATTGCCGCTGGAGCAGGGTCGGAACCGCGCCCCCTTGCCATGGTAAGCAAGAACTACTTCAGGTATAAGGAGAAGTGAGGGGTGTGGGCGAACACCTTGCCCCTCCCCCTTTTATATGCTAGCGAGGAGGGGAAGGGCGAAATTACCATGCATGGACGGCCGCCCCTTTAGGCCAATCTGGCTTCCCTCACGCCATTAATGGCTCGGGAAATCAAGGCCGGCCCACTACTCCAATCTGCGGCGCCTGACTCCCTGCCACAAAACTCACTTACGTGCTCTGCATAACCTCCACCAACCATGCGCAATGCATACCGGACACGTGGCTGGAGTTTTGGAAGCAGGAACGGTAGTGGGGTGGTAGTTACCACCCCGTAAAGGTGGGGCGAATGCTCCACGAATAGTGGCCCATTACCCCCCATGCGTTAAAGTCACTCACGGGCCATTATAGAGAATGGCCCCACCAAAATTGGCGTTACGCGACGCGCGGAGATGCAGAAGCCGGCCCGAGCTCAAGATCACGAAGAAGCAAAGGAGATCTCAAGGGAGGCAAGCCCTTCCCGCACCTCTGCATGTGCACTGGTTAGAGTCTACCCCGGCGACACCAAGCGGCGCGACCGTTCCAGGCTCAGGGGCTTCTGTTGGTCCAATGAACCCTCGGTCTATTGCCCTAAACTGTGCACATGCCCGAGGACAAGTTCACCACATCAACACCAGATCAAGACTCGAAGGGATCAGTCCCTCGAAGAACCAGGAAGCTGGTCGAAGGGATCAAGAGAATCAAGACCAGCTGACGGGGCAAGACATGACCGGAAGAAGAGCCCTCCTTGTCGGGCATGCGAGCCTGGCGGGGTGGGATCGCCCCGGAAACGAGCCTCTAACATCGCCCCGGCAGGCCTGTCTGGGGCTCGCAGAGGCAAACCACCACCTCACATTGATGCCCGTCGTCAATCAGTGTGGTGCCAAGCTCCTAAGAGGCTCAATGGCAGCCCACTTCCACATGGCATCCATTTCCTACGGAAAGAACCTGCAAACGACACTCGTCCTGTGACGTGTCAAGCAAGCAGGCGCGACGCTGGCTAAATAGCCCCGCAAGGCCTGCCGAGCGAGCTTTGATGTGACACTGAGTGGCGCATTTAATGCGCTCTGTCATGCCTACAGAGTTAGGTATGATAACACTGTTTGCTATCTAATCAGCCTAGAAAGTCTGATTTGACACTATGGTGACCCCTTAATCTATAAAAGGAGGCCCATTGCAAATGTAGAAACGAGTCAGCCATTAGAACCCCCACACTCATACGCGCGCGACCACTCGCCCCAAGGCGACCTTGCCGGGCAAGAGCGTCGTGCTGATTTCCACCATTCCACCATCAATCCACCAAAGCAGGAGTAGGGTTTTACACCTCGCGGTGGCCTGAACCTGGGTAAAAACTACCTGTGTGATCTCTGTCATGCTGCGCCACGCTCTCCGCTCTTTGTGCAACGTGCCCATCCCCCCGCCGAACCAAAAAGGGACCCATGTCCCATAGATGGCCGAGGTTTTCCCGCGACATGCATTGACGACTCGGTCATGCTGGCATGAGGAACTTGCATACGCTTGTTAAGAAGAAGCACATCATTGGTATTGAGGGTGTCAAATTCCTCAAAGAACATATTTGTGGGGCTTGCGAAGCTGGAAATATGACAAAATCCAAGCATCCCTCAAAGACTATCATGACTACCACTCGTCCTTTTGAATTGCTTCACATGGACCTCTTTGGCCCCACTCATTATTCAGCACTAACAAATGCAGCATCTCTATATGGCTTTGTTATTGTTGATGATTATTCTCATTACACGTGGGTGCATATCATCACATTTAAACATGAAGTGCAAGAAATATTCAAGTAGTTTACCTCAAGGGCCTTGACGAATTTCAATGTGAATATCAAGCATATCCGGAGTGACAATGGGACCGAGTTCAGGAATACTGGTCCTGATGACTGTGAACTTGGTATTACTCATGAGTTATCTGCCCCATACACTCCTCAGCAGAATGGCATCGTGGAGCGCAAGAACGGGACTCTTGTTGAGATGGCTTGCACTGCTTGATGAATACAAGACCCCTCTTCATTTCTGGCATGAGGCTATTAATACTGCATGCCACATCATCAACTGGGTATACCTCCACAAACTTCTCAGGAAAACCTCATATGAACTCCTCGCTGACAAGAAACTCAATGTGAGTTATTTCAAAGTCTTCGGTGCTAAATGTTGGATTAGAGATCCTCATCACGGTTCTAAATTTGTACTGAAAGCACATGAAGGTTTTATGCCTGGTTACGGAAATGACTCGCACACCTACAAAGTCTTCAACACCCATAATCACAAGGTTGTTGAAACTGTAGATGAGCGGTTCGATGAAACTAACGGCTCGCATAAAGAGCACCTGCCTCCTGTGTAAGATGAAATACCTCCTAAGGAATCCATTAAGCACAAGACTACTGAGGAGATCATACCCACTGAAGAACCTGCTGAAGAAGCCATTCCAGACCATGAAGAAAATCATACTGGTGCACCTGAAGAAACTATTGATGAAGAAAATTCTCAGCCAAACCAAAGTCGTCAACCTGCTCATCCTCGAGTGGCAAAAGAAGTGACATCAGCGCACCAGGTCCTCTCACATGCTCAAAAGCTTCACACTTATCTACCTTTTGTGGGCACTTTGCTTTTGTCTCTATCTCGGAGCCCACAAAAGTTGATGAGGCATTTTTGGAACCTGAGTGGATTCAAGCTATGCAAGAAGAATTGCATCAATTCAAGCTCAACAATGTGTGGGAACAAGTCAAGCGACCAGATCCTCGCAAGCACAATGTCATAGGTACCAAGTGGATCTATCGCAACAAGCAAGACGAAAATGGCCTAGTGGTGAGGAATAAGGCTCGTCTTGTAGCTCAAGGCTACACACAGGTTGAGGGAATTGACTTCGATGAAACTTTTGCACCCGTTGCTAGACTTGAAGCTATTCGCATATTGCTTGCTTATGCTAACCATCATAATATCATCTTATATCAAATGGATGTGAAAAGTGCATTCCTCAATGGTAATCTTGAGGAAGAAGTATATGTCACTCAACCCCCAGGTTTTGAAGATCCTAAACGTCCTGACAAAGTCTTAAGACTCAACAAGGCCATTTATGGCCTCAAGCAAGCCCCTCGGGCGTGCTATGATACTCTGAAGGAATTCCTCATGCAGAAAGGCTTCAAATCCGGTTGACTTGACCCAACTCTTTTTCACCAAAACTTATGATGGTGAATTATTCGTGTGCCAAATCTATGTGGACGATATTATCTTTGGCAGTACTAACAAATGTTACAGTGACGAATTTGCCTACATGAGAGTGAAGAATATCAAATGTCTATGATGGGAGAATTGAAATTCTTCTTATGTCGTCAAATTCGTCAACAATGCAATGGTATCTTCATTTCTCAAGACAAATACCACAAGGATGTACTGAGGAAATTCGGCATGCAAGATTGCAAAGGCGTCAAAATCCCTATGCCCACAAATGGCTATCTCTGCACCGACAAAAATGGTAAAGATTTCGATCACAAGGTATATCGCTCCATGATTGGCTCTTTATTGTATATATGTGCATCTAGGCCAGATATTATGCTTAGTGCTTGCATGTGTGCCCGTTTTCAAGCTACACCGAACGAATCACACCATAAGGCTGTGAAGCATATTCTTCGATATCTAGCTCACACACCAATAGTTGGATTATGGTATCCCAAGGGCTCGGTTTTTTATTTTGTTGGATATTCTGACTCTGACTATGTTGGTGATGGAGTCGGTCACAAGTCAACATCAGGCACATGTCATTTCCTCAGACTATCCTTAGTATGTTGGTCCTCGAAGAAGCAGAACTGTGTATCACTCTCTACTGCTAAAGCTGAGTACATTGTTGTTGGTTCATGATGTGCTCAATTATTGTGGATGAAGCAAACCCTCAAGGACTATGGCATCAACATGAACAATGTGCCTCTCTACTGCGACAATGAGAGTGCCCTCAAGATTGCTCACAACCCAGTTCAGAACTCAAAGACAAAGCACATCCAGATTCATCATCATTTTCCTCATGACCATGTGTTCAAGGGCGACATCTCCGTCTACCACGTGAAGACTGAAGAACAGCTGACAGATATCTTCACAAAGCCCTTAGATGAAAAGAGATTTTCAAGTTGCGTTGTGAGCAAAATATCTTAGAATCTTCGAATGTTATTTGAAAGGACACACATCCTAACACTTTTGCAAAATTGATAACTTAGATGTGTTAGACTGTATATTGTATAAGAGCTTCTGTACGTGACCGTATATTGTAACGTGTATAAGTTCTATCCCTATATATATAAAGAGCCACACCCATATTAGGGTGTCATGCAGTTTCACTAAACATATTGTTTAACATGGTATCGTATTAGAACTACTAGGGAAAACCTTATACACAGGAGCTTACTGGTAGCGCTTTTCAAAAGGAAACGCTGCTACTACTTATCAGTAGCGCTTGGACGTAGAAAGCGCTACTACTATGCACTTACCAGTAGCGCTGTAGTTATAAAACACGCTAATACTATAATTTCCAGACCGTTGCCGGCAGGCCAAGCATACTAGTAGCGCTCGTATGTAAAAAGAGCTACTGTTACTATACATAGCAATAGCGCTTTCCTACGACCAGCGTTACTGCTAAGTTCAGCCCCTTCCTACATATGACCAAAGTTTAGTCCCACCTCGCTGCGCAAACAGAATTTTTACCACCTTAAATATGGTGCTTCCCAAACTATCACAACCAATCGGTCTTCATTGAACTATATGTGTAGGATTTGTGGCTGCAATAGGAGTCCTCGCCGGTTCCTAAACCGGACAGGACTCCTATTGACAATTTAAATTCTACACAAAAAGATCTATGATGATCAACGAAATTTTAAATTTGATACTTTTAGCCATAGTAGTAGTGCTCGTTCCACAAAAATGCTACTGCTAATGTACATAGCAGTAGCGCTTATTTCAGAGGAGCGCTAGTGCTATGTACACTAGCAGTAGCGTGTTTTGTGTTCCAGCGCTACTACTAGGTGTGCCTTATCCACCCGGCCGCGCGCGTCCCTCACTCTCCCTCACACACTCTCACTCGCCGCCGTAGTCGCACATCGCCTGCCGTCGCTGTCGTCGCCCGCCGTTGCCGCCGACGCCCTCAAGGTATTTGCCTCCCTCGCTCCTCCTCCTCCAGCCGCCCTCCTCTCTCCCTCCTTCCACGGACCTCCTCTCTCCTCCCTTTCCACCGGCGCCCCCCTCCTCCTCCCTCTTCGCCGGCATCCTCCTCCTCCTCCCTCTCCGGCGGCCCCCTCTTCCTCTCCTCCTCCCTC
>LR738711.1:293665055-293712078 GCA_902687465.1 Secale cereale
CCTCATCCTCCTTCCTCCGCGTCTTGGCCTCCTCCCACCTCCTCCTCATTCCTCCTCCTCCTAGCCTCCTCCCACCTCCTCCTCCCCCTTTTTGTAAATAGCTTTTAGGTTTTGTTAAATGTAGATTTTTGTTTTTAGTAAATGTTGGTTTTTAGTATATTTTGTTTTTAGAAAATTTGAATAAGTAATTTCAAGAGAATAAGTAAATGTAGGTCTTTTGAATAGAAAAGGAAATTTTTAGAAATTTTGAATAAGTAAATTTGAATAGAATAAAATATGAAATTGACAAAAATAAGTAAATGTAGGTCTTTTGAATAGAATAGGAAAAAATTTAAAAAATTTGAATTAGTAAATTTGAGTAGAATAGGAAATTATAAGTAAATTTGAATAGACTAATTAAATGAAGCTTATGGAGTTTCACTAAGTCCTAAGATGACGATAATAATGTTTTTGTTTATATTTTGTTTTTGCAGAAATCAAGGAGCCCCTGCATCATCCCGCCATCGTCCCTGTCACCGACCCCCTCCGACCTCGATCGAGGTGAGACCAGCCACCCCATGTTGTTAATTTAATTTAAGTATTTTAGGTGTCTAATCTTAGAATAATGTAGTATGAAGCCTAGTTATGATCGAATCATGTTCAAAATGTAGGTTTCTAATTAGGTGTAGTTAATAGAATTCAGGTGTTTTAGGTGTCACATTTGTTGTTACTTTTTAGTTAAAACTATTATTCCCTCATCAACGTCGACGATGCCTATCATGCATCCTCATCATCGACTCGGTGGAGGAGGCCTGCTTGATCAGAGGGCCCATGTCCGGGACTGGGCTCCATCGGGCTGGTACTGGGAGGTGCTACCTTCCAGGGGGCACAGCTTGGTGAGGAGTCAGCCCGTCGTTGACCCGACCCTTTGGTGGCGGTCGCGTGGGCCAGTGATGGTGCGGAGGCTTGAGGACCCCCCGGGAGGTGGTACCTCATCGTGTGAGCAAGGAGGACGAGCATGTCCATCACTACATGGTTGCGTTGGAGGGCAGGTTCTCCAATACGTGGCAGGTTCTTCAGGGATCTCACTGGAGCTATGATCATGTGATGGTTCCTTCTCTTTGGGTGTCCACCGCCCGCGCCGATACCCGTTGTTCGCTAGGATTTTAGCTGTATTAGTGATGTTATATGTATGATACTATTCGAGATGTATTAGTGATAATATTCGACGACGTACAGATGAAAGAGATGATTTAATTTTGCTTATTGAATGCATGCTAATTTGAATACTAATTTATTTTACGATTTGGTTTTGCTTATTGAATCCTCAAATTGCAAAACTACTCCATCAAGTTTGAATGCTCATATGATGTAGATATAAACATGTATATCTTGTGTTGCTCAAATAGGATATATGCTTGCCCAAGTGGCCGGCCATGTTTGCAGGTTACACCTCCTATAGTGTCCTATGTTTAGCGGGAGTGTTGATTAATTTCCATTCCGAAAAATTTCAGGCGCTCGATATGTCCTTTTTTAGCAAAGTTCATGCTGGATTTTTCCGTGAATTCTGGCATGACTTGTGCTAGAATATGTTGGAAATATCAAGTGGCCTGAATATTTAGGTTTTTTAGTACATATATTTAATTGTACAAGTTTAATATTTGAATTAGGAACATAGGAAATGCCGTACTCGGACGATGAAAGTCTCCCAGGAAATATTCCCGAGTGTGACTGGTGCCACGACGACGGAGGTTTGTGCGACAGGCCTCACCTGGACGAAGATCGGTGCTTCAACATTAAGCTCGAGGAAATCTTTGATGTTGAAACGGTACGCAACGACAACAAGTATTTTTTTGTAATTAAGCAAGACTTCAACTATTTCAACGTGTAATTTTCATCTTTTACAAATCGACTAGCTTATCCCATGCCATGCAAGACGCTATGTCTTGGAGAGGATGGGTTTTGAAGACCATGAAAGTATGGAAACAAAGAAAATTCACCTAAGGACCCATCATGGTATGGATTTTGAAAGAAATATGTACAACTTTGAGAGTGTAACCCATTTTGGTTGCAAAAAATGGGAAGCGGTTTGCAAGATGTATGGTTTTATGAGGGTATGCTTGTCACCATGGATCTTCGTGATCCTGACATCGACCAAGACAATATGGACATTTGGGTCCTTGTTGATACGCTTCCAATTCTACCGCTATGTGAGTTTCTCAAACATAGTTATTAACTAATTTATATTGTTTATTTCAAAATAGTTGATAGCTTATTTTCATTGATAGCTTATTTTCATTGTTCAAAAAATGTGCGGAAGATGGTAGACAAAACCTACTACACCGATGGCTCTGAGTTAACTTGTTAGGAGAAAAATCATCTGATTGCATTTTGTACTGATCTTGAGAATTACAATATCTATTCTCAAACTCCTCCACATTATGGTGAATACGTGCCACTAGTGCACGTGTTGAACCACGGTAACATCCATGGAGATTCCATGGTAAGATTTTTTACTATAACGACATCTGTGCATCTTTTTCATAAATTCTTTTAAAACTTAAGTACATTGCTAACTACAAAGTTATTACTATGTTTTTCAACAGAAAATCCCGAAGGATTGTGTGCCTCATCTGATGTTTCAGAATGGTCGCCTTAATGTTTTGAACATACTGCCAGGTCATCCTACGAATCTCACATGTCCATATCGGATTTCTAAAACCAGTGAAGGCATGGTAATCAAAGAATGGAAAAAATGTATGGACAGTCATAAGGAGGTTCTGGGAAGCAACATTGTGTGAAAGGCAAGAATTGGAGATAGGATAATCTCCATTCTCCAGAATGCAGAGTCAGGGCCTATCTTGTTTTATGCTATTTTATCTAAGAGAAGGTAGTAGGTCCTAGTAAATAATACTCATGATTATGTGCTAAGAATAACTAAGTAGGATTGGTTAGATGACTATGATGATGATGTGGTATCGATTAGAAGTTGTATGATCGATGATGATGAGTATGACTTGTTATTATGATACCAATGATGAGTTATTTATTATTATGATCGATGATGCATGATGCTAAGTTGTTATATGAGCATGATGAGTTATTATATATATTAGTAGGTGAAATGAACATGGATTAGATTCAAGTGGAGCCAACATGTGGTGCACATCGAAAGTACTACTAATCCAAACAAGTTCAAGTTTGGATTAGAGTAGTACTTTCGACATGCACCACATGTTGCCTCTACTTGAATCTACTCCACGTTTATTTCACCCACTGTTATATATAATAGGTAATCATGGTCATAAAATCATATGATGAAAGTATTGTATATAAAATCACCCAATGAAAATAAGCTGTATTTTTAAAAATACAGCAAAAGTTAGCAGCAGCACTTTTTAGAACAAGCGCTACTGCTAACTAGGCATAGCAGTAGCACTCCCATTCCAGCGCTACTGCTACTAGTTAGCTGTAGCGCCTTATTAGTAGTAGCGCTGGTACCAGTGCTACTACTAGCTATAAAACAAGCGCTACTACTAGGGTTTTCCCTAGTAGTGTAGGTTTACAATTCACTGCTTCCATCCTACCGATCGCATCGATGGCCTCCGCACCGCCGCCGTCGCCACCTTGATCTCCTCCTGCCCTGACTGCCGCTTCAGCCTCCGCCCCGCCACCGGTGCACTATAGCACTTCCCCGCTTCCCCCGCATGGCTACGCGTACGGCGCCGTGATGCAACCCGGCGCATCATCCGCAGGGCCTTACGCCATGCAGCAAGTCTATGCCCCGCCGCCCCTGCATGGTTATGCGTATGGAGCCCTGCAACCAGACGCATTGCTTGAGGTGCCAACAGGTGCAACGCCAGCATGGCCTCATGGCGCGACGCCCGCAGGGCCTCACGGCGGGGGAGCGGCAATGCGGCACTACACGCCTGTGCCTACAGCTGCGTCTAGTACGTTGTCTGCATATAGGGCACCAACGATCTACGATGGGTACCAGTCGGCTCCTTCGATCGCACCGTACTACGGTGCGCCTGCTCAGTCCTATGGTGTTTCCTCGGTATCGTATCCTCTGCCAACTGTGGCTCCTTTGACGGAGCCGGTCCATGTCTCTCCGACGCCTGGTGGTGGTCCGCATCAGGGCTACTATGTGCCGCCTCGCCAGATCATGGCGTTGCTGCTACACCGTTCTACTTTGCGCATCCCATCCCAATGAAATTAATGACGGACAACTACCTGTCGTGGCGTGCTCAGGTCTTGCCGCTTCTCTGTAGTCGTTACTTGGAGGGGTTTGTTGATGGCACTTTGCCGTGCCCACCACCGTACCATCCAGGGCATCATGCGTGGGTGGCTCGGGATCAGGCATTCTCTCTGCCATCCAGTCCTCTCTTACGGAGGGGGTCTCGTCGCTGGTCAACTTCGCAGCTATGTCTCGGGACGCGTGGACGGCCCTTCATACCATCTTTGCTTCGCAGTCTTAGGTGTGGGCTCACGGCATCCACACTGTGCTTGGGGAGGTGAAGCTTCATGATCTCACCGTCACCGACTACTTCAACAAGGTAACGGGTATGGCTGACACACTTGCCTCCATTGGCAAGGAGCTTGGTCCAGAGGAGTTCACCTCCTATGTTCTCAACAGACTAAGTGACGACTATGATAATTTGGTGGAGAATATCAATGGTCGTGACACTCCCATTTAGTGGCGTGAGTTGTATGCGCGTCTCCTTGCTATGGAACAGTGCACTCCAAGTGATCAAGTTGTGACCAAAGAAGACAACATAGCCCCCCGCTGGTCGCCGGTCATCCAGGCTCCCAGCCCAATCAGCATCAGAGAACACCGTGAGAGCACTCAAGGAGGTAGACCGAAGATTCAAACCATAGGAGATAGTATGAGAGAGATAACGTAGTATGCGCTTCACAGCTGACCAGTGTGAAGTCCGAGGAGCATGAAGATACTAGCACATACGGTTTACCGCATACAAGATGTCTGGCCATGTGATAGTCAAGTAATGCAACCCACCATAAATACTGCAGTACTCTGTAGCATCATCTAAAGGAAGCAAGGCACCATCCAAGGCTGATAACAGAACAGTCCCAGACATAAGGGTGGTAGCATGCTTGCACTACAAAATACCTGCACATCGTAGCAAGTCCAAGGAATACTTATGTTGAGTGAGAGTCAGGCCAGCAGGAGACCGTGAAACCTCCAGACCAAGGAAGTAATGGAGATCACCTAGATCCTTGACAGCAAAATGACCACTTAGAGCAGACAGCAGACGATCAACAACAATCACTGAGGAGCTAATAAGAATAATGTCATCAACATAAACCAGCAGGTACATAGTAACCTCAGGACGATGGAACATGAACAGAGATGTGTCAGCAGTGGACGGAGCAAACCCAAGACGTCGAAGAACCAAGCCAAGTCGGGCATACCATGCACGAGGAGCGTACTTAAGTCCATAAAGCGCCTTATCAAGATGACACAAATCATGTGGATGAGCAGGATCAACAAAACCCGGAGGTTTCCACATGTAGACCTCTTCCTCCAGGACCCCATGGAGGAAAGCATTCTAGACATCAAGCTGACACAGAGACCACCCTTTGGCAACAGCCAAGGATAGAAGCAAGCGAATGGTGGTAGGTTGACTACTGGACTGAAGGTGTGACGCCCGAAGACCGATGCTCCAGAAGACTTCCAGATGTTCCCGGTTTTCTCGCGTGTTTTAGTTGTGCTTGCTCTATTTATTTTTGCATTGCATCATAGCATCATGCCATCATGTCATAATTCTTTTTCTTTTCAACTAAATAAATTGTGTGGACCTTCGGTCCATTTAAATCGAGGGAACGATGACTTCTCTATATAACATATCCTCCTAATATTTAGGGAGCTATAATAAAATATTCCAATGCCTTGGAATCACCGTAACACACTTGCAAATATTCCTCATATTCTTTTTCTACTTCAATTTTGACTCTGTAACCTTGTCTATAATTCTTAACCGTTTTATCGAGGCTCCTCCAAAAATTCGAACATTTTTGGACACTTCGAAAACCAAGTCTTAATTCAAACCCATTTGACGTAAATTCAAATATGTTTGAATTATATCTCGATCATGCCGCTTCTATTTTTCTCGGATTACGCTCATTTTTATGAGCCCGAGAAAATTACCCTCATGTGTAAATTCTTTCCCTAGGTGTCCTTTTCTTTTCCTCTCTCTTTAGTTCTCTGTTTTGTTTATTTTTTAGAGAGAGAGGGGCAGAGAGTCTAGCCGCAACCCTCTTCTCAGGCCGGCCCATCTGTAGGCCTAGGCCCATCTCCCTGCAGCTAGGCCGGCCGCACCATCTGGCCCAAGGCCAGCCTCTCTCCCCGCAGCCCGCTTCCCTCCTCCTAACACTAGCCCGCACCCCGCTCGTTCCCCTCCATCTCTCCCTCGCTCGTGCGCTCCCTCGCACCGCCATCTCTCTGTCGCGCATTTCCCTGCCTTTCCCTCGACCCCGAGCCCTGCAGCGAGTGCCTCCCCTCGCTCCCTCTCCCTTCTTCTACGCGTCGCCCGACCGCATCGTGCCCTCCCATCGCTCGAGCACTGCCGCCGCGCCGTCCTTCTCCCCCAGCTGCGCCTCCCCGTCGGCTTTCCGCTTCGCCGGGCCACAGGCGCGGCGCCCTTGCTAAAAGCCGTGCCGTCGCCGCCGCGCCATGGCGCCAGGCGCACTGCACCACCACGTCGCTCCTTGAAGCCACCGCGCTGGGATGCACGCGCGCGTGTCGCCGGAGTCCTCAGTGCCGCCGTCCTTGTGTTGCATCGCCGCCGCTGCCGGATCTTGCCTCCTCCGCCCGGCCCCGTGAAGCTCTTCCCTGACTGATGTTGCGTTGCTCTTCGGTGAGAAAACAAGGACGCCAAGCCCTGCATCGACTCGTTGCTGCCCTGCCTCCTTGCTGCCCGGCGAGCTTCGCCTGATCTCACCATGGCCGTGACCGAGACCACCATCCCTTTGTTGCTATTGTTGTTTCGCCAAGGACCTCGGAGGCGCCAAGTTCATCACCGTGTATGTCTACGAACCGTGTACCCCTACGTCAACGACGATCCCGACAAGTACCACTACGACTCGACAAGTACCTCAACGCTCGACGCCCGAACGACTACCTTCGATGAAGAAACATGTACGACTACCCTCGAAGACCCGTGGAGACGCCAAGTACCACTACGTGCTTGTACCACTACCGTCGCCCCGAAGAAGTTCGATTCGTTAAGTTCCACGACACGATAACGTGAACGACTACAAAACGTGTACCACGACCCGCGAGTACCACTACTTCCTCTACGACCTCGAACCCCCCCAAAACGAATGCTTCGAAGGTATACCCCGAGTCGAATGCCGATGTGGTGAACGAATGCTTGTTGTGTTGTATAAGATGTATCGAATGTTTGCATCGTGTCCGTTGTGCCCTCGTTTGCCTTGGTGGCAACCCGTGGGAACCCGGTGACGGGATTACCCCACCTTTCATCTTGTTCGACTTGCTCACGCCACCTTTCTTTTGCACCGGTCTCTCGACGAGTTACCGGTACCGATATGTTGCGTGGCATCATTTTCGGATTTGCCGCCGTGGCCCCTTTCTTTCCACCACAGTGACAAATACTTCATATCTCTTCATGTTAACATTTTACTAAAAATTTGCATAAAACTTGATCATGTCATCCGCATCATGTTAACAACATTAAAATGTGTGAATCGTTGTTTGCATAAAAATTGCTAAACATGCATATGGGGATTTTCCGGAATTGTTGTTGTAGTTTCCGGCCTCATTTATACTTGTTGACTTGTGTTGTTTTTGAGTGCTTCCTACCTTGCCATGTATTGCTTCCTATATAGACTTGTCTTGCATCATACCTTGCCATGTATTGCATCATATATAGACTTGTGTTGTTTTCATGTGCTTCCTACCTTGCCATGCATTGCTTATTGTATAGACTTGTTGTGCATCATATGTAGACTTGTCTTGCATCCTACTTGGTTGAGCATATTGTCATGTTGCTTGTGTTGTTTTTCTGTGCTTCCTACCTTGCCATGTATTGCTTCCTGTATAGACTTGTCTTGCATCATACCTTGCCATGTATTGCATCATGTATAGACTTGTGTTGTTTTTATGTGCTTCCTACCGTGCCATGTTTTGCTTCCTGTATAGACTTGTGGTGCATCCTATATAGAACTGTCTTGCATCATACTTGGATGTGCATCGTATGCCATGTTTATGCTTGCGTCTTTACCGGGTTGCTTGTTTCTTTCCGGTTTGCTTCCCTCGTTAGCTTCGGGTTCGTTCCGGAGTTGTGAGGATTGTCGACTACTTCATGGACCCGTTCTTCTCCCTTGCGGAATCCCAGGCAAGATGATCATACCCTTGGATACCTTTACTACCATTGCCATGCTTAGTTGTGTCGATGCTATCGTTACATGTCGCGCCAATCATCTTTTATATCAGCCTCTCCTTGTTGCCATGAAACCTCTAACCTTTTGACACCTTCCTAGCAAACCGTTGTGTGGGTATGTTACCCGCTTGCTCAACCCCTCTTATAGCGTTGTTAGTTGCAGGTGAAGATGAAGATCGCTCCATGTTGGAACTTGTTGTTGGAATATCACAATATGTCTTATATATATTAACACAAATATATACTGGGCATGGGTGGAAGGCTTGGCCTTTTGCTCGGTGTTTTGTTCCACTCATGCCACCTTAGGAGCCGATAAACCGGCATTATGTTCCTTGATTTTGCGTTCCTTACACGGTTGGGTATATGGGGACCCCTTGACACTTCGTCTTTGAATAAAATTCTTCCAGCAAGGCCCAACATTGGTTTTTAATTTGCCTCATAATAACCACTTAATTAATTAATTAAATTTGCATATGGGGTCGCGCACTCGGGATTCTTTTCTACATAGCAGGGGGGGCTAGTGCTGATGGTGTTGGTCCCAAACGGGGGTCCTGCAGGTCCACCTTGGGGAAACCCGAGGGCTGGTTTTACCTGTAGCATCGCCCATCCAGACGTGGCCTGAGATGAGATACGTGCGGCTACTATCAGGGTGTCGGCACGCCGGGAGGTCATGCTGGACTTGTTTTACCATTGTCGAAATGTCTTGTGCACCGGGATGCCGAGCCTGATTGGATTTCCCTAAGATAAGGGGTGATGATATTATATTTATCACTTCAGCTGATCGTGAGAGCTTGTGATGGGCTAAGTTGGGACACCCCTGCAGGGTTATGATCTTTCGAAAGCCGTGCCCGCGGTTATGTGGCAGATTGGATTTTGTTAATGTTCGATTGTAGAAAACTTGATAGAGGATCCGAAGTAAAACACACAACTGTGTGAGTAACCGTGACTATCTCTTTTCACTTTGAGAAGAGAACACGGTGGGATTATGTTTGACTCGTAGGTAGTTCAGGATCTTTAGCGATCACTACTAGTTTGCGACCGTTTGCGTAGATGCTCATCTTATTCTTGTACTCGTAAGCTAGCCACCATATTATGCTTAGCCGCTGCTGCAACCTCGCCACTTTACCTCCTCCTACCCATAAATCTTTGCTAGTCTTGATACCCATGGTTATAGGATTGTTGAGTCCTCGTGGCTCATAGATACTACAACACCAGATGCAGGTTCAACCGAGATTGATGCAGGAGATGGGTCAGAACTCCACCGGGAGTTTGATGAAGAGCGTGGCCGTATGCTTGTTACATTTTCGACGATCAGTAGTGGCTTCTACTAGGGGCGATTCAGACCTGTGGCTTAATGTTTTGGGTATCTTTCATTTGGATCTTCGCCTGTAGTCGAGTTGTGATGTTTTGGATGATGTTTTTCTTATGTCATGTATTGTGTGACGTGGCGAGTGTAAGCCAACTATCCTTTTGCAATTTCATCCCTATTTTTACATGAGTCGTGAAAAGATACCAAACTTGAGATCATTCCAAAATGGGCTTATACCTTTAAGTCGTGCCTCGACACGTAGGAGGTATAGTCCCATCCTGGGCATTACAAGTTGGTACAGATCCTTCTCCGACCTAGGAGCCCCCACAGTTTGATCGAATCATTGACGGTTGAGTCTAGGCACACACTTGAAAATGTTTTGAGTCCTATATATATATCGGAGAGTAGGATTTCTTTATCTCCTCATCTCTTTTCACTCTGGTGAGGACTCCTGACGATTACTTGTCTCTTCTACTCTCAAAATTTCACAATTTTTTTTAGGATCACGCGAGTATTGTTTGGATTGTTCCGATGTCTTTGTGACGAGAACATTGTTCTCGATGCCTCCTGTCATTTAGGGGTTGTGGCAGTGTCCCGGGGAGTTGAGCTACGAGGTGTTGTCGTCACAAATATATTGCAGCAGTGCTGGAATACTTAAGACGGCCGACATAAAAAACTCTCCTATGCGGTTAGTGGCAAGATAACCCCGACATCACCCAGTATTAGGGAGGTAGTTCGGGAGTATTGCCATAGCTTGTATAGCAGATGCGTTTCGAAGGTCCGAGGTAAACGGTTTCCGGAAACAACTGGTTATGTGTTGAAGGATGGATACAGCTGGATGTAAGATTAGAGTTGAGTGCGCGATGCTTCCCCTGTATCCCCAACACCTGATTGCATAACTGGAAACTTTTGGAAATTAATAGGTGGGTTCATCTAGTAGTTCGTAGGCATTCTTCCAACGAATGCATGATATTGAGTTCGGGGTTCTACATTGAGTGAAGTGGTTTTATGGGCGTTGTTCCAATTAGGAGTTGCATCTTAAAGGGTCCTTGGCTATGCTGATCCGGGGATTGTAAAACCCTTTTGTAACACGTTCCATGAGCTTTCAGCACGAATATGTCGAATGAAGCTTCTCTCTTGTATTTGTTCTATCTGCTCCTTGTTGATTTTATTTACCTTTTGTTCTCCCAACTGGCTTCTCGACAAGTTAATGTACCTACGGAATTCATTCGTTCAATTCTCTGTTCAGATGATATTGTGAAGATTATGTTGCAACATATCTATCCTTTGTTTTGATTTGATTCTGGTATTCGAGTTGCTTCAATGTAAAATGTTGATTCCATACCTTTCCTAATTGGTGTTCTCATATTTCTATGGGAGTGCTAATTCTTCTTGACCATCGAGATTTTCATGTTAATCCTTTTTCAACCGGTGTGCCTTCTCTTCAAGTTATTCCATACGGACGCCGTTGAGAAATCTGATGATTTGTATGTTTCATTCATCCCAAGTTGTCTTTGTTTTCCCCACCCTCCCACCCTTCTTCTTCTTGGAGCCAGAATACTTAATCAAGTATCCATTTTATTCATGTGATATTTCTTCATTCATTTCCTTCAATGTTCTTATCCGGTGATTTATCGTGAAGATAATCGAGAGCTTCAAGTTCATCATTGTTAATTCTAACATTCTTCTCCGGTGGACTAAATCCAAGCTTTCGTATTGATCATATCTGTGCCTCTTGTTTCACATGTTTTCCAATGTGGAAATTTCTTATCCGAAGGCTCTCTTATTTATTCAACTCTCTAATTCTTATCCGGAGTGTACAAGGCTTGCCAGAAGATTCACATTTTCATTTTTAATTCATTCAAGCTTTTTGAGGATTGTCATCTTATTCAAGCCATTTAATTCAACCGGTGCAATATCTCTTAAGTAATCAGTTCTCCAGTGTTTCTTTTGAGTGGGCCCTAACCCACAGGTTTTTCCCAAGATCTTACCTGACTCTTCTTTTTCCGGAGTTATTCAAAAATTCTTTTCAAGTTTGACGTAAGAATGGGTCTCTCATCGGTCAAATGTATCCTCCAAGATTGCTTACATTCATTATTGCTTCAACCTTTATATTTTCATTCTTTCGGAGCATATCAAAAACTCTTCAAGGTGTATCTCTCCGTCATTCTAAAATTGTAAAGACAGGAGAAGATTTTCTCTCAAATCCTACCCGTATTAAGTCACTTAATGCCATCCTCATTATTGTTCCGTTTGTGAGGAATTCTTTTTATACCCATCCGAAGCATTTCATGAATTCTTTCCATTGTGATCCTCCGAAGGCCATCATTTCAAAAGATTCTTCGTTCTCAGTTTTCAACTTCGACCTCCAACTATTCTTCATCGATGTCTCTTCTTTCGTCTCCATATTCTTACGGTGGTTCATTCAAGTTTACTCTTCCTTGTTATCGTATTAAGTCACTTATTCTTTTCATAATCCTACCGGTGGTTCGTTGAAGATTTACCCAAGCTTGTGTGAAATCTCTCTTAATTCTTTCCAACGAGGATAAGTAGTATGCCAAATCCTTTGGTTGTCATCAATTTAAATTGGTGAAGGAGATGCATGACATAATTCTTATTCTTATTCCTTCAAGGTGATTTAATTCTTTTGTCTGGAGCTTGTTCATCATATCATATTCTCGGTTCTAAGTTGTTCATCTTGTTTTCAGGAACTCCAAGTTATTTCAATTATACCATTCCAAACCTCCATCTAATTCATCGCAGGCCTTGAATCTTATTCTTTTCATCTTTCACTTCTCATGCTTTCATTACCGGAGTTTTCATGGTGGTTCATCAAGATTTAATTCATCCTCGAAGTCTTCATCAAGATTCTTGTTGGAGCTCAAGCATTCTTCATCATGCTTTCCAAGTGCAATTCTTTCTACCTTATTGTTTGAGAGAGTGGTATGCCATTTTTGACAATTTCCCTTCATGTTTCATGATTCACAAGTTGTCAGGAATGAGATATCTAAACCCATCATTTTCTTTGTTCAGGAGATCATTCCAACCATTCAATTTATTCGTTGGAGTAATCTTGGGTTGTATTTCACCTAAAAGCTTTCCCTAAAGATTGTTGCTATCGCGGTGCTTATAAATGACCCAAATTCTTCATTTACCCACTCGGTGAAAGAAGTTTTTTATATCTTCGTTGATCTCAATCCAATCTATTGTTTCCCGTTAGTGGATGGTTGTCACCTCATAATTTTGAGATGTTTTCCATAAGACCACGACAAGTTTATTCGTTTTGCTGTTGATTTTCCATCAACCCCATTCAACCCTTCTTCGTAAGGATGCTTTCAAAATCATTTCTAGTTGAAGATGTTATTCTTCTTCGATCTTTTCACTCCATTATTCGTTCTGGAGGCTTTGTGATATTGCTCTCTTCGAACCATCAGCTTGTCATATCAAGATCATGTTCTTTTCTTTTCTAGTCCATTTAACAGGAGTGTGGTGACCTCCATTCTAGTTCTCTCATCTTATCAATTTTGCCTATCTTTTCAGCCGGAGTGCTATCTGAAATCTTTCTTAACCTTGTGCCATTCTTTTAATTGTTTCGGAGGCAATGTGTTGTTGATTTCATCAACTATCATTCCATCTCCTCAAGCTCATGTTAATTCCTTCCATTTTGAGACGGAGTGCTGTCCAAATTATTTCGTTCTTATTCCTTCTCAATCTTGGTTAACCGGAGTGGTTTTGAAATTCTTTCGTCATCCGTGAGCTCTTGTTTCATGTCTTTCAACCTGCAAGGTTCTCGTGGTGTTCCTTGTTCCTCATTTTACCGGAGTGCCCTTAACTTCGTTCATCTCTTTTGTATTCTTTCCTTCAAGTTGTCCAACCCTCCAAGGTTCGTGGTTTCACCAGTTTGTCGAAGAAGCAACTTTGTTTTACCTCTGACTCGTCCATTTTATCCGGTGCCATCTCCAGGATCTCGGGTCGAGATCCTCTGTTAGTGTGGGAGAGTTGTGACGCCCGAAGACCGATGCTCCAGAAGACTACCAGATGTTCCGGGTTTTCCCGCGTGTTTCAGTTGTGCTTGCTCTATTTATTTTTGCATTGCATCATAGTATCATGCCATCATGTCATAATTATTTTGCTATTCAACTAAATAAATTGTGTGGACCTTCGGTCCATTTAAATCAAGGGAAGGATGACTTCTCTATATAACATATCCTCCTAATATTTAGGGAGCTATAATAAAATATTCCATTGCCTTGGAATCACCCTAACACACTTGCAAATATTCCTCATATTCTTTTTCTACTTCAATGTTGACTCTGTAACCTTGTCTATAATTCTTAACCGTTTTATCGAGGCTCCTCCAAAAATTCGAACATTTTTGGACACTTCGAAAACCAAGTCTTAGTTCAAACCCATTTGAGGTAAATTCAAATATGTTTGAATTATATCTCGATCATGCCACTTCTATTTTTCTCAGCTTACGCTCATTTTTATGAGCCCGAGAAAATTACCCTCATGTGTAAATTCTTTCCCTAGGTGTCCTTTTATTTTCCTCTCTCTTTAGTTCTCTGTTTTGTTTTTTTTTGAGAGAGAGAGAGGGGCAGAGAGTCTAGCCGCAGCCCTCTTCTCAGGCCGGCCCATCTGTAGTCCTAGGCCCATCTCCCTGCAGCCAGGCCGGCCACACCATCTTGCCCAAGGCCAGCCTCTCTCCCCGCAGCCCGCTTCCCTCCTCCTAACCCTAGCCCGCACCCCGCTCGTTCCCCTCCATCTCTCCCTCGCTCGTCCGCTCCCTCGCGTCGCCATCTCTCTGTCGCGCGTTTCCCTGCCTTTCCCTCGACCACGAGGCCTGCAGCGAGTGCCTCCCCTCGCTCTACCTCACCTCGCTCCCTCTCCCTTCTTCTGCGCGTCGCCCGACCGCATCGCGCCCTTCCCTCGCTCCAGCACTGCCGCCACGTCGTCCTTCTCCCCCAGCTGCGCCTCCCCATCGGCTAGCCGCTTCGCCGGGCCACATGCGCGGCACCCTTGCTGAAAGCCGTGTCGTCGCCGCCGTGCCATGGCGCCAGGCGCACTGCACCACCACATCGCTCCTTGATGCCACCGCGCTGGGCTGTACGCGCGCGTGTCGCCGGAGTCCTCAGCGCCGCCGTCCTTGTGTTCGCATCGCCGCTGCTACCGAATCTTGCCTCCTCCGCCCGGCCCCGTGAAGCTCTTCCCTGACTGATGTTGCGTTGCTCTTCGGTGAGAAAACGAGGACGCCAAGCCCTGCATCGGCTCGCTGCTGCCCTGCCTCCTTGCTGCCCAGCGAGCCTCGCCTGACCTCACCGTGGCCGTGACCGGGACCACCATCCCTTTGTTGCTATTGTTGTTTCGCCAAGGACCTCGGAGGTGCCAAGTTCCTCACCGTCTATGTCTACGAACTGTGTACCCCTACGTCAACGACGATCCCGACAAGTACCACTACGACTCGACAAGTACCTCGACACTCGACGCCCGAACGACTACCTTCGATGAAGAAACGTGTACGACTACCCTCGAAGACCCGTGGAGACGCCAAGTACCACTACGTGCTTGTACCACTACCGTCGCCCCGAAGAAGTTCGATTCGTCAAGTTCCATGACACGATAACGTGAACGACTACAAAACGTGTACCACGACCCGCGAGTACCACTACTTCCTCTACGACCTCGAACCCCCCCGAAACGAATGCTCCGAAGGTATACCCCGAGTCGAATGCCGATGTGGTGAACGAATGCTTGTTGTGTTGTATGAGATGTATCGAATGTTTGCATCGTGTCCGTTGTGCCCTCGTTTGCCTTGGTGGCAACCCGTGGGAACCCGGTGACGGGATCACCCCACCTTTCATCTTGTTCGACTTGCTCACGCCACCTTTCTTTTGCACCGGTCTCTCGACGAGTTACCAGTACCGATATGTTGCGTGGCATCATTTTCGGATTCGCCGCTGTGGCCCCTTTCTTTCCACCACGGTGACAAATACTTCATATCTCTTCATGTTAACGTTTTACTAAAAATTTGCATAAAACTTGATCATGTCATCCGCATCATGTTAACAACATTAAAATGTGTGAATTGTTGTTTGCTTAAAAATTGCTAAACATGCATATGGGGATTTTCCGGAATTATTCTTGTAGTTTCCGGCCTCATTTAAACTTGTTGACTTGTGTTGTTTTTTAGTGCTTCCTACCTTTCCATGTATTGCTTCGTATATAGACTTGTCTTGCATCATACCTTGCCATGTATTGCATCATATATAGACTTGTGTTGTTTTCCTGTGCTTCCTACCTTGCCATGTATTGCTTCCTGTTAGACATGTTGTGCATCATATGTAGACTTGTCTTGCATCCTACTTGGTTGAGCATATTGTCATGTTGCTTGTGTTGTTTTTCTGTGCTTCCTACCTTTCCATGTATTGATTCCTGTATAGACTTGTCTTGCATCATACCTTGCCATGTATTGCATCATGAATAGACTTGTGTTGTTTTTCTGTGCTTCCTACCTTGCCATGCTTTGCTTCCTGTATAGACTTTTGGTGCATCCTATATAGAACTGTCTTGCATCATACTTGGATGTGCATTGTATGCCATGTTTATGCTTGCGTGTTTACCGGGTTGCTTCCCTCGTTAGCTTCGGGTTCGTTCCGGAGTTGTGAGGATTGTCGACTACTTCATGGACCCGTTCTTCTCCCTTGCGGAATCGCAGGCAAGATAATCATACCCTTGGATACCTTTACTACCATTGCCATGCTTAGTTGTCTCGATGCTATCGTTACAGGTCGCGCTACCCATCTTTTATGTCAGCCTCTCCTTGTTGCCATGAAACCTCTAACCTTTGGACACCTTCCTAGCAAACCATTGTGTGGCTATGTTACCCGCTTGCTCAGCCCCTCTTATAGCGTTGTTAGTTGCAGGTGAAGATGAAGATCGTTCCATGTTGGAACTTGTTGTTGGAATATCACAATATGTCTTATATATATTAACACACCTATATACTGGGCATGGGTGGAAGGCTTGGCATTTTGCTCGGTGTTTTGTTCCACTCATGCCACCTTAGGAGCCGATAAACCGGCATTATGTTCCTTGATTTTGTGTTCCTTACACGGTTGGGTATATGGGGACCCCTTGACACTTCGTCTTTGAATAAAACTCCTCCAGCAAGCCCCAACATTGGTTTTTAATTTGCCTCATAATAACCACTTAATTAATTAATTAAATTTGCATAGGGGGTCGCGCCCTCGGGATTCTTTTCTACATAGTAGGGGGGCAGTGCTGATGGTGTTGGTCCCAAACGGGGGTCCTGCAGGGCCACCTTGGGGAAACCCGAGGGCTGGTTTTACCTGTAGCATCGCCCATCCGGACATGGCCTGAGACGAGATATGCGCGGCTACTATCAGGGTGTCGGCACGCCGGGAGGTCTTGCTGGACTTGTTTTACCATTGTCGAAATGTCTTGTGCACCGGGATGCCGAGCCTGATCGGATTTCCCTAAGATAAGGGGTGATGATATTATATTTGTCACTTCAGCTGATCGTGAGAGCTTGTGATGGGCTAAGTTGGGACACCCCTGCAGGGTTATGATCTTTCGAAAGCCGTGCCCGCGGTTATGTGGCAGATTGGATTTTGTTAATGTCCGGTTGTAGAAAACTTGACAGAGGATCCGAAGTAAAACACACAATTGTGTGAGTAACCGTGACTGTCTCTTTTCACTTTGAGAAGAGAACATGGTGGGGTTATGTTTGACTCGTAGGTAGTTCAGGATCTTTAGCGATCACTACTAGTTTGCGACGGTTTGCGTAGATGCTCATCTTATTCTTGTACTCGTAAGCTAGCCACCATATTATGCTTAGCCACTGCTGCAACCTCACCACTTTACCTCCTCCTACCCATAAAGCTTTTCTAGTCTTGATACCCATGGTGATGGGATTGCTGAGTCCTCGTGGCTCACAGATACTACAACAACAGTTGCAGGTTCAACCAAGATTGACGCAGGAGATGGGTCAGAACTCCACCGGGAGTTCAATGAAGAGCTTGGCCGTATGCTTGTGACGTTTTCGACGATTAGTAGTGGCTTCTACTAGGGGCGATTCAGACCTGTGGCATAATGTTTTGGGTATCTTTCATTTGGATCTTCGCCCGTAGTCGGGTTGTGATGTTTTGGATGATGTTTTGCTTATGTAATGTATTGTGTGACGTGGCGAGTGTAAGCCAACTATCCTTTTGCAATTTCATCCCTATTTTTACATGAGTCGTGCAAAGATACCAAACTTGAGATCATTCCAGAATGGGCTTATACCTTTAAGTCGTGCCTCGACACGTAGGAGGTATAGTCCCATCCTGGGCATTACAGAAGGTATCCTCATAATCAAGACCATACTATTGTTTAAACCCTTTAGCCACCAGTTGTGCCTTGTACCGCTCAATAGAGCCATCAGCATGCTTCTTTACCTTAAACACCCATTTGGAGTCAATGATGTTGACACCAGACGCAGGAGGAACCGAGCGCCAAGTATTATTCCTCTGTAGTGCATGAAAATCCAACTCCATGGCACTGCGCCAATGAGAAAGCCGAAGAGTTGCTTGGAAATGTCGAGGCTCGGCAGTTCGGTCAGCATCTGTCTGTGCCATACACGCAGCAATCCATGCAACTGTGCCGTCAGTATGCTCCTTCGGCTAAAAATACCACTCTTACTGCGCGTACAAGCCGCAGAACAGTGGTAGGCGGAAGAGGTCGCAGCGGAGACAGGGTCGGCGAAGACGGGGTCGATGAAGATGATGATACTGATGATGCAGATTGTTCCCCAAACACAGAACCAGTCACATTAGGCGACTGGCCAGGCGAGGGAGTCGGCTCGGGCGAGGACGCTCGCTCAGCCGACACATGCGGGAACGCCGGATCGGGCGAGGACAACGGCTCGGGCGAGGACGCCTGCTCGGGAAGCGCGTCGGGAAGCCCTGTAGCACCTGGCTCGGCCAGCCCCGTCGGCAGGCTAGGTGACAGAGGGACGTCACGAGCGGGCTTGGCGGACATCCGAGTAGACATGCGCAATTGCTCATCCAGAAGCTCGAGGCGTGCTCCGCGCCCAGTACCTGCACCATGGTTAGGTAGCAACAAGGGAGTATATGCAACATCAACAAATTGACCAGGCAAAGGTAAAACAGATTTCTAAGGTGCGGTGGGAGTGGTGGAGGTGACCGGAAGTGCGGAAAAAGGAAAAACATTCTCATCAAACACCACATCACGTGAGATGTAGACATGGTTAGAGGGAACATGAAGACACGTGTACCCTTTATCAAGATAACTATAACCAAGAAATACGCACTGTTTAGACCGAAACTCCAACTTGCGTTGGTTATATGGACGAAGATGTGGCCAACACGTGCACCCAAAGACCTTGAGAAATGTATAATCAGGAACTTCATTCAGCAAGAGCTCAAGTGGTGTTTTCATCTGACGGGGTCGTGCAGGGACTATATTAATGAGAAAGCATGCGGTGGAAAATGCATCAATCCAAAACCGGAAAGGGACGTAGGCATGGGCAAGCAAAGCAAGACTAGTCTCAACTATATGACGATGCTTACGCTCAGCGACACCGATTTGCTGATGTGTATGAGGACAAGAAACACGATGTGTAATTCCAAGCTTATTAAAGAATGCATTGAGGTTGTGATACTCACCACCCCAATCGGATTGCACATGAATGATTTTATGACTGAGCAAATGCTCAACATGCGCTTGGAATTGCAAGAAAACATTCAACACATCTGATTTGCATTTAAGAAGATAAACCCAAGTGAACCGAATGTAAGCATCAATGAAACTGACATAGTAATTATGACCACTAACAGAGGTTTGGGCATGGCCCCATTCATCCGAAAAAACAAGTTCAAGCAGTTTATTAACTACACGACTCAACTCGGAAAAAGGAAGCTGATGACTCTTGCCTTGCTGACAGGCATCACAAACTGCATCAACATGTTTATTTGACACTACTGGAAGCTCATGATGATGAAGTACATGGCAAACGATGGGAGTGGCAGGATGAACAAGGCGCGCATGACAACGTGATGGAGACACACGAACACTGCTGAAAACACTAGGAGCTGGTGGCACATCAAGTGCACAGAGACCATTATTGCGCAGTCGACCTCTAAGGAGTACGTCCCTCGTGTCTCGGTCCTTAAAAAAAATGAAAAGGATGGAATTCAGCAAGAACATTATTATCACGAGTAAGTTTAGGAACTGAAAGCAAACTACGTGAAACAGAGGGAATACAACGGACATTAAGTAGGCGCAATTGTGTGGATCGGCATGTAAGAAGTGATGCCTGACCAATATGTGAGATGTGCATACCTTCCCCATTAGCGGTGCAAACCTGATTGTGTCCACGGTATGGCTCATGTGTAGAGAGCTTGCCAATCTCACTCGATAGGTGATTGGTAGCTCTCGTGTCCATGTACCAAGATGCACCAACTGGATATGAAGGAGTATGTCCCTACTCATGACTTGCCAGGGCAGCCTACTTATCATTGCCATTTTTCCCGATCCCCAAGAAATCTTGCTTGAGCAATGATGACAACGGGAGGCAAGGTGACCATCAAGCACACACAGCTGGCATGGGACCTGAGCGCCACATGAAGGACAGCAGGCATGGACTCAACCTCCCGTGGAGGTAGTAGTGTTCCGAGAACTAGGCGCGGTTGGTGGAGGTTTGCCACCAGTTGGTGGCCTGTAGGGCTTGCCCTTCCCACACATTGCTGCATTGGCGAAAGGGAAAGTTGACGTGGATCAATGAGCCTGGATGTGCTATTGTCTGATGCTGATTGGGCTGGGAGCCTGGATGACCGCCGATCAACTGGGGGCTATGTTGTCTTCTTTGGTCACAATTTGATCGCCTGGAGTGCGCGCAAGCAAGCCACAGTCTCACGGAGTAGCACTGAAGCAGAGTATAAGGCGGTTGCCAATGCCACGGCTGAGCTCATTTGGGTACAGTCTCTCTTGAGAGAGTTGGGAGTCTCTCAAGAGCAGCCACCGGTTCTTTGGTGTGATAATATTGGTGCGACGTATCTTTCATCTAATCTAGTTTTCCATGCTTGTACAAAGCACATCGAAGTTGACTATCACTTTGTGAGGGAACGTGTTGCACATAAGCTTCTTCATATCAAGTTCATCTCCTCTAAAGATCAACTTGCTGATATCTTCACGAAGCCACTTCCACAACCTCAGTTTGAAGGTTGTAGGTGCAATCTTAACTTGCTTTGTACTTCAGGCCACAGTTAAGATTGAAGGAGGGTGTTAGACTATATATTGTGTAAAAGATTATGTACGTGATCGTATATTGTAACGTGTATAAGTTATACCCCTATATATATAAAGAGCCACACATGTATTAGGGTGTCCTGCACTTTCCCTAAACATATTGTTTAACAATATGTGCAACACACGAAGTAACGTTTTTCTTCAATCAATGAAGACAAACCCTCTAAGTGTGGAGAAATTAATGAAGAATTTGATTCTCGGAGCCCTACGACAATTGTACGTGATGTATGAAATCATCATTCTTATACGGTGGCCCACGCCACCAACCAAAGGTGAAATTTGAGTTTTTCTTCATTTTGTAAATTCTTCAAGTTTTCAAACAGCATTCACTTATTGCTAATTCTTCAACTTGATTTTTCCTCTAAGTGAATGTGATCGGACCCATTCCCCCTCTATGCTAAACTCAACCCAGTCTATTCACAAATTCTTCATGTGCATTCTATTTGAAACCCGTTCAAAATCTTCACTGTGTCGTTGACAGCTGAAGAATTTATGAAAGAACCGTTAAAATTATCATATCTGAATTTTCGGCTTTTGCCGCTCAAACCGTTCTGCACCCCATGGTGGATTAGACAACTCACCCACAATCCTTCAATATCTCCACTCCTCAAAACGTGAGTGACACGTGTCGCTAGGATGGCAAGGGTCAGAGGCACGTTCGTCCAAATTCTTCCGACGGGCAGTTTTTCACCGTGGCTATAAATACCCTCTCCCTTCCTCATGCTTCATTTACTCCGCTCGACCTCTCCCTCGCTCGAGCTCTCAGGCCTAGCTCCACCGCTACTCTCCATCATCGCCGGTGAGGAAGAGCTTCACTACCTCGACCTCATCGTCGTCGTACTCACGTCGGTCATGAAAATCTTCACTCCGCCGCCGCCGTAGCTGTCTCCCTCCGCCAAGTTCGGGCATGGGAGATCTGGAACGACGAGCTTCTCCAACTTCACTCCTAGTTCGTCATGTTCTTCGTCAAGGATAATTAAAATCTAATTTTACTGCCCTTCTTTGATTCTCATAATTTCCGCAAAATATTCAAAAGGTATTTATTCTTCAACTCCCCACTCCTTAAACACCTAAGTAATTATGATCCTTGATTTGTTTCTCTAAGCTATGCTTTTTCTTCAAGATTCCTCAATTTGTCTGGATTTTTAAAATCTATACAACTCTAGAACCTAAGTCAAGAGCGCTTAGTGAAATTCTTCAAGACTCCCATGGTTAAATTCCTCAAACTAGGTACTTTCAAAAAAATTGTGAGAACGCATATGACCTCCCCAAATTCTTCGCACCTATACTTTGTTCACAGGTACAGATGTCTGATGCTGAATCACTAGGTTCTCATCAACTTAACTCATTTGCAGCATCCCTCAAAGAAAAGTTTCACACTTCCTCATAAACATCTATTGTTCAAAATCCTCAAGTGAGGAAATTCCTCAAGGGAGGAGACCTCAGAAGGGAGGCAAGAGACCAGAAACTAACACTACTTTTGAGATTCCTAATGATATTTATGCTGATTACTGCACACCAGATGAAGCAACTCATGGCAAAGAGACAAAAAACCAGCACAAAGTGTGCATATAAAGAATTTAGAGAAGATGGGATAAGGAATGGACGGAGTATTGTTATGTTACTCCAAAGTACATGAAGAAATTCATTGTTAACTCTCCGTATCCAAGACCTCCATTGGTTGTTGGCCAGATAGTTGATCCCTCAAGCGTTGGAGGCGGTGAGGAATTTCCAAGAGAATGGGCCAAGCGCCAAGCCAAGCTTCAAAATGTTACTAAAGAAGAAGTGAAGAAATTCAATGAAGATTCTGCTCCTACTGCTGAGGCCTCTGCCAATAAGCCTAAGAAGGCTATGCTGCAGAAATCTGCTGTTAAACCAAGTTCCTCAACAGCAATGCCCTCTCGGCCCATTTCTTCAATATAAAAGCCATCAAGGCAAAATCCTCAGGCAACTTCTTCAAGGGTGTTGCTAATCCCCTGAATTGCCACACTATCCGCAGTCGTTGCTGCAAAGTCCTCAATACATGTGCATCTTGCAACATGTCAATGGAATGCAGGTTTCTCAATTTCTTCTGGAGCATTTGCAAGTTCATCAGCTCCACCACAGTCCTCAACCGGTCCAACTCTGTTGAAAGTCAAGACCATTGCTGGACGAGGAAAGAGGCCAAGTCCTCAAAAGAAAGTGGCAATCCAAGTTCCTTCTGATGACGATGTTGCTGATGATGAGGAACTTGTTTAAATAATCGGAGATAGACAACTGAAGGCCGCTAGATCCAAAGATAGCTATGTGCCTCTCATCCTGGATCCCAAGAAAATCCTTGACTATATTGATCTATGGCACAAGTGTCCCAACGCTCCACTTCCTGACATGAACCTCACTCTCAGTCAAAGTCACATGTTGGCCGCCTTCATTGGTGGAGAAAAGTGGAAGTTTGAGAAAGCCAGACAAGTCAAGAAGGCGTAGTACAAGAAGGAGAGACTCTATAACGCCCCGGACACACCCGCCGGTTGTCGTTACTCCTGGCGAGATCTAGACTGGCCTCACATATCAATACTAGTCTTTTCTGTGCACTTTGTCCTCACTCGTGCGCACCCGGGAGCAACTTCCCAGTCGGTCACCCATCCTGAAACTACTCCAAGATGAGCACGCTTAACTTTGGAGTTCTATCCGAATGGGCTCCCGGAAAAGAAGGAATTCCTTATTGATATGAGTAGTCTATCATCCCTAATAAGCCAGGCCATCACATACACCCTTACTCAGAGGAACCAACGTCCTCGTCGGGCCACAGGAACGTTCCCTCTTGGCACAACCGTCTGTGCTTCCAAGACAGCACATGTGCCATGACGGGTCACAAACGTCATGCACAACATGACTGCAAACTGTCCGCAAACATCCGTGTAACTGCGAGGGTCGGCTCTGATACCAACTTATAACGCCCCGGACACACCCGCCGGTGGTCCTTACTCCTGGCGAGATCTAGACTGGCCTCACATATCAATAATAGTCTTTTCTGCGCACTTTGTCCTCACTCGTGCGCACCCGGGAGCAACTTCTCGGTCGGTCACCCATCCTGAAACTACTCCAAGCTAAGCATGCTTAACTTTGGAGTTCTATCCGAATGGGCTCCCGAAAAAGAAGGAATTCCTTATTGATATGAGTAGTCTATCATCCCTAATAAGCCAGGCCATCACAGACTCCTAAAGAAAAATGTGCTGAATATGACTCCTGAAGAACTTGTAAACATGCAACAGGAGATCAAAGGCCTCGGTGATGAATTTGACACATATCATGCAGACTGGCTCGGTGCCAAAGTCAGATTCGTCAAGCTCTCCAAGTCCCTTAAGCTCAGTGGTGCAACTTCCTCGCAAGAAGAAATTCACCTTACTGAAGAAACTGAAAGCGCAGTTGAAAATCAGGCTGCTGATGACACTAAAAGTACCAGGGCTGCTGAAGAAATTCCAGCTCCTGATGAAATTGCCAGGGTAACCTCCAATGTTGCGCCTGAAGAACAACTCAGGCCAGCTGAAGAATCTGCTGCTGCGCCTGAAGAACCTGAGAATGCTAGGGTGACTGCATCAGTCATGCCTAAAGAAACTGAACCAACTTCGTCTGCTCCTCCTACACAGTAATCAAAGATGAAGAACGCCAAGCTTCCTTCTGCATCAGATGTGAAGAAAACCAAAGCTGCCGAGAAGGCAACTGTGAAGAAAAGGAAAGCATCAACGACTGCAGAGTCCTCAGCTCCTAAGAAAGTGAGGACATTGTCAAGCTCTTTCTCCAACCCTATTTATGGTGTTCCAATTTTGATTGTGCCATCAAAGGATATTGTTCCTTTTGGTGAATAATATGTCATACCAGATGACACAGATGAAAAGAATCCTTCTCCTGCTTCTTCAGAGCAGTTGGATGAAGAAATTGAAGTGGAAGATATCCCTTCAACACCACTTTTATCATTACCCATGCCTCAGTTCACAGCTAAAGAGGCATCCATTGAGGAAATGGAAGATGATGAAGATGTGGACATTGGCTCTACAACTCCTGTGCTCAATGATGACTATTGGGAAAACACTCGCCCCAATTAACCTTTGACCACACCGCTGCATCAAATTCCTCAGTCCCTTGTGCAAACTGAAGAAATTCAAATGAGTTCTGAAGAACGTCAAACATCTCTTCTATCCATTCCTGAAGAAGCTCTAGCTGCAACAGCTGAAGAAATGGGCAATCCAACCACTGCTGAAGAACCTGAAATTTCAATTCCTCAGGCAGCAGCTCCAGAGCTTTTGAATCAAGAGGCTATGAAGTCTTCAACTAGGCCCAAGGAACAAAATCCTCATGCTAAAAAGCAAAAATTCAAGGCTGATGATTTCTTCGTTGAGCACCATTTCTTCACATAATTCAATCCATATGACTCATCAAGACGTCGACGCAAGCGGTTCTGGACTGCAATCCTGATGAACTTCTATTCCTCACGCCTATTTGACAGAGACAAGGTATTTGAACACCGTCAAATTCCTCATGTTGATATGGAATCCATTCCATGTTTCCAGCCAGTCCTGAATGTTCTCCATGAAGCTGGGCTTCTGAGTTTTTGTGCTAACATCTATGATTGGAATGAATAGCTAATTCTTCAATTCTACGCCACTCTGCACCTCACTAGTGATGTGACTGATGTGAATTCATGGCTGCTTGATTGGATGATTGAGAACACTCATTATGAAGCCCTGGCCTCTGAATTTCTTCATGCCATACCTGTCAGTCCTCCTGCTGAAGGGGCAAGACAGATCTATGATGAACCTAAATTTCCAAATCATATGATGCAAGTGCTGATGAAGCCTTTGAAGGCTGGCCAACCTCCAAGAACAACCTTCCTTGTGAAGTATTTGCTCTATGTGCTAAGGACAATCTATTGCATTCTGACCAAAACCCTCAGTCCAATTAAAGGCCAAAACTCTGAAGAAGAAGACATAATTGTCATCATGAAGAATTATGTTGTTCAATATCATACATGGGATTCCCATCAACTATCACGATTTCTTCATGAGGACTTTGGAGAATGTTGCACTATCATCATTTGAGTTGAAGCCTTATGCTCCTTGGATTATGAAATTCATTAGAACTAGGTCTTCAATTCACTACAAGGCAGATTGTCAGAATCACCTCAGCTATTTGCCTCCTATAGAAGTCCTCAAATGGACTATTTCCTCAGTTGATGAAAAAGGCAAAGCTACTATTATTGATGAAGGCACTCATCCATTGAATGGTCAGTTTCGCAAAGCTGCATCTTATTCCACCAATGATGACTCTGCAACCCAAGACTCGTCCGCAAAAGCTTCAAAGAAAATTCCTCAAGCCACTGCTCCGTGAGTGATGATTGATCATGAGCTTCTCCTAAGTCATCATCAGAAGGTTGATCACAATCACAAGTGGGTCAAGCGTCAGTTTGCTTCAATTCTTCAGAACATGACTATCACACAAATCTTTGTGAAGAAGAATCACTACTTGCGCATGAAATCTTCGACCGCACTTGTGCCATTCTTTCACATCTCTACAGCGCTGAAGAACTCAAGGAGATGGGCTTTCAACAGGACTTTGACTGGTCTCAGCCACCTTCGAAGAAATTCAAGAAGGCCAAAGTTCCTCAGCTGGTTACAAGTTCATTTTCTTCATCGCGTAAGACGGATTAAGCTGAAGATTTGGACGACACTACGGCAGGCCCTACTTCAACGGACAACCCCAACAACATTGGCGCTCCTCCATCGACATCTTGATGATATTCTTCAAGAGGGTTAGTCCTCATTTTTCATCCGTTTTGGTCATTTGATGACAAAGGGGGAGAAATTTGAGTTAGTCTTCAAGTAGGTCGTATATATGGGCTATATTTTTTCGTTAATTTACAACTCTTGCTCTTCTGAGGTGTTTCCTCTAATGAGTTGTAAACTTAAGTCTAATGGTGGTCTGACACTTTTTGAACTGCTCTCTGCATGCTGAATTTCATCAGACACCATATTTCATTATGCATTTCAAATTCTTCAAATCATATGTTAAATGTGTGTATGAATTACAAAATATAGGGGGAGATCTCCATGATACTACTCTACAATGTGCATTTGCTACTCAAGCAAGATCCTAAAATATGCACATCTTCAAGGGGAGTTCCTCTATATCTTGTAATCAAATTCCTGCATATATGTTGTTACAATTCATATGTTTATCCCCATTGAAAACTTAACCTATTTGTCATCAATCACTAAAAAGGGGGAGATTGTAAGTGCATCTATTGCCCCTTAGAGATTTTGGTGTATTGAAGACTTATAGGTTAAGGGACTAATGTGTTTGTGAGTGTACACATGTTCTATAAGTCTATAAGGAGTTTGATATTTCCGATGAAAGTTGACCCCTAAAAATGAATGTATTCAGTTGAAGACTTTGGTTTTCTTGAAGACCTTCAAAATGAGGAAAATGGTGTGACCTTGAAGACTTGGATATTAATGTGAGGATTATGAAGCGTGAAGACTTTTGTTTTCGTAGCTTCATTTTCTCTTTCTTGAGTCATAGGAAACACCGTACTGTTAAAGGGGGTCGAGGTAAAACTAAGGAAACACTTTCCAAGTGATGCTCATCTGAAAGCCTACACTACCCAATCCTTTCTAGTAAAGCCATTGGAAATATCATATAGTTCAGTCAATTTCTTCAGTAACTGAGAGGATCGAAGAAGAGGTGTCTAGAGGGGGGGGGGGTGATTACACACTCAACGAGAAAAGTAGCAGTTTTTAAGTTCTTTAAGTTGAGGTGGAGTTCTTAGCACAATTTCAAACATTCAAAATACATTTCAGGCAAGCATGGCAAGAGTATATGAGCAGCGGAAAGTAAATCATGCAAGTTGCAAGAAAGTAAAGGGATGGGATTGGAATCGGTGGGGCCGAGTTTGACTTTTAGATTTGGGACATATGTGAAAATGAGAAAGTGGTTGAGGGATTTGGAGCATATTACTAAGCACTTGAGCAAGTAGACTATTAAGCAACACATCATCCCCTTTTAATAGTATTGGCTTTTCCAAAGGACTCAATGTGATCTTGGATAACTAAAATGAAAATGTAGAGTCTTGAGATTTTGCCAATCTTTGTCCTTAGCTTCTTGAAAAGGCTTCCACATCCTCTTGTCATGCCACTCCACTTTTGAACTCATCTGAAATATACTAGGTGAAAATATTAGTCCAACAAGAGATTTTTGGTCATTAATTACCAAAATCACCCAAGGAGCACTTGTGCTTTCAATCTCCCCCTTTTTGGTAATTGATGACAATCATACATCAAAGCTTCAGATAAATATATGAAGGATAACAAGTAAAGCTTTGGAAAAACATGTAACAAGCATGTGCTCCCCCTACATGTATGCAATCATGTAAATATAGAATATATAAGAGTGTGTGAATGCATAAGCATGTCTGAGCAAGTAATGAGTTACATGTATCTTGACTATATGCATCAGTGCAAATGATGTTGAATGTAGAAAATGTACTTCCATGTTTATGAGTCCTCCTTGCAAACAATATTTACAGCAGCAAGAGATCATCATGCACATGGATGTGATGCATATACTTACCTTGTTGTCTTGAGCTGGCTTTGGAGAGGGTGAACTTGAGAAAATAGGGTTAGATAACACAAGATCACCTACTAAACAAAGCACAATGAGTAACCACAAAAGTACCAAGATTGGGATGACATGTAGAAAGTGAGTACTTAGAACTCTATATGGATATAGACATGTCCCCAAAGAGTTTCTTCCCTTAAGTGTCCTTCTCCTCCTGAATCTTATATTGGATAATGGGAGAAGATAGGGTAGAAGAAAATCAGAGCAAACTAGCAAAATAGAAAAACATAGCAAAACAATTAAAATACATACTAACATGTCTTTCCCCTCTTGAATACATGTGACTTTTCTCCTCTTTATATAATAAGCATCTAGGGATAAGCTTTGATGTGCTCTCTCTCTCCCCTTTGTGTGATTAGCTTTGATGTGCTCTCTCTGCCCATTTCACATCAATTTCCAAGAAGGGATCTTCTGGAGCATAAGTCAAGTAGGTATGGTCCTTGAGTCACATTACAAAGCAACATGTGATTTTAAGATGCTAGTAGAGGAAAAGAATCATTGAGTGGATCAGAAATAGATATGAAGGATACAAATGGCAAAATATTTTCTCAGTATCGAAATCGGTGAGACTAATTCATATGGGTCAAACCGGGTTTGTCCTTGTTGGTTGGACCGATGAACAATCTATAATATAGCATTATAGTTCGGTCTAGCCGAATGGCAGAAATCTATGAGACCAAATTGAATACAAAGAAAGGATGTTGTCATCTCAGCTCACTTAGGCAAATAAGATCTCACAAAGATTTGAAGGGAATTAACTGAAGAATTTGCAATGAATTTGATGCAGAGATTAACAGAGAAAAGAAAACAAATCTATATGAATTTTTTTTTGAAAGGGGAACAAGCATGCAAAACAATGAATGCAAGAACATAGAGAAACACTAGAGAACTTCATCTAGAACTGTTCGGTGACAAGGTCACCTATGTTAGAGTATATTGACTTATGAGTCAAGTGAGGGCACTTGATCATAGGTCATACTCATCATTTAAGCTCAAAATGGAGTTGTCGTTTTTCGTTTAAGCATTTTGATGCATTCACATCTTGTTGAGCTGCTTTGACCCATGTCTTGGAGTAAAGCTTCTCTAAGATGGAATAACATACCTTGGGTGGTGGTGTTGATCTTGATCATGTAGTTGAACTTGTGTTGGATGCTCAAGGTTGATGTAGTTCACCAAGAGTTGGGAGAACCACTTGTAATTTGAGTTCACCTACCTACATGGGTTAGATTTGCAAGGAAGAGCACTTGTGTATCCAAAATGACAATCATGAAAATCTGATACCAGATTAAATTTGATATATAGAAATTGTCAAAGATATATTGAAAGGATTCATGCTTCCTTGACTTCAACCACCATATTGTAGAGACTTGGTGATGTAAAGATTGCTTAGGATGTGAGAGAGTTGCAATCTCATAGATTTGGGCTCATCCAAGTACCTACAAGGGTTAGATAGCATGCAAGGGTACAAGTATAGATCCAAGACATATGATCATCATCATAAGAGAAATGTCAAGGATTAGTCAAAGAATAATGCCTTTGCATACATTCAAAGGAGTTACTACTCCAAGGTTGAGGCATCAATAATGTTCAATTCACCTCTCAAACGGCAAAATACTTTCTCATCAAGTGGTCTGGTGAATATATCCGCCAATTGCTTATCGGTACAAACATGTTTAAGATCAATGTGTGACGCCCGAAGACCGACGACCCAGAAGATTCCAGATGTTTCGGGTTGTCCCGTGTGTTTCTTTTGCGCTTGTGTTTTTTATTTTGTTTTGCATCATGTCATCATGCCATCTTGTCATTAATCTTTGCATCTCAACTTAAATAAATTGTGTGGACCTTCGGTCCATTTAAATCGAGGGAAGGATGACTTCTCTTTATAACATATCCTCCCGATATTAGGGAGCTATTATAAAATATTCCATTGTTTGGAATTAACCGCAACACACTTGCATATTTTTTCCCATGCCCCTTTTGCGTCAAGTTTCTACTCACAAACTTTGCCAATTATCCATATCTCCTTTATTGAGGCTCCTCAAAAATCTGAACATTTGGACCTCCCTCACCCACGTCCTATTCAAACCCATTTGAATTATATTCAACGAGTTTGAATTTAATTCCTGCAATCTTGCCACTTCTATTTTTCTGTGAACATACCCATTTTTGCAAGTCCAAGGAATTTAACCTCATGTGCGAATTCTTTCCCTAAGTGCCCCTTTCTGTTTCCTCTCTCTTTTCTTCTCTATTTTGTTTTTTTAGAAGAGAGGGAGAGAGAGATTCCAGCCCACTTGGGCCTTATAGCTCAGGCCTTCTGGCCCAAGCCGCCCCAGCCTCGTAACCCTAGCCCGCATGCAGCTCCTTACCCCTCGCTCCTCCCTCTCCCGCACCCCCGCCGCCAGCTCGTCCCCTCGCCCCTGCTCCCCTCATTCCCGCTTGCAGCGCCCCCATCTCCCTCCTGCCTTCGATCCTCTCGTCGGCCTCCCGCCATCCCTCCTCGCTCCTCATCGCCCCAGGCCGCAGCGACTGCTCCCTCCATCTCCAAGGCCCGAGCGTCTTACGCGCCCCGTCCTCCAGCGCGCCGCGCCTGGCTCGCGTCTCCCTCCGGCGCGCCAAGCACCGGGAGCTGCGCGCCCCGGCCTTCCTCCCCGCGCAGGCCAGCCTCCACCGCAGCTCCTCCTCCGCCTTGCCATTGCTCAAGGCCCGCCGCCGCTCCCTACATAGCCCTGAGCCGCCGCGCCACTCCGTCCCTCTCCTCCACGTGACGGCCTCGCCCTTCTCCAGTGCCGCAGCGCCAGGGTGCTGCCCCGTCCTCCCCATCCAAGGCCGCCGCGCGCCGTGGCCTCCCTCCCCGCGTCCAGCGCCGTCCAGCGCCCCGCCTCCGCGCGCCTCCAGCGCCGGCAGCCCAGCCTCGTCGAGCAGCCCGCTCGAGCAGCCCATGGTCCTCCCCGAGCGCCTCCCTGCGCCACCACCAAGGGGCCCAACTCCGATGGCCCCGACGCCCCACCTCTGCTGCCTCCATCCCCGCTGCCTGGAGCCCCGACAGCGCCGCCGCGTGCCTCCCTCGGACCAGACAGCGCCGGCGACCGAGGCCCCGAGCAACCTCCGCGCTGGAGCTCCCTGCGCCCTTCCCCTCCGGCCACCTCCGTGCCTCGCGCCGGCCGCAGCCGCGTCCAGCTCGCCGCCGCATGTTGCTCCGGGTCCGGCCGACCTCTTTTCCCTGCAGGTGCCCAGAACATACGGAAACTTGAACGGCTCCGAACCAGCACTTGTTTTGGCCTTTTGTCGTTGCCAAGTCCCGTACCCGGATCGCCAAGCTCCATCTCCGATGATTTTTCTCCAAGTGCCGAGATGACCCCTTACCTCTATTGCCATCTACGAGTTTGACAAGTCCGGAGGCCGCCAAGTACCACTACGAACCCGAAAGAACAAGGATATGCCAAGTTCGTCTACCGCCGCCGTGGAACCTCAAGACCGGCAAGTACAACTACGACTCGAGACCGAGACCGGCAAGACCGCTACGAACGTGTACGACTACCTTCGGTGAAGAAACGAGTACGACTACACAAGACGAACGCGTCAAGTACCACTACTTCCACTACCGTCGCCGAAGACCGCGTGTACCTCTCCGAACGTGAACGCCTACTTCCACTACGAATCGCGAGAACGACTTCTTCCTCTACGACCTCGAACCGCCCCGTAACGAACGTTCCGAAGGTATAACCCCGTGACGATGACCCGTGTGATGCTTGTGGTTGTATGAGATGCTCCACTTGTGTGCTCCGTGCTCGTATCGTCTTTTGTCGTGCTCCTCGGTTGCCTCATCGCCGACCCGTGGGAACCCGGTGACGGGATCACCCCACCTTTCATCTTGTTCCGCTCGCACACGCCATCTTTCTTTTGCCCCGGTCTCTCAATGAGTTACCGGTACCGAGATGTTGTCGTTGCATCATTTTCGGATCGTTGCCGTGGCACCTTTTCTTTCCTCCACGGTGACATATACTCCTTATCTCTTCATGTTAACGTTTAACTAAAAATTGCATAAAACTTAATCATGTCATCCGCATCATGTTAACAACATTAAATGTGTGAATTGTTGTTTGCTTAAAATTGCTAAACATGCACATGCGGATTTTTCCGGAATTGTTGTTGTTATTTCCGGCCTCATCTAAAATGTCTAAATAGGTAGTTTGTTTTTGCTTCACCTCTTGCTATGTTAAAAACATTTAATCTTGTCTTGTAAATAACAAGAGTCAACTAAATAAATATCATGTGGTGTTTCATCAATATGCAACTCGTTGCATATTGAGCTCCACTTAACTTGTAGTTTTGTTTGTGCACATTGCCATGCCATGCATATTTAAACCGGACATGCATCATACTTGGATGTGCATCGTATGCCATGTTTATGCTTGTGTGTTCACCCTGTTGTTTGCTTCTTTCCGGTTGCTTCTCTTGTTAGCTTCGGTTTCGTTCCGGGGTTGTGAGGATTCGCTCGACTATGTTGCTCCCTCTACTTCATGGACCGTTCTTCTCCCTTGCGGAATCCCAGGCAAGATGATCATACCCTTGGATACCTTTACTACCATTGCCATGCTTAGTTGTCTCGATGCTATCGTTACATGTCGCGCCACCCATCTTTTATGTCAGCCTCTCCTTGTTGCCATGAAACCTCTAACATTTGAAACCTTCCCAGCAAAACCATTGTTTGGCTATGTTACCCGCTTGCTCAGCCCCTCTTATAGCGTTGTTAGTTGCAGGTGAAGATGAAGATCGTTCCAGGAGGGAACTTGTTGTTGGAATATCACAATATCTATTATTATTATTAACACACCTATATACTGGGCATGGGTGGAAGGCTTGGCCTTTTGCTCGGTGTTTTGTTCCACTCATGCCACCTTAGGCGCCGATAAACCGGCATTATGTTCCTTGATTTTGTGTTCCTTACACGTTGGGTGGATGGGGACCCCTTGACAGTTCGACTTTGAATAAAACTCCTCCAGCAAGGCCCAACATTGGTTTTATTTGCTCATAATAACAATTTAATTAATTAATTAATTGTATAGGGGGTCATGTCCCCGGGTTCTTAATTCTACATAACAGGGGGGGCCAGTGCTGATGGTGTTGGTCCCAAATAGAGTCGTGTGCGGCGCCCCCCCTTGGAAACTTGGGGTTTGGCCGCTGTACGATGTGCTCATCCGGTCGTGGCCTGAGACGAGATACGCACGGCTACTATCAGGGTGTCGGCACGCCGGGAGGTCTTGCTGGACTAGTTTTACCATTGTCGAAATGTCTTGTGCACCGGGATGCCAAGCCTGATCGGTTTTCCCTAAGATAAGGGGTGATGATATTATATTTATCACTTCAGCTAATTGTGAGAGCTTGTGATGGGCTAAGTTGGGACACCCCTGCAGGGTTATGATCTTTCGAAAGCCGTGCCCGTGGTTATGTGGCAGATTGGAATTTGTTAATGTCGGATTGTAGAAAACTTGACAGAGGATCCGAAGTAAAACACACAACTGTGTGAGTAACCGTGACTGTCTCTTTTCACTTTGAGAAGAGAACACGATGGGGTTATGTTTGACTCGTATGTAGTTTAGGATCTTTAGCGATCACTACTAGTTGCGACCGTTTGCGTAGATGCTCATCTTATTCTTGTACTCGTAAGCTAGCCAGCATATTATGCTTAGTCGCTACTGCAACCTGACCACTTTACCTCTTCCTGCCCATAAAGCTTTGCTAGTCTTGATACCCATGGTTATGGGATTGCTGAGTCCTCGTGGCTCACAGATACTACAACACCAGATGCAGGTTCAGCCGAGAATGATGTAGGAGCTGGTTCAAGTACTTCACTGGGAGCTCCATGAAGAGAGTGGCCGTATGCTTGTGACGTTTCGACGATCAGTAGTGGTTTCTACTAGGGGCGATTCGGACCTGTGGCTTTATGTTTTGGTATCTTTCTTTTGGATCTTCGCCCGTAGTCGGGTTGTGATGTTTTGAATGATGTTTTTCTGCTTATGTAATGTATTGTGTGAAGTGGCGAGTGTAAGCCAACTATCTCCTTTTGCAATTTAATCCCTCTTATACATGAGTCGTGCAAAGATACCAAACTTGAGATCATTCCAGAATGGGCTTATACCTTTGAGTCGTGCCTCGAAACGTAGGAGGTATAGTCCCATCCTGGGCATTACAAGTTGGAATGAGAGCCTTCTCCGACCTAGAAGCCCCCACTGTTTGATCGAATCATTGACGGTTGAGTCTAGGCACACACTTGAAAATGTTTTGAGTCCTATTTATATCGGAGAGTAGGATTTCTTTTGCTCCTCATCTCTTTTCACTCTGGTGAGGACTCTTGACGATTACTCTTATCTCTTCTACTCTCAAAAATGCACCATTTTTTTTTAGGATCACGCGAGTATTGTTTGGATTGTTCCGATGTCTTTGTGACGAGAACATTGTTCTCGATGCCTCCTGTCATTAGGGGTTGTGGTAGTGTCCCGGGGAGTTGAGCTCCGAGGTGTCGTCGTCACAAATATATCGCATCAGTTCTGGAATACTTAAGACGGCCGACATCGAAAAATCTCCTATGCGGTTAGTGGCAAGATAACCCCGACATCACCCAGTACAAGGGAGGTAGTTCGGGAGTATTGCCATAGCTTGTATAGTGGATGCGTTTCGAAGGTCCTAGGTAAACGGTTTCCGAGAATACCTGGTTATGTGTTGAAGGATGGATACAGCTGGATGTAGGATTAGAGTTGAGTGCGCGATGCTTCCCCTGTATCCCCAACACCTGATTGCATAGCTGGAAACTTTCGGAAATTAATAGGTGGGTTCATCTAGTAGTTCTAGGAATTCTTCCAACGAATGCATGATATGGAGTTTGGGGTTCTACATTGAGTGAAGTAGTTTTATGGGCTTGTTCCGATCGGGAGTTGCATCTTAAAGGGTCCTTGGCTATGCTGATCCGGGGATTGCAAAACCCTTATGTAACACGTTCCATGAGCTTTCAGCACGAATATGTCGAATGAAGCTTCTATCTTGTATTTGTTCTATCTGCTCCTTGTTGTTTTATTTACCTTTTATTCTCCCAAGTGGCTTCTCGACAAGTTGATGTACCTGTGGAATTCATTCCTTCAATTCTCTGTTCGAATGATATTATGAAGACTATGTTGCAATATATCTATCCTTTGTTTTTTGTTTTGATTCTGGTATTCGAGTTGCTTCGATGTCAAATGTTGATTCCATACCTTTCCTAATCAGTATTCTCATATTTCTATGGGAGTGCTAATTCTTCTTGACCATCGAGATCTTCATGTTAATCCTTTTTCAACCGGTGTGCCTTCTCTTCAAGTTATTCCATACGGACGCCGTTGAGAAATCTGACGATTTGTCTGTTTCATTCATCCCAAGTTGTCTTTGTTTCCCCACCCTCCCACCCTTCTTCTTCTCGGAGCCAGAGTCCTTGATGAAGTATCCATTTTATTCATGTGATATTTCTTCATTCATTTCCTTCAATGTTCTTATCCGGTGATTTATAGTGAAGATGCTAAGGAAACTCCAAGTTCATCATTCTTTTGTTCTCAAATTCTGCCGGTGGATGTAATTCAAGAATTCGGTGTTGATCTTATCCTTTTCCCATTTCACAATGCTTTCTTATTCCGGTGCTTCAATTAATCATTCTCCTCTTGCTATTCATATCCAGAGAGCTCAAGATATCTCAGAAGATTCGTGTTTCCATTCTTAATCCGTTCAAGCTTTTTTTGAGGATTATCATCTTATTCAAGCCATTTAATTAAACTGGTGCAATAGCTCTTAAGCAATCTTTTTCAATGGTGATTTCTTTGAGTGGGCCCTAACCCACAGGTTTTTTCCCAGGATCTTACCTGACTCTTCTATTTTCTGGAGTTATACTCAAATTCTTTTCAAAGTGTGACGTAAGAATGATCCCCATCAGTCACATGCCTTCTCCAAGATCGCTTTCAAATTCTTGTTCATCATTGGTTCAACCTTTTAATTCTTCATTACGGAGTGCCTATACAATTCATGGTGGTGTATCTCATCGTAGTCTCAGATTTGGAGACCGGAGAAGAGTTCCTCTTAAATCTTTGTCCGTTCTTACAAGATTCGTGGTTCTAGCTTCTTGCCATCCTCATTGGTGTTCAGATTGTGAGGAATTCTTTTTATTCCCATCCGAAGCATTTCATGAATTCTTCCTATTGTGATCCTCCGAAGGCCATCATTTCAGAAGATTTCTTCGTTCTCAGTTTTCAACTTCGTCCTCCAAATATTCTTCATTGATGTCTCTTCGTTCATCTCCCTATTCTTACGGTGGTTCTTTCAAGATTACCCTTTCGTTGTTATCGTTTTAATTCATTTGTTCTTTTCATAATCCTACTGGTGCTTTGTTGAAGATTTACCCAAGTTTGTGCGAGATCTCTCTTTAATTCATTCCAACGAGAATAAGTAGTATGACAAATCCGTTGCTTGTCATCAATTTAATTTGGTGAAGGATAAGCATACAATAAATCTTATTCTTATTTCCACGAAGTGACTAATCTCTTTTCCGGAGCTTGTTCATCATATCATATTCTCGGTCCTAAGTTGTTCATCTTGTTTTCCGGAGCTTCAAGTTATTTCTGTTATATCATTGCAAACCTACATCTAATTCATCGCGGGCCTTGAATCTTATTCTTTTCATATTTCGCTTCTAATGCTTTTCATTACCGGAGTTCTCATGGTGGTTCATCATGTTTTAATTCATCCTCGTAGTCTTCATCAAGATTCTTGTTGGAGCTCAAGCATTCTTTATCATGCTTTCCAAGTGTCATTCTTCTACCTTATCTTTTGAGGTGGTGTTATGTCATTCTTGACAATTTTCCCTTCATGTTTCATGACTCACAAGTTGTCAGGAATGAGATATTTAAACCCATCATTTTCTTTGTTCAGGAGATCTTTTCAACCCTTCAATTACTCATTGGAGTTATCTTGGGTTGTATTTCACCTAAAAGATTTCCCTAAGAATTGTCGCTATTATGGTGCTTATAATGACCCAAGTTCTTCATTTATCCTTCTGGTGAGATAAGCTCTTCGTCTCCTTGTTGATCTCAACCCAAGCAAGTGTTTTCGTAAGTGGCTGGTTGTCACCTCTTAATTTTGAGATGTTTTCCATAAGCCCACATCAAGCTTATTCTTTCGTTGTTGAATTTCCAACAACTCTATTCAATCCATCTTGGTCAGGATGCTCTTTCAATTCATTCGTGGGAGAAGTTGTCATTTTCTTCTCCGTTCTTTTCTTTCCACCGATCTATATGCTATTCTTTCATTCCGGAGGCATTGTGATGTTGCTCTCTCCAAACCATCATATCATTTTATCAAGATCATGTTCTTTCCCTTGCTTATCATTTAACCGGAGTGTTGTATTCTTCATTCAAATTCTCTCATCTCATCAAGTTTTGCCTCTCTTTGCAACCGGAGTGCTGTCTGAAATCTTTCTTACCCCTTGTGCCATTCTTTCAGTGTTCCGGAGGCAATAAGTTGGCGATTTCGTCAAGATCATCCATCCTCTCAAGTTCTTGTTAATTCCTTCCATTTTCAGACGGAGTGCTGTCCAAATTCTGTCATTCTTTTTCCTTGGCTATACAGTTGCAGTTTCTTATTCTTTTGGTTCGTAAGCTCGTGTTTCATGTCTTTCAATCTACAAGGTTCTCATTATGTTCCTTGTTCCTCCTTTTTACCGGTGTGTTTCATCTTCGTTCATCTCCGTTGTATTCTTTCCTTCAAGATTTTTCAACCTCTCAAGGTTCTTTGGTCTCACTCGTCTGTCAAAGAAGCAACTTTGTTTTACCTCTTCTTCTTCCATTTTACCCGGTGCCATCTCTAGGATCTCGGGTCGAGATCCTCTGTTAGTGTGGGAGAGTTGTGACGCCCGAAGACCGACGTCCCAGAAGATTCCAGATGTTCTGGGTTCTCCCGTGTGTTTATTTTGCGCTTGTGTTATTTATTTTGTTTTGCATTATCTCATCATGCCATCTTGTCATTAATCTTTGCATCTCAACTTAAATAAATTGTGTGGACCTTCGGTCCATTTAAATCGAGGGAAGGATGACTTCTCTTTATAACATATCCTCCCGATATTAGGGAGCTATTATAAAATATTCCATTGTTTGGAATTAACCGCAACACACTTGCATATTTTTTCCCATGCCCCTCTTGTGTCAAGTTTCTACCCACAATCTTTGCCAACTATCCCTATCTCCTTTATCGAGGCTCCTCAAAAATCTCAATATTTGGACCTCCCTCACCCACGTCCTATTCAAACCCATTTGAATTATATTCAACGAGTTTGAATTTAATTCCTGCAATCTTGCCACTTCTATTTTTCTGTGAACATACCCATTTTTGCAAGTCCAAGGAATTTAACCTCGTGTGCGAATTCTTTCCCTAAGTGCCCCTTTCTGTTTCCTCTCTCTTTTCTTCTCTATTTTGTTTTTTTTAGAAGAGAGGGAGAGAGAGATTCCAGCCCACTTGGGCCTTATAGCTCAGGCCTTCTGGCCCAAGCCGCCCCAGCCTCGTAACCCTAGCCCGTACGCAGCTCCTCACCCCTCGCTCCTCCCTCTCCCGCACCCCCGCCGCCAGCACGTCCCCTCGCCCCCGCTCCCCTCATTCCCCGCTCGCAGCGCCCCCATCTCCCTCCTGCCTTCGATCCTCTCGTCGGCCTCCCGCCATCCCTCCTTGCTCATCATCGCCCCAGGCCGCAGCGACCGCTCCCTCCATCTCCAAGGCCCGAGCGTCTTCCGCACCCCGTCCTCCAGCGCGCCGCGCCTGGCTCGCGTCTCCCTCCGGCGCGCCAAGCACCGGGAGCTGCGCGCCCCGGCCTTCCTCTCTGCGCAGGCCAGCCTCCACCGCAGCTCCTCCTCCGCCTCGCCATCGCTCAAGGCCCGCCGGCGCTCCCTACATAGCCCTGAGCCGCCGCGCCTCTCCGTCCCTCTCCTCCACGTGACGGCCCCGCCCTTCTCCAGCGCCGCAGTGCCAGGGTGTTGCCCCGTCCTCCCCGTCCAAGGCCGCCGCGCGCCGTGGCCTCCCTCCTCGCGTCCAGCGCCCCGCCTCCGCGCGCCTCCAGCGCCGGCAGCCCGGCCTCGTCGAGCAGCCCCCTCGAGCAGCCCATGGTCCTCCCCGAGCGCCTCCCTGCGCCACCACCGAGGGGCCCAACTCCGATGGCCCCGATGCCCCACCTCTGCTGCCTCCATCCCCGCCGCCTGTAGCCCTGACAGCGCCGCCGCGCGCCTCCCTCCGACCAGACAGTGCCGGCGACCGAGGCCCCGAGCAACCTCCGCGCTGGAGCTCCCTACGCCCTTCCCCTCCGGCCACCTCCGCGCCTCGCGCCGGCCGCAGCCGCGTCCAGCTCGCCGCCGCACGTTGCTCCGGGTCCGGCCGACCTCTTTTCCCTGCAGGTGCCCAGAACATACGGAAACTTGAACAGCTCCGAACCAGCACTTGTTTTGGCCTTTTGTCGTTGCCAAGTCCCGTACCCGGATCGCCAAGCTCCATCTCCGATGATTTTTCTCCAAGTGCCGAGATGACCCCATACCTCTACTGCCATCTACGAGTTTGACAAGTCCGGAGGCCGCCAAGTACCACTACGAACCTGAAAGAACAAGGATGCGCCAAGTTCGTCTACCGCCGCCATGGAACCTCAAGAATGGAAAGTACAACTACGACTCAAGACCGAGACCGGCAAGACCGCTACGAACGTGTACGACTACCTTCGGTGAAGAAACGAGTACGACTACACAAGACGAACGCGTCAAGTACCACTACGTCCACTACCGTCGCCGAAGACCGCGTATACCTCTCCGAACGTGAACGCCTACTTCCACTACGAATCGCGAGAACGACTTCTTCCGCTACGACCTCGAACCGCCCCGAAACGAACGTTTCGAAGGTATAACCCCGTGACGATGACCCGTGTGATGCTTGTGGTTGTATGATATGCTCCACTTGTGTGCTCTGTCCCCGTATCGTCTTTTGTCGTGCTCCTCGGTTGCCTCGTCGCCGACCCGTGGGAACCCGGTGACGGGATCACCCCACCTTTCATCTTGTTCCGCTCGCTCACGCCATCTTTCTTTTGCCCCGGTCTCTCAACGAGTTACCGGTACCGAGATGTTGGCGTTGCTTCATTTTCGGATCGTTGCCGTGGCACCTTTTCTTTCCTCCACGGTGACATATACTCCTTATCTCTTCATGTTAACGTTTAACTAAAAATTGCATAAAACTTAATCATGTCATCCGCATCATGTTAACAACATTAAATGTGTGAATTGTTGTTTGCTTAAAATTGCTAAACATGCACATGGGGATTTTTCCGGAATTGTTGTTGTTATTTCCGGCCTCATCTAAAATGTCTAAATAGGTAGTTTGTTTTTGCTTCACCTCTTGCTATGTTAAAAACATTTAATCTTGTCTTGTAAATAACGAGAGTCAACTAAATAAATATCATGTGGTGTTTCGTCAATATGCAACTCGTTGCATATTGAGCTCCACTTAACTTGTAGTTTTGTTTATGCACATTGACATGCCATGCATATTTAAACCGGACATGCATCATACTTGGATGTGCATCGTATGCCATGTTTATGCTTGTGTGTTCACTGTGTTGTTTGCTTCTTTCCGGTTGCTTCTCTTGTTAGGTTCGGTTTCGTTCCGGGGTTGTGAGGATTCGCTCGACTATGTTGCTCCGTCTACTTCATGGACCGTTCTTCTCCTTTGCAGAATCCCAGGCAAGATGATCATACCCTTGGATACCTTTACTAACATTGCCATGCTTAGTTGTCTCGATGCTATCGTTACATGTCGCGCTACCCATCTTTTATGTCAGCCTCTCCTTGTTGCCATGAAACCTCTAACATTTGAAACCTTCCTAGCAAAACCATTGTTTGGCTATGTTACCCGCTTGCTCAGCCCCTGTTATAGCATTGTTAGCTGTAGGTGAAGATGAAGATCATTCCAGGAGGGAACTTGTTGTTGGAATATCACAATATCTATTATTATTATTAACACACCTATATATTGGGCATGGGTGGAAGGCTTGGCCTTTTGCTCGGTGTTTTGTTCCACCCATGCCACCTTAGGCGCCGATAAACCGGCATTATGTTCCTTGATTTTGCGATCCTTACATGATGGGTGGATGGGGACCCCTTGACATTTCGACTTTGAATAAAACTCCTCCAGCAAGGCCTACCATTGGTTTTAATTTGCTCATAATAACAACTTAATTAATTAATTAATTGCATAGGGGGTCATGTCCCCGGGTTCTTAATTCTACATAACAGGGGGGGCCAGTGCTGATGGTGTTGGTCCCAAATAGAGTCGTGTGCGGCGCCCCCCTTGGAAACTTGGGGTTTGGCCGCTGTACGCTGTGCTCATCCGGTCGTGGCCTGAGACGAGATACGCGCGGCTACTATCAGGGTGTCGGCACGCCGGGAGGTCTTGCTGGACTAGTTTTACCATTGTCGAAATGTCTTGTGCACCGGGATGCCGAGCCTGATCGGTTTTCCCTAAGATAAGGGGTGATGATATTATATTTATCACTTCAGCTAATCGTGAAAGCTTGTGATGGGCTAAGTTGGGACACCCCTGCAGGGTTATGATCTTTCGAAAGCCGTGCCCGCGGTTATGTGGCAGATTGGAATTTGTTAATGTCCGATTGTAGAAAACTTGACAGAGGATCCGAAGTAAAACACACAACTGTGTGATTAACCGTGACTGTCTCTTTTCACTTTGAGAAGAGAACACGGTGGGGTTATGTTTGACTCGTATGTAGTTTAGGATCTTTAGCGATCACTACTAGTTGCGACCGTTTGCGTAAATGCTCATCTTATTCTTGTACTCGTAAGCCAGCCACCATATTATGCTTAGTCGCTGCTGCAACCTCACCACTTTACCTCTTCCTACCCATAAAGCTTTGCTAGTCTTGATACCCATGGTTATGGGATTGCTGAGTCCTCGTGGCTCACAGATACTACAACACCAGATGCAGGTTCAGCCGAGAATGATGCAGGAGCTGGTTCAAGTACTTCACTGGGAGCCCCATGAAGAGAGTGGCCGTATGCTTGTGACGTTTCGACGATCAGTAGTGTTTTCTACTAGGGGCGATTCGGACCTGTGGCTTTATGTTTTGGTATCTTTCTTTTGGATCTTTGCCCGTAGTCGGGTTGTGATGTTTTGAATGATGTTTTTCTGCTTATGTAATGTATTGTGTGAAGTGGCGAGTGTAAGCCAACTATCTCCTTTTGCAATTTAATCCCTCTTATACATGAGTCGTGCAAAGATACCAAACTTGAGATCATTCCAGAATGGGCTTATACCTTTAAGTCGTGCCTCGACACGTAGGAGGTATAGTCCCATCCTGGGCATTACACAATGTTTCCCTTAGCAACATGATCTCGAATGAAATGATGACGAACTTCAATATGCTTAGTTAGAGAATGTTGCACGGGATTGTGAGCAATCTTAATAGCACTTTCATTGTCACAAAGCAATGGAACATGTTTCACATAGATCCCATAGTCCTTAAGAGTTTGGGTCATCCATAGTAGCACAACATGAACCAGCGGCAATGTATTCCGCTTCTGTGTAGATAAGGATACCGAGTTTTGTTCCTTGGAGGACCAAGATACAAGAGATCTACCAAGAAAATGACAAGTACCCGAAGTGGACTTTCTATAAACCTTGTCTCCGGCATAGTCTGAATCGGAGGAGCCAACAAGATCAAAAGAAGACCTCTTAGGATACCAAATGCCAAAGTTTGGTGTGTGAATTAAGTATCTCACTATCCTTTTCACAGCCTTAAGATGACATTCTTTGGGGGGCGCTTGATATCATGCACACATGGACACACTTAGCATAATGTCAGTACGGGAGGCACATAGATATAATAATGAACCAATCATAGAGCAGTAAACCTTTTGGTCAACCGGTTCGCCATCCTTCGTCAAGTCAAGATGTCCGCTAGTAGGCATGGGTGTATTCATACCTTTGCATTCTTGTATGTTGAACTTCTTGAATAAGTCATTGGTATACTTTGTTTGAGAAACAAAGGTACCCTCCTTAGTTTGCTTTATTTGCAAACCAAGAAAGAACTTGAGTTCACTCAACATAGACATCTCAAACTTCTCCGACATTAGTCTTCCAAACTTTTCACTAAAATGAGGGTTAGTCGAGCCAAATATGATATCATCAACATAAATTTGGCACACAAATAATTCACCATTAACTCTTTTAGTAAAAAGTGTTGAATCAATTTTCCTAATTTCAAAGCCTTTTTTCTATAAGGAACTTGGTCAAGCATTTATACCACGCTCTAGGAGCTTGTTTAAGACCATAAAGAGCTTTGTGAAGTTTGTAAACATGGTTAGGTTTCTTGGGATTAAGAAATCCGGGAGGTTGTTTAACATAAACTTCCTCCTCAATTTCACCGTTGAGAAAAGCACTTTTAATGTCCATTTGATATAAAGTGATATCATGATGATTGGCATAAGCAAGTAAGATGCGTATGGACTCTAGTCTAGCAACTGGGGCATATGTCTCACTTTAATCCATACCTTCGACTTGAGTGCAGCCTTGGGCGATGAGACGGGCCTTATTGCGTACAACTTGTCCATCTTCATCTTGCTTATTGCAAAACACCCATTTGGTACCGATGATGTTGTGGTTGTTGTCGGGCTTCTCAACCAATGTCCAAACTTGGTTTCTCTCAAAGTTATGTAGTTCTTCGTGCATAGCATTTACCCAATCCGGATAATCAAGAGCGTCTTCAACCTTCATAGGTTCAAGGTTACATATGAAATAGTAATGTTCAGAAAAGTTAGCTAAACGTGATTTAGAGCGAGTGATTCTCTCGGTGCGGATATCATCAAAGATTTGATCTACGTGATGATCTCTAGCAATTCTTGCTCTATCTCGTGAGAGCTTTTGCTTGGGTCGGGGTGGAACATCCTCTTCATTTTCTTCCTCTTCTTGTCCTTCTTCATTGTTGTTGGCGTTGTTGTCCTCTTGTGGAGATGGAGAAGGAGGTCGATGAGGTTCATCTTGATGCATTCTGATATGTCTCCAGCGTATCTATAATTTTTGATTGTTCCATGCTATTATATATTATGTTTTGGATGTTTAATGGGCTTTATTATACACTTTTATATTATTTTTGGGACTAACCTACTAACCCAAGGCCCTGTGCAAATTGTTTTTTTGCCTATTTCAGTGTTTCGAAGAAAAGGGATATCAAACGGAGTCCCAATGGAATGAACCTTTGGGAGAGTTATTTTTGGAACAATATCAACACAGAAGACTTGGAGTAGACGCCGGGAAGCGAGAGAGGTGGCCACGAGGGCAGGGGCACGCCCAGGGGGTAGGCGCACCCCCCACCCTCGTTGGCCCCCTCTGGCTCCCTTGACGCGCCTCTTCAGTCTATATATACTCTCATACCCTGAAAACATCGGGGAGGAGGATGAAACCCTAATTCCACCATCGCAACCTTCTGTACTCGTGAGATCTCATCTTGGGGCCTTTTCCGGAGATCCGCCGGGGGGGGCATCGATCACGGAGGGCTTCTACATCAACACCATAGCCTCTCCGATGACTTGTGAGTAGTTTACCAAAGACCTTCGGGTCCATAGTTATTAGCTAGATGACTTCTTCTCTCTCTTTGGATCTCAATACAAAGTTCTCCCTGATCTTTGAGGAGATCGATTCGATGTAATCTTATTGCGGTGTGTTTGTCGAGATCCAATGAATTGTGGGTTTATGATCAAGATTAGCTATGAACAATATTGGATTCTTTTCTGAAATCATTTATGCATGATTTAAATATCCTTGCAAGTCTCTTCGAATTATCGGTTTGGTTTGGCATACTAGATCTACAGTTCTTGCAATGGGAGAAGTGCTTGGCTTTGCGTTCAATTTTGCGGTGTCCTTTTCCAGTGACAGCAGGGGCAGCAAGGCACGTATTGTATTGTTGCCATCGAGGATAAAAATATGGGTATTATATCATATTGCTTGAGTTTATCCATGTACATCATGTCATCTTGCTTAAGGCGTTACTCTGTTCTTATGAACTTAATACTCTAGATGCATGCTGGATAGTAGTCGATGTGTGGAGTGATAGTAGCAGATGAAGAATCATTTCGGTCTACTTGTCACGGACATGATGCCTATATACAATGATCATGCCTAGATATTCTCATAACTATACGCTTTTCTATAAATTTCTCGACAGTAATTCGTTCACCCACGTAGAAATTTGCTATCATGAGAGAAGCCACTTGTGACGCCCGAAGACCGACGTCCCAGAAGATACCAGAAGATTCCAGATGTTTCGAGTTCTCCCGTGTGTTCTTTTGTGCTTGTGTTATTTATTTGCATTGCATCATGTCATCATGCCATCATGTCATATTTATTTTTGCATCTCAACCTAAATAAATTGTGTGGACCTTCGGTCCATTTAAATCGAGGGAAGTGTGACTTCTCTTTAAAACATATAAAGCCTCTCAATATTATTAGGGAGCTATATTAAATATTCCAATTGTTTGGAATTACCCGCAACACACTTGCAATATTTCCCCATGTTTTTTCCACTTCGAGTTCTCCTACAAAAACCTTGCCAATAATTCTTTCCGTTGTTTCGAGGTTCCTCCGAAAATTTGAACATTTTTGGACACTTCAATAATCACGTCTTAGTTCAAACCTATTTGAATTAAATTCAAATATGTTTGAATTATTTTCCGATCTGGTCTTTTGTATTTTTCTCCGGTCGTGCTCATTTTATGATGCCCGAGAAAAATAGTCCCTTGTGCTAGTTTTGCCCTAACACCCTCCTTCTTCTCTTTTTCTTCTTGGCTTTTATCTGTTTTGGAAGTGGCAGAAAAAAATTAAAAACAGGAGAGAGCCCAGCCTCCCTTCCCTCCTGGCCTTTTCTTCCCTCCAGGCCTTCCTAGAGCCCAGCCACAGCTGGCCCACCATCAGCCAACCAGCTCCCAGGCCCGGCCCGATCTTCCCCCTAACCCTAGCTCCCTCAGCCTTTCCCTCGTCCCTCTCCTCTCCTCCCGAGCGCCGCAGCTTCTCCATCTTTCCCGCAAGCGCCGCACCCCCTCGTCTCTTTCCCTCAATCGAGCGCTCCTCCTCATCCCCTCTTCGCCCGCATCTCCCTCTCGCAAGATGCCCGATCCCCTCGAGCTGCCGTGCTCTCGCCCGAACCCATCGAGCCCCAGCTCGCCTCTGCCCCGATTCCCTCGTCCAGGCTCCCTCCTCTTCGCCCGAGCCCAGCAGCGCGGCCCCCCCCCCC